>JAQMCX010000263.1:0-13386 GCA_029814765.1 Acanthurus leucopareius | reverse complement strand
ACATGGGCTCCAATGAGAATTTGCTCCCTTTTGGAGCCAGCCTCAAGCGGTCAGTCAAGGAATTGCAAGTTTTTGTATTTCCTGGTTGGCTTCAATGCGGAAGTGGGGAGTTTGCCCCTTGGTATATACACACTGATACTGGTATATCTGTGTCAGGCAAATATTGACCAAAAATTGACCATCTATATTAGTGATCTGCTCTACTTTGAACAGGTGACAATACTTCCGATGACAATACTTGACAATAGTCTTTCGTCTTAGGACAATCAAAAATTTATTTACAGTCTTATCTACATTTTGGTATATACAGAACCCATTTAAGCCATCCTTGGAAGTCAACTCTGTAATTTTCATTACTGAAGCACTTATCAAACCCATTTATTTGTGTCACACAGCAACTGCTTGGACCATTGCAGACAGTTATGTCCATCGTGGGTCCCAGAGAGTTGCAGAGACTACAGGGAGTAACCTTGGCCTGTCTGATCTCGTGTATTGGTTTGGCTGGGAAGGACGGCAGTGGAATGGCCTTCTCCCCCTGTTCTCCCAGTTCCTGCAAGGAAGAGCAGCATTAGACTTCCTCTTTATCCATTGTGGTGGGAGCAACATGGGAGACATCCACAGTGTCAAGCGAGTGAACATCATGACAGAGGACCCACACCACCTTCACAATTTTACCTGTAAATAGTTATTGTTCCAGTTCATAGTATTATTTCTTAGGGAGTTAATGTTCAATTTTAATGTTTTTAACTTATTTTTTGTTACAATGTATTGTAGCTATATTTTCACTCCTTCTGTCTCCATTAGTAACTGAAAATATTAAATTTCCCTTCACTTTGAAACCTGGTCGTAAATTGAAAGGACAAGAAAATCATACTATACAAATAACAGTAAAAATAATTTCTCCATAAAAAGAAACATTCAAGTCCTTTGCCAAAGGAGCTTTTCAGTGTGCAGGTAGTTTTTATAATAAAATGTAGTTTTCCTATAAAATGTTCTTTACCAAAGTTAGTATTTTTGTTTAACTCTATGATTAGAATTCAACTTGCAACATTATTTTTCTGACTCACAGTATTTGTGATGAAATGATTGTATGGATGAACCTCATAATCAGGCAACATGTAAATGTCCTATGAAGCTGATGACTTCAATGCGGTCACTGTGGAGTAAACATCATCAGGCAGCAGCTTAACTTTTCTCTGGCTTCCTACAGGGAAAAAGACCAAAGGTAAAGAAACAAGTAGAACTTTGTGGTGGCTACACTTCTCTATTAAAATTGACTTTCCAGTGGTATTAAGCTATACATGGGTTTTATACTGTCAGTGGGTATAAAGTTACATTTCCCCAGGTTCAGCAGGACAAAGTAACGGTCTTAAAACTGGAGCACTGAGAGGTCTCCATGTGCAATAGGACTGCAATGGAATCAAGAAAAACTTTGGATGCAGCTGTGGCATCCCCTTCCCACGCCCTAACTCCCCTTATCCGACAACCGCCAACAGCCTGATACAGCATGCAGCGCATTATTTGGCTTGGCTGTATGCTGCTTACAAGAACGCGGGTCCGTTACTGGAGCTCAAGGCTCAACAGCCACAGATGTGCAGTGAATGCAGCCAGACCAGTAGCGTCCCTGGCAAATCAATTTCCTTAACCATTCACTTGGATGAAGTTAACGTGAATTTTTTAGAAAATAACCTTAAATCCATTGTAGTTTGCCAAGTTAATCTCCTTTACATTACATAGGCATATTAGAATTTGGTGGTGGCGACCTGCCGCAGCAGTGTTGTTCACTATTTTTCCTTGCAGACGGCTATTGGTGTATAGTTTTATAAGCCCGATTTAAAAAAAAATAAATTATAACGTTAGAATGAAATCATCCCTTAAATCGCCCATAACGTTAAGTTTCGTCTTAAATGTATGGCCGTTTAAGAAATGTAACATTATTAAGCATAGGCTTCGATGCCCTTAGCATCATAGCCATGCACCCTGGCTGGACGACCTGCTAATTAAGGCTTATGTTGCTACAACATAATAAAATATCATCAGAATTTCACTCACTGAAAAAACTGGAGCACCACATTCTTGGATGGTCTGTTGGTACAATTTATCGCAGAGCAAGTCATATCTTTTTTCCAATATTGCCTCGTAAAAATATCGACAAAGGATTAAGACACCCAGAGGGTCAAGTTCTGAATTAGCCAGCTAGCAGAATTGGCTCAGCTAGATAGCTCCCGACTAGCTGTCGCTCAACGAGGCCGCACCCTAAGTTATGCAAAAATGGCCGAATTTTAAGCTTAAGTATAAAATAAACAAATGAGTTGGAAAAAATTCACCCCCCTCATAGTTTTCATGAGATGATAGAGAAGCTGTAGTTAAAAAACGTTTTTTGAACCAGGCTGTAAATATGTTTATTTCTGCTCTAAAGTTGGCCATTTTAACATGGGCTGCAATGAGAATTTGCTCCCTTTTTGGAGCCAGCCCTTGGTTTCAACCCCACAGTCGCCATTTTTTTCCTTGCTAACTAGGACATCTACTTCCAACATCTGACCTAGTACAGATTCATTCATTTTATTGTTAATAGAACACGTAGTAAAATGTTCAATGTGTGTGTACTAACCATTTCACTTTTGACTGCTGGAAAAACTGATGCTCAAGGATGGATCAGTATCTGTCCATTACCCAATATTCAGTCTGGGGAGTGGAAAGTTTTGCCATGTTTGAGTTGCTTCACTGCGTACTTTGCCAGTTCAATCTGGTGGTAGCAGCCATAATATGGTCAGCATCTATTGTAGGCTCAGGCACTGGGGTATATGTTATTGATGGTCAGTCACTAGGGTTGGGTATTGAGCTCTTTGCTTTCTGAACTCTCTGCTTAAGGGTACTGACAGTTACGTTGGTACTCCTGACTACCTATTCACATAAATAAAATGGTGCTACTTTGGGGTAACGTAGCTCACACACCATAGAGAGAAAGACAGAGAGAGGCCACCAAAAATTAAGTTTCTGAAATTCCTTATTGACATGCTGTTTCATATTCTATAATTTTCTTAACCTTGGTATTAAACTAATAGTAATAGAACTGCGTGCTTAATATGAGGAAATTTTACAGTATGCATTCATAAATTCCAGAATCGCCACTCAATTAGCCTGTTAGCTCAATGCTAACACACAGAAGGAATTTCCATAATGCTGACAGAAGTTAGATTTGCATCCACGATAAATAAATGTTTACAAACGATCCGTTTAATTCATATAGTTAACATAAAATGACATGCTCATATTTATAGGCAGAGTGTGCAGGGAAAGGACTCATCTGTTATGATGACTGTTATGGAATCAATACAAGCTGAGTCTGTTACCTACAGCCATGTCTGCATCAAGTGCTCACAATATACATAGGGTCGTGGCCAAAGCCACATCCATTTCCCAAGAGGGTGCAACCAGCCACAGCTCATTTACATTTAAAGCTACACAGAAACAGTGGAAAGAGAAGAATACTAAAACAGATAAGTGTATGGTATGACTGGACTCATGAACTGAAAGATATTTTAAAAAGAAACCTCGCAGCCATGTTTTAGGGACCTCTGGGACATATTAACACTGTCAAAGAGGGGCATAACATGAAACTTTAAAACTACAGGCAGGATTTACTCTAGACACACAGGTCTTGATGCCCGATTCCAATTTGTTGTCTAAATACGATTTTTTTTTAACTGTCTGCTTACATCTACTTTTAAAAGTAGATGTAAGCAGACAGTCCAAAGTAGATGATATCTGCATTTACACCAGCTAAACTTTGCTTACATTTGAAACAACCTGCATGTGTGAAGGGAGTTTGGCTACCAGTCTTTAAAGGAAATAAGCCGGCGCTGAACAGCAGAAGTAAACAACATTTGCAATGCATGCAGATGAGAATGAAGTAATAATTCAACTTATTGCCTTCCAAAACATTTATAGGGGTGTGCAAAATATCAGTCACATTTAAAGTTGGAGGAGAAAGAAGAGAGCCCTCATTAAAGCCTGGATCTATGCAGCAGTAACTGTTATGGTCAGCTGCTACAGCACATAAATGGTCAGTAAAATGGACTGTACTTACATAGCGCTTTTTGAATCTTTCGATTACTCAAAGCGCTTTTACAAAACAAGTCAGCATTCACCCATCTTCGCACACATTCACTCATTAGTACCAGGTGGCTTCTCTACAAAGTGCCAACCTGCTCATCAGGAACTCATACACACACATTCACACAACGCTTGCACAGCCACCAGGAGCAATTTGGGGTTCAGAATCTTGCCCAAGGATACTTCAACATGGAGACTAGTGGAGCATGGGATCGAACAACCAACCTTTCGGTTGGTAGACAATCTGCTCTACTTTCTAAACTACAGCTGCCCAATAACATGTCATTTAAATGCACCATAGTCACATTTTAAATTATGATTCCCAATGCCAATGAATATCCGATCTGTCTGCTTAGACTACAAACACTTTAGCAGATATCCAATTCGTATCAAATTTATTTCCACATATGAAGGAGGGCTGATTCCAATGTGACAATATCCGAATTCATGCACTTTTTTCCTGCCTACATGTTCATGTTACAAATCCAATCTGTGTCTTTAGAGGAAAAAATCTGAACCGGCTCACTTAAACCATGTAGTGTAAATCCAGCCTAAGTGAGATGAGGTTTCAGTCAAAAGCTCATAGTGCATCAGTCATATTCATATCAAGCTGACAATGTTCTTATGCTTTACCCTATTATCCGACTAGACTACCCTATTAACCAACTAGACCATTAAGGTCTCAGGACGCAGACCTACTGGTGGTTCCAAAAATCTCTAAAAGAAGTTTGGGAGCCAGAGCCTTCGCTTATCAAGCTCCTCTCCTGTGGAACCATCTTCCAATTTCAGTCCAGGAGGCAGACACCCTCTCCACATTTAAGAGTAGGCTTAAAACCTTCCTTTTTGATAAAGCTTATAGTTAGGGCAGGCTCAGGCTCGCCTTGGACCAGCCCCTAGTTATGCTGCTAAACAGGCTTAGGCTGCTGGGGGACTCCATGACACACTGAGCTCCTCTCTTTCATCCCTCTTCCTATATATTCTGCATTCATGCTCAATTAATGTCTGTTACTAACTTGCCACCCTCCCCGGAGTCTTTGTTCTCTCTCGTCTCGCAGATACCCATGGACTGAGGTCGTACCGGGATTGCTGATCTTAGCTGTGCCTTCTGCTATGGCTCTGCTTGATGCTCAGAGCAACTGTTATTATTATTATTATTTATAATAATAATTTACTAGTAATATTATTATTTATAATAATGATACTATTAATAATACTAGTACCAATACCAAACTCTTAAATATAGCTTACATCTAGTTCAACATATAGTTTTATCTTAGCTTTTGGCTGTGCTCTCTCTCCCCTTTCTATCTCTCTCTTTCCCCTCCCCCTCTTGCCCCCCCACTGCACCAGGGCCATGGCAATCAGCGGCAATGTAACTGATTTGACTGGCCTCCAGACATTAGTTTTTTTTTTTTTCAAAAACATGTACAAACGTGAAAAGGGGAAAAAAAAACATGCAGCGGCAGTGCAAACGTCTTCTTCTTTGAATTTTTAAATAAATTACACCCGGCATTTACTTGGAACAGGTGGGTATTTATCAAAATGTACTGCTACACCCAGCGGTTAATTGGGACCTGGCGATTAAAGGGAACCCGGCTGTTATTTGGTATTTTACGGTATACGCTTAAATAACATGCAGGAGTTTTCCCAGCTGCCTGTTAGGTTAATTAGTTTACTGACACTGCCTTGTTACTGGGAATGTAACTGTGTAAGAGGCCTGCAGCTCGCTTCTGAGAAGAAAAAGCATAGAATTTAAATTCTTTAGCAGACTGTTTTCATGCTGCAGAGCTCACCCCATTTTCATTGTTGTTTGTAGAATAGGATGTGGGAGTGGGGGTGGTCATAGGTTGGTTTTACTTTTTGATATAAATATTGTGTGCTGATTATCATGCCAAGGAGCACTGCTTGTTTCATACACTACAGTCCCACTAAATTACATCCCTTAGGTGATTATACTCAGACTTATGACCAATCCTAACATAAACATAAGCTGTATGTGAATTTGATTTTGTGGAATGGGAGAAGTCCAAATGGTCCTGTTAAAAGGGCTTAAGTTTTTCTTAACATACTAAATTTCATAGGGCTGTTGTTGTTTTCCACCAGGAAACACACCTTAAATTAGATGTTCATATGAGGCTGAGGCAACCATAGATGAGACAAGTATTCCACTCATCATGTAACACAAAGGCCAGGTGTACAGCTGTTTTGGTTTCTAAAAAGCTCCAATTTATGCAAGAAAGCATAGTGCTGGATGGTAATGTGCGTTTCATTATTGTTTAGGGAAGGCTATATCATATACCGTAAATTCACATATAGCCACCAACTTTGATGATGCCCAATTTATGTATACACTCCTATCCTCTATTCCAAATGTAGACACACAATATTTGATTCTTGGGTGACACCTAAATTTATTATGAACCCTGAGTTATATCGTTCAGGTTCCAAGGTCACCACACTTCTGAAGATGGCTGCAACACTAACATCATTTGTGAAAGACTATAGAGGCTGTGACCCCTGGAGGTTTTTGCACCCAGATGCCATGTGTTATTCATTTTTTTCCCATGTACTTCAAACCTTTTTGAGGATAGACTATTTTTTTATAGACAAAGCTTACTATCGTCCCTGCAATCCTGCATGTATAAAGCAGTATTCATATCAGACCACTTCCCATTATTACTCAACTTTAGGTTAAACTTTTCCAACAGCTGCTTATTCACACTGGAGACTCAACACATCATTACAGTCAGATGATGTGTTCTGCACTTCAATAGTGAAAGCAATTGATGCAATAAATCCTACTCCAGATCTGTATCAACAAAGAGTGAACCTCCAAACTTAATTTAATCTTTCCACAACAGAAAAAACAACCACTAACCCCAAGGGAAATACATGACAGCATTAGGGAAATGAACATTGGATCACCAGAACCAGATATGATCACCTCAGAATTTAAACAAAAAAATATTCACAACAATTAACCACAAATAATCAATACTCAGGATACTTTCCAATACCCATGGAACCCACCAGGGCTGTCTACTGTCACTGTTGTCATTTGCACTGATTATCCAACCTCTTGCCATAAAAGTGAGGACCATGACTCATCTCCGAGGTATACCCACTGATGATGTGGAGTTTTGGGTTTGCCTGTACGTGGATGACCTGCTGCTCTATATAACAGATCCTATCAACTCTAAGAGTAAGATAAGATAAGATAAACCAGTAAGACAACTGGGACTCAGTTTCAGGCAAAAAAGTTTACTTCCTGTTCAAACCACACCCACTTTTGGATTAAGCCCACTTTGGTATAGGGATACAAATAATTTGGTTGGTTGAACAGATACAGATACAGATAATGCTGTACTCACTCATCCCTTATACAGTGGGTAAGAAAAAATGCACTGCAGGTGGAAAGATGTGATTGTGAACTAGGCCTACCAAATTTCATTTTTTCCGAGTGGCAAACATTCAGAGGATACTCAGTTGGTTATATGAGGATGAGTTAGACTGTTGCAAAATTGATCCCTTTCCTGTTGTGGATCATTGCTTGCAGCTCTGATATGTTCTCCCTTGCCTATCAAAGCAGCAAAGTAACCATCAAACACAACGCATTTCAGTAAAGTTAAAAATAGCAAAATACTTCCCTGGCACCAGTTAGGCCTGTAATAGATGTGGTTGTACCCTTACACACCTGGCACACACCTTCTGGTTGTGTTCAAAATTGAAAGGATTCTGGAAAACATTTTCAAAGTTATGTCAGAAATCCTAGATACAGAGATTATACCCTGTCCATTCACTGAAATTTTAGGAGTGCCTCCAACTACTCTAAGTTAACTGAGAAGAAATTGAAAGTCCTGTTCTTTGAATCTCTTATTATCCGTAGATGTATCCTTTTGCAGAAGAAATCTCCTAAGCCCCCAGCAGAATGTCTTGAAAGAAAAGAGTGGAGAGAATAACAGGGGATTCTCTTGTGACAAACAAGATCACAAACAGTAATCAACCTAAAAACAAGTTGATCAAGATTATACACTGAAGACTGTCTTGCCCTTGACTTCACAGAGACCACTGTGTTTTTATGTCAGGAAAATCTGGCAGCTGACACTGTGACAGTATTATATATTTTTTCTGTAATTTTGAAAAGCACACAGACTGATCAGGCACAACAGTTATAATAAGTACATTTTTTAACTTACAGAATTATTGAAAAGGGTGAGAGCAGTTTCCGTGATGCTTTTTTAATATAAAGTTAGCTAAGTTTAAACTTGACCCACTTTGTTGAGGTTGGATGGCATGAACAGTTTTCTTCCTTCAAAGCAGGGCAGCAGAAAAAAAAGAGACCTGATGTTGACCTGGCAGGCTTGTTGCATGAACTGTTCTGTAATTGGTCAATTAAAGCGAAATATGACGTTGCAAACTGCACTGCAGTTAGTGTGTGTGTGTGTGTGTGTGTGTGTGTGTGTGTGTGTGTGATAGCTGTAATGGTTGTCAGATGTTGGAAGAGCTTCTCATGTTAGGATTGAGCTACAGCCAACACATACACACACAACTGTGTGCGCACATACACATACACACGCAAGCATTCTCTCTGGTTTTTCTGACTCATGGATCAACATGAAAATAACTGAGTCAGCACTTTTCCTTCCATCTTTCCTCCACTACTTTCTTTTTTTTCTCTTTTTCCTAATTTTATGCTCTCATTCTTTTTTCTGTCTTTCATTTTTGTCCTCTCTGTTCTTCAAATTTTTTCTCTGAAAGTGTGTTTGTTTTTTAAAAGCCTCTCACATTTTGCTTTAAAACCACTAACTGCCTAACCCTCACACTTAACCAGCTGGTTTTCAAACAAAGATTGGGCTTATGTCCCCAATCGCACCAGCTATCACCATTTAATTTTCCTTGAGCCTGAAATGTGTCCCTAAGAGTAGCCTTAGTCACAACGTAAGCCTAATTCTAACCCTAACCCTTAAACCAAGTTTTAACCCTAAAATAGCCCTTTAAAGGGCTGTGAGAAAGCGAGGACCGGCCAGAATGTACTCACTTTCAAGAATGACAAAAAAAATGTTTCTCACAAAGATAGCTGTACAAGGTCAAACACACAAACACACCTGTGCACAGAGAATGCACCCTCTATTGCAACTAAAAACCTTTTTTTCTGCTACTCTTGTTTTCTCTACTCCCTACACTCCTCTTTTCACCCTGATTCCTCCTCTAACCTCTCTTTTATTCCTCTCTCTCCCTGTCTTTGTGTATGAATTGGGGGAATTGAAAGGTCCAGTTTCAGCCAGAAAATGGATTCTCTCTCTCTGTCCCTGTATGTGGAAACTACCAGAACTCTGTCCAACATAAATATGACTGCAGCTGTACACACACGCACACACACACACACACACAAAACTTACTTAGTTTACTTTTGGGGAAATTCCACTTACCCTGGAGACTTGCCCTAACTCGAACCATAATTACTACTTCCCTAACCTTAATTTCCTGATCCATAAAACAACTGTTTTCCAATGGAGGTGACAGCTTCTGTCCCCCAACTGAACCTTGTGTCCCCAAATAAATTGTTGTGATTCTGAAATATGTCCCCAAAAGTAGCCTGAAGGCTTGGTTATGTTTGTGCAAAGGTTGACTGTTACAGGGAGAAGGTCGTTAGACATCATAGTTTAATGTTTCCCACAAGCTTTTCTGCTTAGTGTGTGTGTTCTTTGAACTTGTATCACATTTACATGCATGTTTTTATGGGCAAAGGTTTTGAAACTAAACAGCACTATCCATTGCTCTTCCTTCCAAAGTCCAGTTTGTAATAGAGAGAGCCAGAGTTCCAAAATGCACAGTCCAAAATTAGAAAATCTACATGTGGCAGGCAATGTTGATGTAATGGCAGGCCGCCAGAAATATATGAACATATGGATAACCCTGTGGTCACTGGTGCTGCCTCAGGGCTTTTATTTTTAAAAGAATTTATCCACTTGTATCTACTGTGATGTTATGAAGTGTTGTGTTTGTGGAATAACCCAAAAGCTGCAATACAAACATTTTTCTTTTTGACTTTTTATTCTGTTTGAACATGAAAGCAATTTATTTTATTTCTTTGGGAAATGTAACCTGGACATGTTTCTTTACAAGGAGGGAATGTATGTCAGAAGCATTCACCATAAGGTTTTTCTTTTAATCCTGCTGAACGCATGCAGCTTTGATATCCTGCCTAAGACTTTCTGTTTTTATCATTTTTTAGAATGTTTCTGTTGCTTTCACATTGCCTAATCTCTTCAGGTCTACATCTTTAGCTTTGCCAGATAAAGCTGCAGTGGAATATGGTCCAGAGAGTGATGACCACAGTCATGAATATGAAGACAGCATATTATCCAAATATGGTGCAAAACAGTTGTGTCTTGCAGACTTGTGTACATCCTGCCCTGTGACAAAACAAATGTGATTATGAGGCTGCCCCATCAAGCAGTTATAAAAGGTCACACAAAGCATACTGTATCTGTGGTAAGAGACTCATTTTAGCGTTACTGAGCTTCATTTACATAACACTTTACACACAACACACACAGCACTTTTGCACACGCGCATAAAGCATGAACAGTGGAAAAAAAACAGAAAATGAACAAAATTACCACGAGTAGAAAGATCAAAATATAAAACTGACACTACATCTACTACTTATAACAATAGTATTAACCATTCTAATAACATGGCTGCCCTGCTCTGTGTGTTACCACTGCATGTGTGTGCACACACAGGGTGTCATGGCAGAGCAGTAAAGTGATATCTGTTAGGCAAGACAAAGGGACTGGAACCCAAGGTGCAGAACACAGAGACAATGACTGGTTGGAAGGCAAAGGAATATATTTTTTAAAGTCAAAGATATGTAAAAGGGAGCAGGGGCTGAGCAGTGAGCTCGGGGGCCAAGGTCAGGAGATTTATTTATTTATTTTATTTATTTAGCACACATCAAAGATCAATGGTGCGAGGAGGGAACGGAGCCCAATGGGCTTGTAGATCCAGGCTTTCTGTGAGTTCAAAGGGGTTCCAGGAAGTTCCAGGCCAGTAGTGGAGGTTAATCCAGAAAAACTGTAGGCAGAAGAAACACGCGTAAATGATACAAAAAATGCAGAAATTCAAAAAGCAAAGGTCGAAGCAACTGTGAAACAGAGTCAACTATCCGGCAGTGTGGTGGTGAAGAAGCTGAGAATTTGTAGCAGAGTTAACGAGGAGATGATAAACGGCTGCCCACTGGCTTCAACACACCTGGCCCGACTCCTGTAATCAAGCAGAGACAGACACACAAAGAAAACAGGGGGAGAAAAGAGAGACCTGCTAGGATACAGCAGGTGTATATCTTTTAAGCACCAGGCCTATTTTAGGCAAAATCTCCCTGAAAAAGCCTGCCCAAATTGAATCAGGAATATCTTCTCAAGTGTGAGGCCTATATTCATATTTCTGTAGTTTTTTTTTAAAGTAGGAAGCTGAGGCATTTGAATATATTGTAATTGAACCCATTTCTATTACCATTTCAGAGTCAAATAAAGATTTGATAAAGCAAAAAATAATTTTCATTTATGCCTTTTTTTTAAAAATAATGTGAATTTCAAAGCCATATCACCTTTGATATTAAAATTCAATAGCCAGTGTTGCCACTAATATTGTTTTTCTACTCTTACACAACAACTGTAACTGTAAGTCTGGTGGAAAAAAACACTAAAATGCAACATTTATGATGCAATTCTGAATTTTATCCTAAGATACTTGCCTGGTTTTGGTTTGTTTAGGATATATATTTTAGTAGAAACAAAATTATTTTTTTACAGACTAGTCTCAAATGATATAGTCCTCCTATAAGCATTGAAATATTAATAAATAATAAAAAAGAGTATTTATGAATATTGAAGCGGTCCATGCTGTGCAGTGAGAAAAACAGAGAAAAGAAGCTTTATTATGTAAAATTAAAGCAAAAAGACCCAGAAAGTCCCTGTATTTGGTAAACGCAAGTTTCCTCTGGCTCTATCTGCTGGCTGAGTTAGGTGATGCAACTCAGACACAGTGTAACTGTAGTTTATCCTGAAAGTCTGGGCGTTTTTCTGCTGAGGTCACCAGATCACCGGATCTCACCTCCTCCAATCGCATTGACCTATGCAAACAAGTTTAAAGTGCTTACAGTGCTCCAGGACCTGATAATTGTGGAAGAAGGCCCAGATAATTAATTATGCCCTTGAAACAGCTTTTGGTGACAAACAACAAGTTTAAGGGACAATTTTGCCTCATGTCTGAAATTGATAGTTTTTTTTTTACCTGCTCTGTTTAGGCTGTTTATTCACTGAGCTTTTGTCAAAGAATGCTGATGATAGTACCAAGAATGTTTTTAGGCACCATGCTGGAATCAGTGGAGTGTTGGCTTTATCGTGTTATTTGTGTGTTGGGCGTATGGTGAATGAGTTTTTGATATGTGGGTATTTATTTGCTTGGTGTTAAAACTGTGTTTGGTGTAGGTAGAAATTGTTTAGATGGGCTTGTACTAAGGTTGTTCTGTTTAATTTGGTCTGCAATATGACTATGATTTTACATGATTAGTGCACTGTTGTATCCTCTTTGTTGCAGAGTTTGTCTGTGGAAAACCAGTGCCCCCCAGATGGTACAAATGTAAAATCTGGCTAACTCTTGTATACCCCTGTTGACTGACACAACTAGTCCCTCCTCTTTCTAGCAGTAGTATGTGCAGATGTACTGTTCACAAACATCTGTCCATTTATTTATCTGAGCAATCATTTATGGCCTCTGTTTAATTTCATTATGCAACCTGTTGTATAATGACCAATAAACTTCCTTTTATCTTTGTTATTTTACTCCCAGGGGCTTGCCTCTTACTTGTTACTTGAATGATTAGCAGAAAAAAAAAGGCTGCAAACAGTAGACCAAGTTGAACTCGCTGCTGCTGGACATTAGTTGGTATTTGGGTAATGACTTGCTGTGTCATTTGTGTTGCACATGCTTTATTTTTGCTGTTAGCAAGGTTGTTTTTTTATGTTAGATTTAAATTGTTGTTTTTTGCATTTGCATGAGTATTAACCGATCTTCTGATCATAACCTCATCATGACACACACACACACCAAGGTTATTATAGTTAAGGAAAACGAACGAAAAAACGAAAACTAGAATTAAAAAAACATTTTCGTTAACTGAAATAAGATAAAAACGAGAGTTTGAAAAAAAACGATAACTAACTGAAACTGTATTGTGTGTTTACAAAACTAACTTAAACGAAC
>JAQMCX010000262.1:0-13388 GCA_029814765.1 Acanthurus leucopareius | reverse complement strand
TGTGATTAAAAGTTCTGAAAAGAGAATGTAAGTGGACCTTGAGTTAAGATTATTTGTTTTCTCAGTTCAGACATAAACAGTTTTGCTAAAAAACTCTGACATTTTAGTCACTTCTTTGAATGCCCAAAGAAAGCGTAACGTTGGAATGTGCTCACCTATCTGCCACTTTCAAAGGAGGTCACAGTTATGTTTAAACACCCAGCTATGATTGACTGTTGCCATAAAATACATTGACTTGGGTCTTTGTCTGTGCGCCAGTTTTGGCTTCATCATTTCATCATTTTGCTTCATTTTGATTAATAAGTAACTGCAAATCGATGCTGTTGCCTCACAGCAGGACAGTCCTGGGTTTTGATTCCTGGCTGAGGAAGGGCCTTTCTGTGTTTTTCTGAGCTTACATGTTCTCTTCCATTCTTGCACTGGTTCCCTGTATCTTCCCCCCTCAAAAGCTAACTTTACACTACATTGTTCAAGTGACCATATTCTGATGTTTCCGCTGAAGTGGCACAGATCGGATCTGTAACATTAACATGTAAGCAGAAAGAAACTGCATGAAATGTGTCAGCTCCGTGATGAACTGAACTGATGAAAACTGTTCTAGCGCTCATGACCTTGTAAGGATTAGTGGTTATAGACGATGAATGATGAAAGGATAGATATTAAAGCATGGTCCACTTTCATTTCACAGGAATAAACTTAAGTTTCTCAGAAGTGAAACTGAAATGTGATTAAAAGTTCTGAAAAGAGAATGTAAGTGGACCTTGAGTTAAGATTATTTGTTTTCTCAGTTCAGACATAAATAGTTTTGCTAAAAAACTTTGACATTTTAGTCACTTTGAATGCCCAAAGAAAGCGTAATGTTGGAATGTGCTCACCTATCTGCCACTTTCAAAGGAGGTCACAGTTATGTTTAAACACCCAGCTCTGATTGACTGTTACCATAAAATGTATTGACTCGGGTCTTTGTCTGTGCGCCAGTTTTGGTTTCATCATTTCATCATTATGCTTCATTTTGATTAATAAGTAACTCTTTTCATGTTATATCTGTCAGCTATCAGCAATAAGTGTTTTTTTTTTCATAAATGATTGCCTCTTGCAGTCCTTTGAACACACAGATGAGCTATAAATTCTCACCGTGTCACTCACTGGACTATCACTCTCCTTCACCAACTCCTGGATTCTGACACAGCCTCTTCAAGGTAAGACCAGCAGAGAAATGATTTCATGTATCACAGTGTAATTTGAAATGTGATTAGAAGACATCTTCTTTTTTTCGTCAGGTTTCTATTGTGCATGTGGTCCATAATGGGGGTTCCAGTGGTGTTGTGGTTGCTCCTAATTTTGCAGATTTTTACAGGAAGCACTTCAGGTGAGTCATCTGTCACTTTGGGTTTGACTTTTTTTTTAACTTTCTTTTTATTGAGGTTCTGATAGTCGGTTTCACAATTCAGTTCAGTGCAAATACAACCCCCTTTTTTTTTCTTCCTTGGTAAGTTGAACATATTTAACAACGGAACCAAGCGTAGCAGGGCATGCTATAAACGGACATAATACAAAAAATAAAAAGAATAAAGGAAAGACAAAGACAAAAATAGACCAGACCTAAACAAGACAAAACATACATTACCAGGTTGTCATTATAGTATCCAGGTTGCTAATGTTTACTGTAGTAATTTCCATGTTGTTAACCAGGTAGAACAAAAGTCAGTCCATCAGGGTCCACTTTCTCCAGGACCGGTTGCCATATCTCCAAAAATCCCTTAACATTGTCATGAAGTGTGTAAGTCAGCTTTTCTAGGGGAAGTACTCTCAGTATTTCCTTATACCAATCATCCAGTGTCGGTGTGTCCTTAGAAATCCAAAAGTTGAAAATAGTCTTCCTAGCTATATACAGGAGTATTCCAATCAGTTTAGCATCATGAGGGTTCCTTGTATTGACTGATTTAGCTGCTAAAATATACTGCAGGGGTGACAGTTGCAACTCATATCTGATCAAGGCAACCACTTCTTCCTTAACTTCTGCCCAAAACCTTTGTATCTTTACACATTTCCATAACATATGTGCATATGTTCCCACTTCTGTATCACATTTATGGCAATTAGCAGAGCCCAGACCAAGCCTGCCCCTCAGTAATGGTGTGAAGTGAAGTCTATGTAATATTTTAAATTGTCTCTCCCTATTGTTACAGCTCAAAATTTTAAGTGTATTTTCTATAACCTTTGCCCAGACATCTTTATCTATCTGACACTCTATATCATTCTACCATTGCTTACGGATATGGTCGGTAGAGCAGTTAGAGTTTAGGCCTGAAGTCTCACAGACGCAAGAGATGAATCTTTTCGGCATGGGCTGCCTGAGAATGCTCTCCAAAAAAGACTCATTCGGGGCCTGTACGTTTTTTGGTATATAATGTCTTATTTGCAGGTATCGATAAAACTGAGATTGATGCAAGGAATATTACTTTGTAAGCCCTCAAATGACTCCATTGTTCCCCCCTCATAAAGTTTAACAAGCTGATCCAGACCTCTCTCCTTCCAGAGCTTAAACACTGGATCCTGACATGATGGGGGAAAATTTGGGTTCCTCCATATGGGGGCCAGGAGTGAAAAATGTTTTTTAAGTTTAAAACAAACCTTAATCTTATTCCATGTGTTCAATGTATTCTGGACGATAAAGTTATTTTGTACTTCCAGTTTTGCCTTCTTACAATTCACAAAAGGGCAGTCTTTCAGTGCCAGCAAGCCACAGTTCCTAGATTCTATATCAATCCATGTATTTTTCATGTCTGGATTCACCCTTTCATATATGTCCCTAAGTTGTGCTGCCCAGTGGTATGACCGCATACAAGGGACTCCCAGTCCACCTTGTTCTTTACTTCTCTGTAATTTACATATGTTCATTCTAACCTTTTTACTTTGCCAGATGAATTGTGTAAAAATTTTATCTAAATCTGTAAAAAAAAAAAACTGTTAGGAATTGAATTTGGCAGCATCTGTAGAGGGTACAATAGCCTTGGTAATATATCCATTTTGAGCACACTTATTCTGTCCAGCCAAGATACAGGTAAGGTTCCCCATCTGTGCAAGTCATCTCTAATGCGTGTTACGATTGGCTTGAGGTTAAGTTTGACCAGCTTTTTCAGGGAGGGACTGACTCTAATTCCCAGGTATCTCCTTGGGTGACCATTTAAAGGGAAAGCCACTAGGTGAGGCACAGCCTCTTATAGCGCCAGTAGGCATGGCCTCTGTCTTTAGTAAATTAACCTTGAAGCCTGATATATGTCCAAATTGTTGCAAACATTCAAGCAGACACGGTATGGTGGTATCTATGTCAACTAAGTATAACAGGACATCGCCCGCATACAAAGAAATTTTATGTACTGTGCCTTTAACATTGAAGCCTCTAATTATTGAAGTAGATTTAATTAACTCTGCTAGAGGCTCAATGGCCAGTGCAAACAGGAGGGGGCTCAGTGGGCACCCTTGATGGGTACCGCGCTCCAGTGCAAATGGCTCAGAGCTATAAGAATTGGTTATGACTGACGCTTTAGGGGAACAATACAACAGCTTCACCCAGTCAACAAATTCTGTACCTACATTAAATTTTCCCATAGTGTAGAACAAGAAGGGCCATTCGGCTCTGTCGAATGCTTTTAATGAGTCCAAAGATACCACTAGGCACTGTATATTGTTATCATCGGCCAGCTGTATTATATTCAGAAGCCTCTGAATGTTGTTAGAGGAACTCCTTCCTTTAATAAATCCTGTTTGGTCAGGTTTTACTAAAATAGGTATTAGTGGTTCAAGCCTTAAAGTCAAAATCTTAGCCAGAATTTTTGCATCTACGTTAATGAGTGACACCGGCCTATAAGAAACTGGGTCTTCAGGATCCTTGTTTTTTTTCAGCATCAGGCTAATACTGGCTAATGACATAGTTTCAGGCAGATGGTGGGCAGTATCAAAGCTATAGTTATACGTTCTAGCCAAATATGGAGCAAGTTTGTCCTTACAAGCCTTGAACCATTCCACCGGCATCCCATCGGGGCCCGGGGACTTTCCACTTCGCATTAGGGTAATTGCATCTAGGATTTCCTACTCTTGAATGAGTTTGCCCAGAAATTTCCACTGCTCATCAGTCAGTGTTGGTAATTTAATTTTTGCAAAGAATTTGTCGAGTGCATCTTTGGTATTGTTATTGTTAGATTTGTATAATGACTTATAGAATGATACAAAAACTGAATTAATGCTTTTCCTGTCAAAGTGTTTATTCCCTCCTGAGTCCATGGTCCCTGCTATTGTATTGCAATTTTGTTTTTGATTAAGTAAGTGTGCCAAATATTTACTAGGTTTGTTCCCATATTTGTACAGTCGCTGTCTCTGATAAAATAATGATCTGGAAGCCTTCTCATTCATAACTGTATTACCCGCTGCTTTAATAGTTTGTATCTTGATAAGGTTTGTTGTACCTGGGTTAGATTTGTGAGTTGTTTCTGCCCTTTTCAGATCTGCTTCCACTTCCTTTTGCTTCAACAGTAATAATTTCTTTCGGTGAGACACATATGAAATGGTGAATCCTCTAATATAGGCCTTTGCAGATTCCCAAAGAAACTCAGGATTTGTTTCGCTATTATTATTCATATCAAAAAATAATTTGATCTCCTCCATCTGTTTTTTAAATTTATCATTAAGTAAATATCATGGAAATTGCCATCTTTCATAACCAGTTCTAAATAGACTGGGGAATGGTCACTGATATATACTGATCCTATATTACATGTAATCACCTGTCCTATGATTTGTGATGGTATGAAAAAGTAATCAATTCGTAAGTATGAATTGTGTGGGTTAGAATAAAATGTGAAATCCCTTACTGATGAGTTTAAAGTTCTCCATATATCTGTCAAATTAATATCGTCTAGCATTTTAACTAGTGGAGCACCTGCATTTGTTTTCTTGCTGATATTTGTGGTAGATCTGTCTAGCTTGTTATCTAAGCAGCAATTAAAGTCTCCAACTAACACTATAAGACAGTGATATTCCTCCAGTACTGTTGCTACACTAGTCCAAAATGAAGGTGGCGGTGGGTTAGGGGCGTATATATTCATCATAGTAATATGTGTCCCATGTATTGTACCGTGGATAAGGATGCATCTGCCTTCTGAATCTACCATACACGTGTTAAGCACAAATGGTATGGCCCTGTGAATCAGAATGGCAACTCCTCTACTATTAGAGGTAAATGATGAGTAATAGGCCTGACCTACCCAGTCCCATTTGAGTTTCATCTGTTCTTTAGTTTCTAAATATGTCTCTTGTAAGAACACTATTTGTACTTTGTCCTTTTTGAGAAAGCTCAATATTTTCTTACGTTTTATTGGATTGTGGATGCCTTTCACATTAAATGTGCAGAATTTCATGCTATTTAAACCTGACATTTACCATGTTTTACTGGTATTACTGAGAGACATTGTTCTTCTGTTGAGGCTCTGGGCATCTGCATTATATGACCTTAGTCTACCTAGCTTAAGTATAGATTTCCATCTGGTGATGAGAAAGAGCAACAAACATTTAACTACACTTAAAAGCAAAAAAAAAACCACTTAAACTTACACACACCTGCTGTAACATTAACAACTCTATCGGGCCCATGTGAGGTCTCTCGATCTCTAATACCTTTCTCTCCTACTTAACCTTAAACCAAACACTTGTAGGATGAGACAGAGCTCTCCAGACTCCAAATTATGTTGTAAAGAAACTAATTCAAGGACAGTAATTATTCAATTATCATCACCGACTAAATATTACCTTTGTGGATCTGCAGTCTATTAACGGACGGGGGATAAGTAAACAACAGGATAAGTAAACAAACCTCATGAGCCTGTTCCCTATCCATAATGATAACATTGTTGTAATCACAGACTATGAAAACCAAAAAAGCTGTGAATTGTACATGTGGAAGGAGAACAAACATGTATGAATAAAATAAAATGAAAAATGTTTCAATGTGTCTTCCATTTCAGCTACTTTTTCACAGTACCAATCATCGAAAGTTCATGAAACAACCCATTCCACATAATCTGAAATGTTTTAAAGCCAAGCATTCAATAATCACAGACTAAGTCAGCACTTTAAATGTTCATGAATCTCCTCTGGATAACATGTTTTAACTGCCTGACCATAACTAGCACAATATTTTGGCTTGCTTACACCGGATTACCTTATGACTGTCCCTCATGTCTTGTCCTTCTGCAACGTTTTGACATATCTCTGTGCTTCAGCTGCAGTTTTGAAAATATGGACTTTGTTATCATGTGCAATGGGCAGTACAGCAGGGAAAAACATCTTGTATGGAATCCCAAGCGCTTGAGGGGACTTCTTTGCCTCCAGAAACTCACGCCGTCTTTTCTCCACTGCAAGTGAAAAATCCTCAAAGAGATGGGTGCGGTTCCCGGACTCCTTGATCTCACCCATGCTTCGTGCCTTTTGCAGGATGAGTTGTTTGTCCACGTAGTTGTGGAGGCGAATGTATACGAACCTTGGTCTGGCAGACTCCGTCTGTAGCTGTGCTGGGGTGCAGTGACACCTGGCCATCTTGATCCACTCATTTTTCACCTTGAGGTTTAGGATCTTTGGCAGCCACGTCTCAAAAAAGTCTTTAGCATTGGCACTCTCTGTGCATTCTGGCAGGTTGATGATTTTAATGCTATTACATCTGGACCTGTTCCACTGGTCTTCCAGCCTGTAAATGGCCTCGCTGAGCTATGCCTTGGTGTGCTCAAGTTTAGCTAGCAGTTGTGACACTGTCTTCTGTGTCGGAGATTCTCTGCTCTGCGTCCTTCACTCTTCTTTCAACGGCTGTTACCTTTTCGCACTCCAAGCTAACTGATTTAGCTATCTGGTCGAGTTTCTTGTCCAAACTTGAGTTCATTTTGGTGAATACTCCTTCACTTATTCTGGTTACCAGATCATCTATGTCCCTGCCTTCCGCCATCTTGTCAGATCCGCTGGACTCCATGTCTGGTTGAGTTTTCTGAGATTTAGGTCTCAGACTGCGTTTGTTTTTGGGGTTTTTTGCCCACAGATCCCGCAGTGACATTACTTTTCTGGACGTGCAGTTTTAGCTGGGTTAGACTATCTCTGATATGTTCAAAATCGTGTTCAATGCGGGAGCTCGGCTCCTACGCTCTTACGCTCTCAGCATCACGTGACTACCCATGTTAGTCAGTTTTGATGCACATAAAGCATTTGAAAAAGTTAATTGGCAATTTCTATACAAAACATTAGCTGCTATGCTATATATTAGCTGTTTATGTTTCAGTCTTCGCCAGTAGAGGTCCCTACCTCTACTTTTAAAACAATTAACAAATGGCTATCTAAATTTATATGGCAAAACAGAATACTTAGAGTTAAGTTTAAAAGATTGCAAACCTCAAAAGATAAGGGAGGCCTCAATTTACCCGACTTGAAATAACATTATGAAGCAGCCCAGCTTAGATCAATGGTTGCATAGATATCTCAGGATAATGACACAATATGGGTTGGGATGGAACAAAATGATTGCCCAAAAATACCTATGGACACAATTCCATTTATGAACGAAAATATCTGGAGGGCAAATAAAATTAATAACCAATGGATAAAAAATACCTTGAGAATATGGTCAAATATGAGAGGGAAGTTGAAACTCCCCATGTCAACATCTAGAGCAATGAAGATTGCAAATAACACCAACTTTCAACCATCCAAACTAGAAGCAGGGTTAAAAAAAATGGCAAGAAAAAGGTCTGATTATGTTGGGCCAGTTGTTTGAGGGAAGAGTCCTAATTTCCTTCGAACAACTGCAGCGTAAACATAAACTTTCAACTCGTGATTTTTTTAAATACCTACAGTTGAGACACTATTTACAGACACATCAAGAATGGGACAAACTATGCACCCCACCATCAAACAGAAAATTTCTTTGTGTTGACAATTCAGGGAACCATTAAAAAGAAGATCGGACTTCCGGTTCCATCCCCGATTGAGATGGCAGCATAGACCACTGTTTCCTCTGACAAAACTTATAATTACCCTCCTTATTAGATGAAGAAAACATATACATTACTACAAAAGGTTAGATAGCAAAGAAGGATGGAAACAAGAGACGAGCAAGAATAAGAAAAATATGGCTGACCCTAGCGAGAAGGACGACGAATCGCGAGGTTGCAGAGGCTAAGGCTAACGGAAAATATGTTGAACAGCTAAAACAGAGTGAACAAACTAAGGTGAACATGGAGAGGATTCTGCAAGAGATTCGAGACTTCCGACAGGAAAACAGCCAGCAGCTGGGAGATATCAAATAAGAGCTCAATAAGACTAACCGGAGAATCGGTGAGGTAGAGGACCACATTGAAGGGGTGGAAACCAGGCTGCTAACTATGGAGTGTGCACTGAGAAGCGTGATGAAAGTTCAAAACCAACATGAGGAGAAACTCATCGACCAGGAGAGAAGAGCGAGGAGAGAGAACATTAGACTCTACAATGTACCAGAGGGCGAGGAAGGAAGCTCGACGGTGGTTTTTGTGGAAAAACTCCTCAGATAAAAACTGGATATCCCCCTAACCACAGAGCTACATATTGAAAGAGCGCACAGGGCGCTAGCCCCGAAGCTCCCGGCCACCAGCAAACCTAGGCAATTGTGTTCAAATTTCTCCGATACAAAACGAAGGAAGAAGTTCTCTGCAAAGCCTGGGAAAAGAAAGAGATTCACCTGAACAACCAGAGACTGTTTTTCGATCATGACTAACTGGCCGCATTACTGAACAAGCGGAAGGAATATAACGAAGTGAAACAAGTATTGAAGGAAAAAGGATTCGCTTTCAAACTCCCTATCCCGCCAGGTCATTCCCGATCATTTATGAGGACGGTACCCAAATCTACAACACGATCAGCCACGCCACGAAGGATATGAAGGAGAGGGGGCTTCCAGTCACAGTTATACCGCTGCCAGAAGATCCACTTGACCAGATGAATCTCCACGCCTGGCGTGAGTCAGGAGAGGGACGGCCAGCGAGGGATTTCCCCAGGAGAGCTGATATTTTGGAAAGGCTTCAGGTCTTCAGGAGGGATTTCCCCTCTTAAAAAATGGACGAAACCACCCCAAACAAAAGCCCACACTTGAGGTAACACTGATAAATAAGAGAAAACTGTAACTATAACTACTTATAATAAAATGTATCTTATGATAAGAGAAATGAACAGTTTAAGGCAAATTAAGCAAACACTTATTTCCTGAACGGGAAAAATATTACTCTCTCTCTGTTTTCCATGAAAAAGGAAAGAGTTGAAAAATTAGTCGGAGGATGAAAATAGAAAGTATTTGTTGTGATGGACACATCTACTTTATGGACCAGGCTGCTTTGGAGGGCCCTACTCTCACATTAGTGTAGAGAGGCTTTCCCTCCAGGACCAGAGACTCTCTCTAGTCAGTTAAAGGGTCTGTCGACGGAAACCTTTACCTTGGAAGTATTTTTTTTGCAAATGTTGGGTTTTCTAAGTGTTACTTTTTCGATTAGTTTGTGTTATTGTTCCCAGGTTCTACCAGAGAGATTGTTCGCGGCAAGTGCTTTGCGATCATTTGAGATCATTCATAAAAGAGATGACGCATGAAAATATCAAGATAATTTCCTTCAATGTTAATGGTATACTTAACCCAATAAAAGGCAGTAAAATACTTACCAAAATGAAAAAAGAGAAGGCACATATTGTATATCTACAAGAGACACATCTGGACAACAAAGAACATGAAAAACTGAGAAAAATGGGTTTCACAAAAATATTTTTCTCAATGTATGAATCTAATCACAAATGAGGGGTAGCCATTCTGATTTCTTTTTTTTAAATTATATTTTTTGGGGCTTTTCCCCTTTATTTGATAGGAAAGCTGAGAAAGTGGACAGGAAACAGGGAGAGAGAGAGGGGGTAGTGACATGCAGCAACTGGTCAGAGCCGGAGTCGAACTTGCAACCGCTGCGAAGAGGACTGAGCCTGCCGTACATGGGACGCCCGTGCTACTGATTGAGCTAAACGGCGTCCCAGCCATTCTGATTTCTAACAAGATCTCATTCAAACAGACACATGAGCAAAGAGATAAGGACGGCAGATTTATTCTGGTGAGGGGCACAATAGATGGGAATGATATGACCTTCCTTAATATCTATGCTCCCCCTGGTAGTGACTTCTCTTTCTTCCAAAAGATATTTGACATAATAAGTGAAACTGTGGGAATCCTAATATGTGGAGGGGACTTGAATGTTCACCTGCAACCGAAATTAGATGTATCGAACCATACGCACACCTATAAAGCAGAAACTAAAAAGTTTAACAAATTAATGAAGGATATTGATTTAATAGACATATGGAGAGACGTGTACCCCAAAACTAGACAATGTACGCATTTCTATGCTGGCAATATCTTTACAAAGTTCTAAATAAATTTTGTTTTAATGAATCTGCAATAACTACTATACAAGCTATTTATGAGAACCCTACAGCAAGACTCAAAATTAACGGTTACCTGTCCCATCCCATTACATTAGAGCGAGGAGTAAGACAAGGTTGCACTTGGTTCCCACTCCTCTTTGCGATATTTTTGGAGCCACTAGCCCAATATATTAGACAAAATGACCAAATTAATGGTATTAAAATTAATGGAGTAGAACAAAAAATAGCGTGCTACGCGGATGATGTCCTCAACCTGAGACATCTTTGCCCGAAGTGATGAACTTCTTAAAAAGTCTTGGCCCACTTTCAGGTTACAAGCTTAATATTAATAAGACTGAAATTCTTACATACAACTTAAGCCAATCTGAAAAACTTAAGATTGCATATCCACTGAAATGGAAAATGGATTCTTTTAAATACCTAGGGATGATATTACCCAAAGATTTATCAATGTTATACGAGAAAAATTATGACCCTCTATATCGTAAAATCAAAGAAGATCTTGCAAGGTGGAACCTTGTACCCTTCCTGAGCTTAAGCTCAAGAATAGAAACAATCAAAATCAATGTCTTACCGAGATTCCTATATCTTTTCCAAACTCTACCAATTATAATTACCCAAGATGCAGAATGGGACAAAATGATCTCAAGATTTATATGGCAAGGAAAAAGACCACGAGTCCTATTTAAAACATCACAGCTACCTAAAGAAAAAGGAGGCTGGGGTTTACCATCTTTAAAAAATTATTATAATGCAGCACAAATCAGAGCTTTATTGTGTTGGTGTAACCCATCCTATTATGCACAATGGAAGGATATCGAATCCAAACTGGTACCCGGTGTTCATATACAGGCCATATTGCCAGATAAAAAAAATGCCAAGATACACAGACGACTTAGAAAACCCATGGGTAAAATCAGTGCTGAAAGTCTGGGAAAAGGTTATAAAAGAACATGATCTATAAGAAGATATTAAAATCCTAAGCTGGTGTGCATATGATTCGGAGTTTACTTCGAATACTTTAGACTATAGATTCAAATCCTGGATAAAATAAGGTATAACATCTCTATGTGGTATTATGGAGAGAAATGAAATCATGTGTTTTCTAACTCTAAGAGAGACATACGTACTAGAAAGAGAGGATCAATTCAGATTTTTCCGATTAAGAAACTACTATAATCAAAAAATCAAAAAGAATGATACCAAAGATACCAGTAAAGCCTTTATCCAACTGTTCATAAATGCATACAAATCAGATGAGAATAGAGGGATCATATCACAACTATATAAGAGTCTCCAGGCTTTGAAAGATCACTCAACCTAATATATCAAGGAAAGGTGGGAGAAGGAAGGAGGTTTGCAAATAACAGAGGAAGAATGGCAAGATATGCACATTTCAGCGGAGATGCACAAAATCTCATGCATGGAAGGAATTCTGCTGAAAGAATGTTGCCCGCTTTTTTATTACTCCACTTGTAAAGTCACACTATGACAAAGGTAATTCTCAGTGTTGGAGAAATTGTGGCTGTCGAGCTGCAAATCACTATCATATTTTCTGGGCTTGTCAAAACATATTGAATTACTGCACAGACATACATAGAGCAATGCAGACCATCTTTAATACACAAATATATTTTAAAACCATGTACTTAGGTCTTCTCCCCCTAAAACTGAGAGGTATTGACCCGTATTAAATGGGTATATTACTAGCAGCAGGGAAAAAGGCCTTAACTAAAAGATGGATGATGCCTTCTGAGCTGAGTTTTAACAATTGGATAGATGTGACACTTGAGATATATAAGATGGAAAAGATTACCTTCTTACTAAACCTAAAGATGGATCTTTTCTTACAACACTGGGAAAAATGGATGCAATATATCAAACACCTGAGACCCGACTTTGTTAAGATAATGCATTGAAGGAATTCTTTATAAGGTGCTTATGTTTTTATATATTTATTTCATGTATATTCTCTTCTGTATCCGATTAGCTCACTTTAGTATGTATATGAATGTGTGAAGCCATACTGCTGCTTGTTTTTTTATTTTACTTCTCTGGATGTATATAGTTACATGTTTGGCTTTCTTTATTTTATTTTCATTTGTTTCTATGTGTGTATGTATGTATGTAGGTATATATGAATGTATGTATGTATATATATATATATATATATATATATATGCGTATGTATGCGTAATGATATATATGTGTTTCTGTTTTATTTCTTTTTTTCTTATTATTTTTTTTAAAAGCAAATAGAAGTGGACTATAAGTTAATATAAAAGGAAACAAGGCTGAGAAACAATTTATGTGGGTACCTGTACCTCTGGAAATGTATCCTTTTTTTCCCACTATTCTTTTTCTCACTGCCTGAGACTCTCTGTAACAGCTAAGTGTACTTTGAAATAAAAAGAAAATTAAAAAAAAAAAAAACCCGCAAAGATCATATCACACATATATAAGATACTACAAGACAATCCCATGGAAAATAGTTTGGACGGTATGGAAAAGTGGGAATTGGAAATGAACACAATAATTCCAGATGAAAAGTGGGAGCAGTAATGTAGAGAGGGACACAAGGTAACAAACAGTCCCACTTGGAAGGAATTTGAATGGAAGTTTAAGATGAAATTTTTTAGGACACCATTTGTTTCTTCAAAATTTGGGGGCACCTCGGGTCATTGCTGGAGGGGCTATGGCTTGGTGGGAGACCATACACATATATTCTGGGACTGTCCAAAATTATTAGGATACAAGACATACAAAATGAGATTAAAAATTGTCTAAATATAGAGGTACCATTAGAACCATCTTACTTTCTAGTAGGAATATTGCCAGAAAATCTAGAAAACAACAGTCAGATATTATTACTGAGAATTCTTCTTTTAGTGGCCAAAAAGATGATC
>JAQMCX010000261.1:0-13389 GCA_029814765.1 Acanthurus leucopareius | reverse complement strand
TACTATTTTGGAATCGAAATAAGGAATCGTTAGGAACCGGAATCGATAAGCAGAACCGGAATCGGATTCATAAAAATTCCAACAATACCCATCCCTAGATACAGATACTATTCCCGATCAATAAGTAGCACCAGTTTTGATAAAATGCTAACAGTTCTCATCCCTGTTAGCATCACATCACATCAGGTGCTCCCGATCCCCAGGTAAGCCGTCTGTTTGCCTGTGAACTCCCTCACAGAGGACGTAACCTGCTCTACTCACACTGATAATCCACAGCCATTTATAAACGGAGGCATATTGGATTATGCGCTGGGTGTTGGATTACACAGGAACTCAGGCCAGACATCCTGTGCTTACTGAGTGAAAGGGCGGGAGGCGGGGGTTGATTACCTGTCAGGTAGTTAATTTCGCCTCGGCCTCGCCCTCTTTAGCTCTGGCAGAACTAGTTTCACTGCGTCGAGACACAAAGAGAAGGCAGACGGCTCTGTTGGCTGACTTGCCCTCAGGAAACACTCAGCGTAAGCCGTTAGCATAAACTGCTAATGTAACACTTGACAAACGCACTAGCTGCTCTGGTCAGAGACTGGGAATAGAAAGTGACAGTTTTTACAGTCAGTAACCAGCAGTTCCCCGTTAGTTCTTCATTTACTTCTGACTAAGCTTGTGGCAGTTTTTCGTCCAGAGGCAAATAAGTGTCAGCCTTCTTGTTTCAGTCCTCTGAGGAACTACAGTATGAAAATACCCAAATGTCTAGCTGCTGCGCACATGACACTTTAGAAACCCTGCTTTCTCCTTTCGTGCCATCAGGAAGAACAGACATTTCTATAAACCAAGGCTCAGTATCATTCAAAACAGACGTCAAAACTCAGTTTTACCCAAAACACATTACACTTTTTTTCATCTTCCTCATTAGACTTAAAGGCTCCCATTTGTTTATGTCACAAACAAGCACAAATATTTAAAGTTTAACATTGTTTTAGGTCAAGCAAAACATAAAAATGAATCCATAAGTTTCACTAAGAATATCTGCTCCTTTTCTTCATTTCATTTTAGTATAAACTGGTTATTTTTAGGTTTCGATTCTTCAGTTCTTTAGACAAAGAAGCTCTCTGTCACAACTTTCTTAAATCACTCAGACAGTCAATTTTATAAATTAAATAAACAAATTGATAACAACAATTATATTTAATGGCAACTTGCAGCCTTTGTGAAAACGACCCAATTCATCAGGATTTCATAAAGGTTTCAAAATGTGACACTCAGCCACACAAAGCAGGTTGGTATTTAAGTCTCATTACAGCAAAGGTCACAGTTTTGACACCATTTATGAGCCAATCATCCTGTTGAAAGGTCTCTGAGAGAGACACCTTCAGCTTTGAAACACAAACACCAGAATCAGGTTTAGTTTGTCTGTAAATCTGCCCGAGTGCAACAGTTTCATTACAAGACCTGTCACGTCACGTATGTTGGACACGACCTTCAGTAAATTACTGCCCAAACATTCCTAACACCTAATCTGAGACATCTGTGATGACATCTTCTCTCCCAGGAGCTTATCTCAACCACTGTTTCCTTTAGCTGTTTCTTCCTGAGGAGGTGTTCAGTCTAACACGGCGACAAACCTGCGACAGGAACAATTTAATAACAAAATCCCACATCCAATTCCAAAACTGTCATTCATCACGAGTGGTTGTAATCTGCATCAACAGGTTGTTTGAATGTACTTCAGCTGAAAGACACAACATGAGAAGGTTTTAAAGACGATGTTTTCCTTGAGAAGATGTGTCTATATGTTCACTCCACTTTCATCTCCTGTTTTATTATTATAACTAGTCTGTTTTTTTGCAGTAAGTTATTCTTTAAACTGGGCTCCTGTTGTGATAAAGTAGACCGTGATGCTCCGGTTTCAGCTTGTGAAACTCTCCCACTTCCACTTTCTCCTCAAGAGTCACGGTATCATCTCTGCCTGGTGGAATAAAATGTTTTTTTCTGTTTAAGGTAACTTAAGAAACCTACACATCAGGTCCTGACTTTTATCAACAAGTTATTTTCCTCACAGATTAAGTCGTGTGTTTCGAGTCCAATCTACAAACTGTGTGCAGGATTAGGAATTCCTTCATTAAACTTCGAGGCACATTATTGGGTGTAAATGGATAATAAGCTTACAATCACACAATCACAGACCACATGTGAACGAACCTTTGACCTGGAAAACACAAATGCCAGTCATGAGACGAGTGCACTGAGAGTCTGCAGAGCGATGTGACTCCGGTGCAGACCTGACACCAGCAAAGGCAAGAACAAGGCTGACCGACTTCCCCTTTTGTGGTTGCAAAAGTTTCACCAGCAGGATCATGAGACTGTTTTAACAGGGGCAGGATTTGACATATCACAGGTTACCTGAGCAGAAAGGTACAGGTGGGTGTGGTCAAAGCCAGACCGGTTCCAAACTTTGTACCACTTTGGGAAAGTACTTGTTAATCATACATTAAGCTAACGTTACATAAACTGTGGAACACTTGGCTAGTGATGCGTTTCCAGTACGTCCTGACCTGCCATAAATAAACAACCCACCATGACTTTATCCCACAGGCTTCAAAGAGCCAACACAGGAGAGGAACATGGCTGCCTGTCTCCGTTTATAATCACTCTGATTGCCCACAAAATAACTTTGAGTTTCCTCAGTGAGTTTCCAAGTTATCGCCCAAGTCTGGTGTCAGTTGGCAGCGTTAGCCAGCCAGCTAGCACCGAAGTTAGCTTCCAGACCACCGCTCGCTTCCAAAACACCGCTCATTTGTTGCTTTTTGAGCCCAAAGCTGACTTAACCATGAGAGCTCATCTTTCACACCAAACACGGCCGTTTAGTTTTTTATTTTTTATTTTTTCCTCGCGGTTTGTGGACTTTAGGAAAACTAAAAAAAAAGGAGAGGTTTGGATGTGCTAATTCAACCTGCTAGCATTCTGTTAGCATGAATGGGAAAAAGTAGCACGAGCCCACGGAGCGAGCTGTCTTTCCAAAGAGTGACAGAACATCAACACGGGCAAACTTTTCAATCGGGAAAAATACGAACCCGACGGCTCCTCTTCCGGTCCGGTAACTTTCGCAGTGACTTGGAGCTCGGTTTTATTCCAGATATAACGTTACCGGAGCAGTGCCTCCCCCCTCACAGACCGCTGAACCCGCAGACAGCGACAGCAGTTGGAAACTCCGCCGCTGCCCTGAAAATAAAACAACAATATGGCAGCGGAGCACCGCGCTGCGTTCACGGCACGCTGGACACTCGGTGGATTACTGAGTACTGAGCACAACCAAACACAGAAAAGAATAATAAAAATAATGTATAATATAAACACCATCAGACAATAAAAACCTCAGACCATCAGGCACGAACATTATATAAATAAATATATTAATATCAAAAAATAAAAATGGTATAACTCTCATAATATTTGTTAAATTATTGTAAAGTTGGTCTAGTTTTGACGTTTAAGTGCATCATGTTGGAGTAAATAGAGTAATAATGGTTGGACAACATAATTTTTATTTACTCTACATAATTATACAAAAAAATCCCAAATTAAATTTGTTGAAATCTTATAATATTTTTTTTTTAAATTAATGATATTGTCATTTAATCTAATCGTTTTATAGTAAAGTTGGTCTAGTTTTGACGTTTAAGTACGTCATGTTTGAGTAAATAGTGTAATAAAGGTTGGACAACATAATTTTTATTTACTGTAAAATAAATAATATTAAAATCTTCTCAGTGGAGGCAGATAATGTTTTATGTCTATTATATCAATTTTCAGGAAGAAAAAGAGTTTTCAAGCTGTCAAGAGGGAAACTTAAGAGTTCTGGTTTTAATGATTTTGTCCAAATTAAACAAACAAACAAACAAATAAATAAATCAAATACACCGTTTTGTATGACTAAAATGAGTTCATGAGCACAAATGTCTAAATATGTTCAAACTTCCCTTTTATATGTATATTCAAGCAAGTTTCAACAAGTGACATGAGCCAGCCGCTCTCCTGTCTGTCTTCATCCTCACAGTGAAGTCGGTCACTTGGTTATTCCCACGGGCAGTGAAGGCAGCGCGAGCAGGGCCAGAAGCTGTGCTGCTGGGAGGAGACCTGCCTCTGTTCCTCAGCAGTAAACAGGACAGGACATGCAGAGGCTTACCGGGAAAAAATGCAAAGTCACTCAAAACATAAAATAAAATACTGAAATCCTCTCCTTCATCCCACTGAATGTTAATTACTGAGTTTTTTTATCTTAAACTTTACAGGTCAAAAGATCCTGGATTCAAGGGTTAGGGTCACTTAACCTCTTTTAAAAGACCTCAAACGCATCACACAGTCTTCATCAGTGGGTCAGGTTTTGTTAGAGGAAGCAGATCTGCTGACATTCACTCTAAATGCTTTGCACTTGCAGGACTTCTCACACATGTCCAGACCTCTCATTCCAGATGTTTGGGTCTGGATCTTTGACCTCCATTAGATTCAGTCTGTGATCTCCTCTCTGTTGTTTCTTTCTCCTCTCTGTGTGAACGAGTGTTGAGCTTCGCCTCGTGTGTGTTTTCAGGAAAGTTTGTTGCAGCAGCACGGACGCTAAACGCTGCCTGTCCAGGTTTAGTTTTGACCCCGGAGACCTGAGAGGAGGCTAAGAGGATCAGAAAACAGATCGATCGCGGTCGCTTCCTGAACCCATCAGCTGATCTCTGCAGAGAGGTGAGGTGGTCACAGACTCGAGGCCTCATCACAGATCCAAACGCTTCACTGCGACACTGGAAGAGACCAGATTAGGAGTCAACCATTATAGCAACACTAATCACATCGCTCGGAGAAACACGGTGACCTAACATGGCTGTTTTTAGCTCCGAATATTTAAACACCTTCAACAACAAGTCGACTATTTACAGTATTAGTGAGAAAATAAACAAAACCCTTTCTAAACCTGATACGTAGATGGTCGATGTGAGAATATAGAGCAACTTTGCATTTAGAATATTGTTTATAAAAGGAATTCCTTTAATTTAAATGTTTATCTGAAATTTTCTGCAGTTTTCCTGTTAATGTTTGTGGTTTAAATGTACTGAAATCACATGACTCGGTTAAACTTTGTTAGAGCAACATAGAAAATAAGCTGAACAGCCTCTAAAGTACCGAACTACTGCAACAAAAACTACAGAGTAGTACTCATATATTAATGTAGTAAAAACACCTGAGTGCTGATTTTGAACATACGATACGATACAATACGATGTGATACGATACGATACGAGACGATACGATACGATACGATACGACACGAGACAACACGACACGACAGGAGACGATGTGATACGATATGATATGAGACGATGTGATACGATACGATACGAGACGATACGATACGACACAACACGACACGATACGATACGATACAACACGACACGACACGACACGACACGATACGATACCATGTGATACGATACGATACGATACGATACGACGCGACACGATACGATACGATACGATACGATACGATACGACACGACACGAGACGATGTGATACGATACGATATGAGACGATGTGATACGATACGATACGAGACGATACGATACGACACGACACGACACGATACGATACGATACAACACGATACGACACGACACGACACGATACGATACCATGTGATACGATACGATACGATACGACACGACACGACACGATACGATACGATACAACACAATACGACACGACACGACACGATACGATACGATGTGATACGATACAATACGATGTGATACAATACGAGACGATACGATACGATACGATACGATGTGATACAACATGATACGACACGACACGACACGATACGATACGATGTGATACGATACGATACGATACGATACGACACGACACAACACAACACGACACGATACGATGTGATACGATACAAGACCATACGATACGACACGACACGACACGACACGACACGATACGATACAACACAATACGACACGACACGACACGACACGATACGATACGATGTGATACGATGAGATACGATATGACACTATACAACACAATACGATACGACACGACACGACACAACACGACACGATACGATACGATGTGATACGATACGACACGATACGACACAACTCGACACGACACGATACAACACGATACGATACCATGTGATACGATACAAGACCATACGATACGACACGACACGACACGACACGACACGATACGATACGATACAACACAATACGACACGGCACGACACGATACGATGTGATACGATACGATATGAGACGCTACGATATGAGACGCTACGATATGAGACGATGGGATATGATACGAGACGATACGATACGACACGATGTACTTTATTGTCCCTGTGGGGAAATTTGTTTTGGACTCGTATGCTGCGCACAACATGCCTCCACAGTGTGATAAGACAAACAACATAAGGAATTGCACATAGTCAGTATTGCACATTACAAGAAATTGCACATACAAACACATAACACACATTGCACATTGCACACATTGCACATGTTGACGAAGCTGATCCCGTCACGTTGGTCTCTGATGTCACTGACTCACGATTCAACTGTCAAAACCATCTGAACTTTAATACTCAGATTTGTTTCATGAAGCTTCAGCCGTCCCCTCTGTGACCTTTGACCTTCCCTCTGCAGACTGGAGGTGGACTTGTCTCCTCTCGGCTCGTCTTCAGGTTGTCGTGTCAGAGATGTTTGCTGACTCTGCAGACCCATGATGCATCAGTGCTGCTGTCACTTCTGACCGACAGGCGGAAAGCGCTCGGCTGAATCACACAGGCCGACGTTTCATCACACTGGACCATCGTTACACAGTGAGGGGGAACAAAAGCGACTGACAGGCAGTTTCTACACCCAAAACACCACCTACACACCACCTATACACCACCAACACACCACCTACACACCACATACAGACCACCTAAACACCACCTATAACACCGCCTACACACCACCTATACACCACCTACACACCACCTAAACACCACCTATTCACCATCTACACACCACCTACACACCACATACAGACCACCTACACACAACATACACACCACCTAAACACCACCTATACCACCACCCACACACCACCTACACACCACCAACACACCACCTAAACACCACCTATACACCACCTACACACCACATACAGACCACCTATAACACCACCTACACCACCTACACACCACCTATAACACCACATACACACCACCTCTCACCACCTATACACCACCTATACACCACCTACACACCACCAACATACCACCTCTAACACCACCTACACACAACATACACACCACCTATAACACAACATACACACCACCTATACACCACCTACACCACCTCAAGCCATAAAACTGTTAATGTCCTTTAACTTTCTGTTTACGTCGAGCAGATTTATGAAAAGTGTTTTTATTGAACAAAACAAAGATAATTAAAACATTATTATGATCTCACGTCAGACTCCCTCATGAGACAGAATATCAGAGTTTGTGTGTTATATGTCTTTTCCACATAGTAAAAACAGTTGTTGGAGTCCATCTTGTTTTGTTCGCTCAGTTGTCAGGTTAAATAAGTTCACTGAGTTGAAGGTAACACAGTGTGATTGTGAGTGAAATACAAGAGAGACGCGAGAAAAGTGAAGAATCAGTGAGAAGTTTTCATTCAGTTTATCTGGAGAGAAAGGAGTCGACAGTGAAAGTTGAGCTTTTTATTCTGTATGGACAGATTTTAACAAGGACACAGAGAATAAAATGTTTCCTTCAGCACTGAATCATCACGTTAGTTTGAAATAAATTTGTTCTTCAAGGAAATTTCCTCCAACTGAACCTTTAATGAATTTTTGAGTTTCCTCTGACACTTTAACCTCAGATCTACGACGTGTTGTTGTTTAGTTGAGGGTTTGTACTTCCATCACTGCATGTGTGTTTAATGATCGAGTGTCCACAAACTTTTGGCCATGATCTGTGTTTTCATCATTGAATTCAGCCAACTTTCAGCACCTAAACAAGTCCTGTTTTATCATGAAAACAGCATCATGTGACTTCAGAGTGCCGCGTGCTGACAGCTGTGGAGGCCCAGCTGTGATACTGTACTGATCTTACAGCAGCAGCTGAGGCGACCCCCCCCCCCCGGAGCTTATTCGGACACACAAGTCCGCATAAGGATGACATCACCGCACACTCAAACGTGACTCAGAGCGCTCGGCCGGGGCTCAGCACGCAGCCGGTCGCTCCAGCGGACCGTGAGGCTCAGCTGCCTGCGAACGCTCCCATCTGTCGCCTGAAACCCACAGCATCACCCCCCACCCCACCCCACCCAGCCAGCCGAGCTCCATCAGGCCTCCAGAGATCGCCCCAGCAGGGGTGAGGAGCAAGGGTGAGATGGGAGGAAGTCATGAGAAGAGGGAGTCGGGGTGTGACGAGGAGGAGGAGAGGGCTACATTGTCTTTCCCCACAGACAAGCGAGCTCGTCAGGGTCACAGTGAATTAATCCGGCGCTCGGTGGTGGCGTGCCGCCTCACGTCTGAAGCTGCAGCATCGGCCATTCTCACTGGCCTTGTGAGCTGATGTGTCACCCTCCTCCCCCACCTCCCCTCCGTCTCTCCCTGCAGAACGAGTCCTCTCCCCTCTGGCCTCCGTTGTTCTGCTGCTTTGTCACTGCAGTTATTTGAAGGCGTTTGATGACACAGAGAGATGCAGCTCCTGAGTCTGCAGACTGAATCAGACGGCATCATGCTGCGTTTGTAACGGACTGGTCCTCTGAACATGGACTCAACCCACGTGAGACTGTGCAAGAAGTTGCAGCAGAATCTGGAGAGTTCGTGTTCTGAGCTCAAACATGTTGGACAGATTTTTCACGTCAGGTTTCCTGACTGGAGCCAAAGTCAAGAGGCAGTGCAGAAGAAGAATTTGTCCTGATGTGATGAAGCAGAAACACAGTGTGTGAGTGAGGTTGGTGGACAAACAGATGATCGATTTCTCCTTAAAAAACTAATTCCTCCTTTGTTGATCCGTTGCACCGTCTTGCAAAAAAAAGCTCACACAAACTTCTTACATCTGCACAGATGTTCACTGTGAGACCACAGGAAGTAAAACTGATCATCTGCAGGTTTAAACTCAAGTTTCCACTGAAAGAAACGTAAACAAAGTCCTCGTTAAATCCTCTGTGACAATCCGACGAGCAGCTTGTTGGATCTTTAACCGGATCAGTTAAAGATCAAACTCTCATGACAAACCATCCGAGGTTGTTGTGATGAATCGGTTCGAACCAAAGTGACCGACTGACAGGCTTCGTTTTGAGCCGAGGTGATAAACATAATGGGCTGTTTTCTCCCAGTAGGGGGCGCAACTGGTAAATGAGATTGACATGTTCTGTTTGTATTTCAAAGGTCCAGTGTGTAGAATTCAGATTTATTTGTAGATTTGGCCTGAAAGTATGTTTTAGTTTGTTTTTGATTACTTTAGAATAAGAATCGTAGTGTTTAATAACCACAGAAGAAGTCGGTCCTCTTCCACAGCCGTGTTTCTACAGAAGCCCAGAACGGACAAACGGCAGCTTTTGAAGGCAACTGTTCATATTTTATCACATGATTTGCAGCCACGCTGAGTTTTTCCTTCATGCTTGGATGTTTAACACTTGTGGTGGTTTAGAGTTCAGCTTCAAACGTCTGTGTGAAGAGAAAACTACGACTGCTTTGAAGCTGGTTCGACATGGTTTAATTCATCCCTTAGTTTGACCTGACGCCTGCAGATCAGTCTGAGTTTCACATCTCCTTTTTGGTCCTCAAACATGGAGACGACTCTTAACACCCAGAAACAGGTTTTCTGTTGTTTCCTGTGAGCCTGTGAAGCCTCGCCACCGTGAAATAACCACGTTAATCCAAAAACTAAGAGCTTTCCCTTCAGTGTGTCACTGCAGTCGACCTGAGTTTCATAACAGGAACCGAAGCACCTGAAAAACAGCGGTGTCTTATGAAATGTCACAGAATGAGTCACACATCTTTAGAGACGAGAAGGAAGATGAGACTGGAAACAGAAAGGAGTCTGACCCTGAAACCCAAAACATACATTTAATGCCATTTTCACCCTAAAAGCAGTTTGTCTGAAAGAGCGTATCAGTTATTTTTCACCTGATTCTTCCTAAATGAACACAGTTCTAACATAACTCTGTTTGCTGTAAAAAAAAAAAAGAAGGGTTAAATGAGACTGAGTTGTTTGGTAAAAAGGATTTGACCACAGGAAGTCAGAGTTTCTGAGTTTTGCCATTTTCAGTTCAGTGTGAGAAGATGCTGTAAAACCGACCAGCCGAGGTTTCTCTCCTGTTTGACCTCCTCACAGTCCTGCTCACCGAACGAACACACAGGCAATTAAACTGAAACGGGAGGATTTTCTCAGTCAAACTTCAGCTCAGAGAAGCTCTGCCGCCCGCTTCCTCATCTCTCAGCACAAATGTCAAGAGGAAATTCAGTTTTCACAGGTTTTACATTATAAAACTGAGCAGCGAACAAAACCACGAGACATGAGTGAAGGTTTTGTTCGCTCACCTCCGACTCTGAGGAGCCGCAGTTCAGCTCCTCTGAAGCTTCGCTGTTAAAGTTCAGAGTGTAAGTGGACAAAACGAAGAGGTTGTTTTCTGCTGAGCATCGCACAGGTGTGATGAGTGTGTGTGTGTGTGTGTGTGTGTGTGTGTGTGAGTACGGCAGCTCCTTCAGGGTGTTTGTGTAAATAAAGTGTGTTCACACTCATGCGACCTGGTTAGGTAAGCTTTATGTAACGCGTCTGTCTGCTCCGTCAGGTCGCCGTCCTGCCACCCTGCAGTCCGTCACCGTCGCTCCTCCATCAGAAGACGTTCGGCACAAACTACCGGCCACTTTATCACTTTTATCCAGTTTTTATTTGGCTCTGATGTTCTGCTCTCAGAGTGGAAATATCGACCGCTGCGCTGCTTTTCTTTTTTTGTCAAAAGCTTCTTCTGAATCTTTTATTTTGTGTTCTGCCTCTGACTCATTTCGCGTCACATCATCGATCTGGAGAAAATAATAATCACTCACAATGATCCGGCTTCTGTTTTAATCTCTTTAAAGTCTCTTTTCAAGGTTTTATTCTCACAGTTGTTGTCTCTTCTCTCACCTGTTGTGTTTCATGTGTCACATGATTGATCTTCTCTCTGTTTTTTTGTGTCTGTGAGGAATTAACACAGAGAAAAAAACAGATATGGAAAAATAAAAAGAGTTTCAGTTTGTGCTTTCGCTGTCTTCAGAGGTGAATCCTGCAGCGTGCCTGTCATTGCTCTGGATAAATAAATGTAAATAGAATAGTGTTTGTCCTGCAGGGACGCGGAGCTGCAATCAGCTGTAACAGGCGAGTCCCTGAAGGCATCATTAAAACCACATGAGGCGACGTGCAGCTAAATAAGAAATGAGACGCACTTAAACATTAGTCATCATCTGCAGGTCCCCGCAGTTCCTGTGGCACATTAAAAAAACATCACAGCCTTTATCATGCAAACTGAGGAGAGATGCTGCGTTTAAAGGCCCCGGAAAACCTGCGTCCTTCTTCAAAGGGGTCAATATGTGAACACAAACTTCTCTGCAGCCGTAAAGAAAAGTCCATGTTTTGTTTTTTCCTCCCTGATTTCTCTCAGTTCTGACGGGAGCAAAGCTCAGCAGAGACCAGATAACGGGGAGATAATTATCCTACATGTGCTGTTTTTCTGCAGAGATGAACTGTGAACATGCAGCTTCGTGTTTCATCCGTTTCTTTATTCACAGGAGCAGAAAATCAGAACGAACGCAGGGATCGTTAATGTTTGTCAGGAGACTGAACGACAGCAACAAGTCGCAGGTTGCAGGATCAGTGAGGTTTTTATTGATTAAAACATTTCATGAGGAAGTTCAGATTAAAAAAGAGTCACAACGACTTTCTGAAGTGAAGATGCTGCTGACACATGAACACACCACGAGGCCGTTCAGCATGATGGCACTTTCACTGGAGAGCAGCGTGGGATCATGGGATTGATCTGTTTCCTTTCCAGCCTCCTTTGCAGATGAAAAGTTGTGTAACTGGGTTGTGTTTTCTTTCATCCACCTACATGTTGTTGTGTTTAACCTTGTTAAGCTGCTCTGTGACGCTGATGTTTTGCAGGAACGTTGTTTACCTTAGTTTTGCACGTTAACGAGCTAACATTTGCTAATTAACACCAAACACAAAGTGCAGCCGAGGCTGATGGGAAAGTCCTGAGCTTCACATGTGTTTTGGTCGTAAATCAAAGTGCTGAATGTGTCGACAGTTTCACTGGATGATGGTTTTTAATTAAACATTCTGTTAGCAGGAACTGATTTCATTTCTCACACTTGCTTCTAAACATTCATGAGTATTAATATCAAGGAAACACCAGAGATTTTACAGTTAATCCTGACGAGAATCTGCACGGATCAAACACATTTCATAACAATCCATCCAATAATAGTCGAGATATAAGTGCTGGACTGACTGATATCATCAGACCTCGAGCTGCTGCTGAAACAAATTTCCAGAAGAAACATGAAGTGCTGAAGCTGTGAGACATTTTTCACTGCATGAATCTAAAATCCACATTTCTCTCTCTGCATATTAATGCGTCTGAATCTCAGTCTGAGTCAATATTTGACTGCAAGCTGCAAACATCAGACAGCTTCTCCTCATTCAAATGATATGTTTTGATACCAAAAGGAAAGTGTTACTCCAACGACTGAAAGCTACAAACACTGAAGCTCTTCTCCTCGAGTGGAAGCTGCAGTGAAGACGTTCACACTGACTCTTCAGTCCATCAGCAGTAAATACGGCTCTTATTATTTCTGTCACTCAGTTTTCAGTTTAACTCATTATAAGGTGACAGCAGTGCGTCTCGCTCTGTGTGCATGAACCAGCAGGAAGACTCGGCAGGAAGCTTCAAACAGCATCTTTAAGAACAAACCGTCACAGGACGCGTCGTTTTCTTCTCCTGCAGCAGAAACGATGAAAAGAAAACCAACCTCTCTGTTTCTTTAGTGATTTTCTCATCGGTTTTGTCTTGAATTTAATATTTTGTGTGAAAATCACTTCAGCGATTATAAACCTGCTGCTCAGATGTGATGAGAGCAAACAAAGAGACTCAGATCCTCCACTTGAGTAAAAGTACTGATGCCTCTCTGCAAAAACACTCCACCACAAGTGAAGTCGCACTTCCTACAGAGGTTTTATCAGCTGAATGTACTTAAAGTAATAAAGTAAAAGTCCTTGTCATGGTTATGATTCTTGTTTTTTGTTATTTCCATTTTAACTTCTGTTCTCTCTCTCTCTCAGCCAAAGCCGGG
>JAQMCX010000260.1:0-13456 GCA_029814765.1 Acanthurus leucopareius | reverse complement strand
TTCGATTAATTAATTACAGACCCTATAATTAACGCGATTAAAAATTTTAATCGAGTCCCACCACTAATAAATATATAAATATATATATATAAATTATTTTTAATACTTTAAAATCCTTTGCAGTGCATGAAGTCTGGCAACTACGCAGATCACCAAACAATGGACATCAGTTTCCTCCCTTGACCATTTTACTAGGCCTTTATTGCAGCCTTCTAGAGTTGCTGCTTGTAGGTCTGTCGTCTTCACTTTTGTCTTAAGAAGGTGAAAAGGCTCCATGGCATTTAGATCAGAAGAAATATTTGGCTCATGGTTCCATTTCTTTGCCTTAAGAGGCTCTTGGGTTGCTTTTGCAGTAAGTTTTGGGTCATTATCCAGCTGCACTGTGAAGTTCAGTCCTATTAGTTTTGCAGCATTTGACCAAATCTGAGCAGAAAGTACAGCCCCATACACGCCAGATCACAACCTGCTAGGTGTATAGTAGTCATATAATCACCACAAGTCTGGTTTTTTTTTTGTTTTAACTGAAGCAAGAATGTTGTTTAAGAACAGGGGAGGCCATTTTTTTTTACAGTGGCTGAAAAGAACAAAACAAAATTATAGTGTGTGAAACCCTTTTAGGAAGCTTGAGACAAATTTACACTTTTGGTAGTATTTCTACATTTTATAAAACAAATTAACATAAGAAAAAAAAAACAATTTACAATATACACTTTTACGTTCTTTGATGATTAAAGCAATATCTTATTTCAAAACTCATGAATCAAAGCTCAAAGTCTACACTTAAATCACATCTTGATTGCTTCATTTTAAATCTATTGTGGTCGAGTAAAGAGGCAAAATTACAAAAACATTATGTTAATGTCCAAAGTCTTACAAATCTTACTGTATGTACAAGTATGCTTGTAAAATTTGATCAGTTATTTTGATAATAAATTATGTTAAGCATAACCAACATCGATCTTTTTTTTTTTTTTTTTTAATTCACACTGGTTTTACTAAAACCATTGTAGGCAATAGTGAAATATTCAGTTAGAAATATGGGTACACTGAACAATTGGATTTACACAATTTTTTTCCTTAAATTTATAAGAACTTATAAAGGTATTAAATTGACCTAATGGGTAAAAAATAGCAATTTCTTTCTGGTTAGATTACCTGTAAACATTTTCCCAGCTGATTTTCAAAAATTTCTGATATTACCATTTCTATTGATTATTCATGAAATTAATTCAATAGTACACTTTCCCTCTGGAAAAAACAACAGTCTTAACCCAAATTAAAACCTCAAAAATATTTACAACCATCTAAATACTGCCTCTACTTGCCTGAAAATTCCAATTGAATGACTCCACTCTCTTGCAGTGTGTCCCCTTTTCTGTCCTCATGGAAGAGTGTGACTCCACCCTTTTCTAGTAAGAACTCCAGTCGGGCAAACAGGTGGTCTCGCCTGGTAAACGTGTTGAGAGTGTGAGAGTCTTCCAGTGGATCAAACAAGTCTTCTGTCTCTGCTAAAGAAGCATTATACAATTACATTATTTCACTGCTTGACAATAAACTAATTATATTTCTATTAATACATTAAAATACCAAATAATACAAAACACAAAAATATATCTAATAATACAGGAGTCGAGAATAACTTCACATTTTTAAACAATTACCTTATGTTGCTAATGTAACAAATATAACCTTTCTTAAAGTTTCTTACCAAGAATATCCCAGGAAGAAGGACTTGGCAAGAGCTCCTCAGGCCTGTTTGGGTCCTGGGAATTTCCATACCAGCCTCCCCAGCCTGGGAACCAAGACTGCAAGTACTGAATCATCCCTGAACTCCCACTCTTGGAAATGGATGAAGAGGATGAAGAGGGTGAAGAGGGTGAACAGGGCTTCGTGTTACTGCTTGGCTCTCGCACATTCTGGAGGAGACAGAGGATGAAAAAAAGCTTAAACTGACTCATAAAAAAAAGTAATCAATAACGACACATTTGACAGCTCAGAGTTCCTCAATTCACAAACCCCTAAAAGCAAAGCATAACAGGAGTTGAACTGAGGGCAGAGGGGCTTTATCCTTCAGCAAAAATCACACAGATTTTACCTTGCAAGGCACATGGCTTTGCAAGATCACAAAATCAAGCAAGCTGAAAATCCATCTTTTCAAGCTAAAGTTGTGCCCTTGTGGCTGTGCTACAGTGGCTCATCGTCAGTAGTCAGCAGTGGAGGGGTTTTTTTTATGGAAAAAAGGTTTCTCATTCTTCTTTAGATTGGCTTTAGCATAATTCACTGATTCGACTGGTTTATAAGCTAGCTTTTACTAGAACTGGTCTAGACACACTAGACACACATGATCCTGTGTGTGAGTATCTGTGTTAAAAAAAAACATAGTGAGGACAGACAAATATCAATATGCACATAAACACTCTGAAAAGATGCTGAAAAAATTCCAGTGCTAATTAAAGCAGACATTGTGGAGTTCAGTGAGACAAGTGTGCAATGATGAGCAATTGTCCTTGATGAGTATAGTAATGGGGATGTTATGGGGGGCTGTGTATGTATGTGTGTGTGTATATGTATGTGTGGCTAATGTGCCACACAGGAAGAAACAGAGCGAGCCAGTGTTAAGAGCTAAAATTGGTGGCAGATAGGGTGTTCAAAAGAGCCTGGAGGTGATGTCCTTGTTGTGGTATAGCTGTCTGTCTATGTTTGTCCATGGATATGACTGCCTTTTTTCTTGTTGCATCAGTTGTTTAGAGTTGAGAAGAAGCTGTTTACTGCCTTGCATTATTTCTTTTTGATATTGGTCACTGAGTCTGTAGTCTGTTCCTTTAAGCTGCCTCCCTTTTTGCTGAACACATTGCCTCTGTTTGTAATGTCTGAATTTTGCAAGGATAGGATGGGGACAGCTGTCGGTGATGGGTTTTTCTGTCCCATGCATTGAACTCGGTGGAATATGATCTTGTTGAAGGTGTCAGCAGGAGTTTGAGCTGACGGATCATAAAGTCCTTTACTGATTTTTCTGGGTAGTCTGGTATTCCAGTAAAACAAGGTTGTTTCTCATCTTGCATGCTTGTAGATCAAGAATCGTTTCTTTCATAGTTGTCAGCAGTAATATAGGTGAGCTGGATGATCAGTGATTTCTTTTCAATTCTATTCCAATCTCTTCCTGGCTGAATTCTAGGTTTTGGCCAAGTGGCTGAAATTCCTTATGCAGTATTTCAATGAGAGCTATTCTGTTGTCGAGTCCAGAGACTTAATGTTTGATAGACATTAGGCAGCAGTATGACATTCGGGGGAGGTGGATGGATATGGTGTATCTGTGAATGAAGCCATTGGAATCTTTTTCTCTCCATGCTAGGAGTGCACTTGGTTGATAATGTGCTGCCTGTATTAATGGTACACACAATGTCAAAACTCTCATCGATGTATAGTTCCAGTAGGACGAGAGTAAATATGTATTCCAGTAAAACAGAGAAAACTGGGTGAAGAAAAATCAAAAATGGAAAAAAAGGGAGAGGAGAAATAAATGCAGAGGAGAAAAGTTTGCTTGTGCTGATGTCTAGCAGGCGAAGGCAGCCATCTTGGTTCTCGCACTGTCTAGTGAGAATTGTATTGACGGGGGCATCCCGTCAAACTTGCCACCAAACCATCTCACACTAAAGCTTAACAGTAAATTGACATATGTTTTTGAAAATGTCAGGATTGAGAAATAAACAATGGTTTAAAAGAGAATTGATTAATGTTTGATCAGCACAACTAAGTTGGACAATTTGTCTGAAATGCACGAGCCTCTGTTTAAATGATAGACACATTATGGCCGCCACCTGGTAAAACACTTTCAGTTATGACTAATGCACTAAAATGTATTTCTGACTTTTCTGAGGAAAGAAAAAGTCATTGCAGTAATATATTTCTTGTACAAATTTGATCAACACTACATAGTTTGACAGTTTTATTTGACTTTATTAAGAAGTATGTGTTGACCCCCCCTAATCTTCTTTAAAATAATTTTAAGAAAACAAAACTCTTTTGTTTTGGTCAGAGATGCAGCTGTTAAATATCTATTGACAATGAGTGTCATATACATATACATACACACACACATTGTATTTTTCTGGTTGTGGAGTGCTGCAACAGTGGAATTTCCCAAATTGGGATCAATAAAGTACATCTATCTACATCTATCTATACACACAAATATATACAAAAATGAAAATAAAAGCTCCCTGCTTGCCCCTACAGGCAAATTTTCTTTCTTTAAGTTCAGGTCTTCTACCAGAGAACTGGGCACTTGAGGGTCCTTTGCAGTACCTTAGCTGTCCTATCTGGACAGAGAATTCAGATGTTTTTACTGAGATCTGTTGGAGCCACTCACCCAGTTTGGAGGTTAGAGCACAGAGTGTTTTCATTACCATGGGAGCCACTGTTGTCTTTGTATTCCACATCCTTTGGTTCTCTTCTATCAGTCCTTGGTATTTCTCGAGCTTCTCATGCTCCTTCTTTCTAATGTTGCTATTGCTTGGAATTGCTACATCTTTTACTATGGCTTCTTCTGCTGTATGTCAACCACTACTGTGTCTGGTTGGTTAGCCATGACCACTTTGTCAGTCTGTATCTGGAGGTCCCATGGGATCTTAGCTTGGTCATTCTCCATTACCTTCAGGGGTGAATCCCACTTTGACCTTGGGACTTTAAGCCCATACTTGGCACTTGGTTATAGTGTTTCATAGTGTTATAGTGCTCTGCCTGCAAGCATCTTACACCATGCTGTGATGTGCTGGATTGTCCAGAGGCAGCATTGCACAGCCTGCACATGAAGTCCTGCCTAATGTAGTACACCCCGGCCTCTACTGATCTTATACTCAGAGCCTGTTCCTGTGCTGCAATGATTAGTGCCTCTGCGCTGTCTTCCAGTCCAGCCTTTTCCAGCAACAGGTAGTATTTTTCAATATCAGCCACTTCTTGTATCTGCAAGTGGCACATAGCGAGAGGGGGTTTGTCCTCCCATGATGGTCCCTGCCTCTCTTCATCCATAGATTCGCCTGCCTGCCTGAGGTATTCACGAAGCACTTCATTACTTGGGGCCATATTCCTGATGTACTCATGGATCTTTGTTGTTTCATCCTAGATAGTGGCTCTGACTCTCACTAGTCCTTTGCATCCTTCCTTCTGCTTAGTATACAGTCTAAGGGTGCCAAATTTGGGGTGAAACCCTTGTGCAGCTTATTATGCCAGGATAGTATCTGATGACCAGCAGAGCATAGGTGTTGATAGCCCACATCTTGTTCTTCCCATTCAATTAACTTCTCAGGATTTACCCTCCTTCCTAGGTATTTGGCTGCCGCTGTGGTCTCTCCTTAGTTCCCATGTGTCCACGGAATTCCAAAGTACTTTTAGCTGTCTCCAACATCTGCTATGTTGCCTTCTGGTATCAGCGAGTTGATGTCTTGTTCACTCCTGGCATACAGCTTGACACCATCTATGTAGGGGAGGTGGCAAATGGTTGCTCCATTCCAGAGTTGATACCTTTAGCCACTCTTAGTGATGATCCGGCTGAGGGGATTCAGGCCTATGCAGAACAGCAGCGTAGATCATGTCAGGGCCTAGAGCTTCATGCATGAGACCTTTTCTTGGATGTCTGCCATCGTGATCCTGTACAGGGGTTGCTGAGGTCTTCTCTCAATTTCGCTAGTGACTGAGCATTGTTGTTAGGTGATGCCTCCTTCACCCAAATGCTTTTCCAGTATTGTTCGGTCTCCTTGGTGGGTCTGCTCTCATGTTATTACTCTGTCACTGTTACCCCTTTTCAAGCAAAAAGAACCTGGTGATAGTTCGGTGCTTGTGCTAGCGACAGTGCTTAGTTGGTTCAACTTGCGCACCTCCTAAGAACCTCTTAAAGTTTCCATCAGCAAGGAGACAACTCAGAGCCACACCATTACGTCACTGTATAATGTCAGTACATCCCTGTCTAGAGATCTGCAAGTCAGCTCTAACACCATCCTAAATGGCTGTTAAAAATAAATCATCGACCTGTCCCCTACCCGAACCAATTATTTTCTCTGATCAAGCTACCCCCACTCGACCCCCAATAATCATTTACGATTAGGCCTCACACACAAAAAAAAGATTATTTAACACATTTGGCAGCACCTGAAGATGCTTGACATTTAATATTTTTTTAGTCCTATCCGTTCAAATTGAAATTAGGAATGGTATTTCAACATTATTTATTTTTTCACACACACACACACACACATATATAAATATATATGAGAAGATTGATGTCTTGGAGTTTTAAATTTTATTAAGAATCAACTAAGCTTACCTCCGCAATCTCTTCCTGTTTTCGAAACCAGTCGTAGACAATCTCTCTCAGACTCTGCAGCTCCTCTATTGTTTGCTCCTCTTCTACTCGCTCCAGCTCACTCTAGGGATCAATGACAAACATAAACATTTGTTCAGTAATGAGCATATGGGTGTTTCAAGGTATTTTTACAAGAATGGGTGTAACCCATAAGAGCATACGAAAACTTAAAAGCACACCAGCGTAGGGGGCATATCAATGTTTTTGGGCAGACAGATCAGAAATTATGAATAGAAGAGGATATTAAAGCTAAATAATTAAATTTATGTGGTAACTCTCAAACTGAAAAGCACCATTAAAACCTCATGTGGGATGGTTGGATAGCCTCAGAGAAGCCCTGCCCCTACGTCTTTGTGACCTTAGGTTAGAAAGATCTCTCTGGCATAGTCAGACAACATGTTATACAAATCACTCCTTTTCATTTTTCAATATATATTATTTTTTTGCAAAAAAATGCACTGCTTACAAACATCCGACAAAAAACAGTTTCCCTTTATCAAACCCCACCCACCTGCACCTGTACCGCCTATTCAATAAAATATACTGGAAAATAACTACACAGGGGATTACGCAGTGGACACATTTTCTATTTTATTTGTTATGGATATACCTTCCCCGAGAACACCAAAGATTGTCAGTTCAGCACTGGGTTGAATGTCCTTGTTAAATTGATAATAAGTCATACTACATCTATAAATCCAATCTTTTTTATGCAGTTCAGGAGAAGGTGATGTAGAATATCCATGGTCCATGAGTTGCTCCTGCTTTAGTTTTCTGTTTTATCTATTATTATTATTTTGTTGCGTGATGCAAATTATGATATTGTTCCTCCCCTAATAACAATAATGTCTCCTATAAGGTAAATGGCAAAACAGAATCTGATTTATTTGGTGGTGAGAAATTATCTTTGCAGTGGATTTAAATTTACAAAAATCTTCATCTGCAAATAATGCTGTATTCAGTCTCAAATTGGAGCATTCTGAATGGTTAAGAGAAAAACATAAATCAGGCAATATACGTGAATCCTCAGATTTGACGATGGCTATAATTCAATCTTCTTAACAGAATGTGGAAGAGTTTTATCAATAAAAAATAATCAATTCTTGATTATGAGGGATGTACATGTAAGAAAAATGAAAATTCTTTGTTGTATGGAAAAATAAAATGCCAAGGATCTATGCAACCTGACTCATTTACAGATGTCAAAAGAGCACGTGCCATCATGGATGGGGATACCGATTTGGGGTTTGAACGATCTATGGTCGGCTTTATAACGCAGTTCAAGCTGTCCTAAAAGATTAGGTGGCACAAAATAATTTTGGGTAACACAATTAGCCTATTCATGAAACTGGAGTCATCCCATTTGTGACCACATACACATAGGAGAATAACTTGTGTGTTAAAGAGGGTACCAGTTACTGTGATAAATTTGCCCCTCCTTCTCAACTCACACGTCTCCTGATAAACCATCCTCATTAACGAAGCTGAGAGGGCTCTTGATCAACTACATACAGTAATCTAACTTAATTATGAAGACTTATGTATGCAATCTAAGTAACTTAAGACAACCACTGCACATTCATTATTATGCAATCATAAACTCCAGGAAGAGATTAAGAAGAAAGAAAAACACAAATCTGGGTACATAATCCTCGATCCAAACCACAGTCAAACATTCACCAATCATCATTAGGGAGTCCATAACACTAACAAATACAAAAACAAAAACAAAAAAAAAAAAAAACACAGCTGGGTGTGTAATCTGGGCTAAAAGTTGCCAACAGACAGTCATCACTAGGGTCAAAATCTAGGAGTGGATGAAGACATTTTGTGTTTGTACCTGTAGCTAACAACAGAGCAATTAGAATGCTCTGCCTGTACATTTAACATCTTCATTGATCTACCGGAGCCCCTTAGCTATGAAAACAATGGTGACTGTGGGGTGGACACACTCAGCGAGAAGTGAGCTTTATGTAACAGTTTTTTTTTAAAATTACATTAAATTTTCATGATGATTTACACTTGATGTTCTGGAACATGGTTAAGGAATGGTGAATGTTGAATTTGGTCGCAGATTCTTGAAACTCACAGGATACAGTTCAAAGAGGTGAAGAAAGTGAAGAAGGCCCGTATTTGGATGACACCAACTGATAAGACTTTGCCAGAAAACGACTTTAAAAAAAAGCCTGCCTAGCTCATGAACATGATTGGACAAAATAAACTTGTCCCAAAAAATGGACAGCAAAAACTGTGGAGAAGAAACGGAATATAAACAATAATGGTAACTTGTCTTAACACTTTTAAGCCTATGAAAAAAGGCAGAAGTATGTGCAAAAATGGCTCTAATTCACAGTTAATGCCATTCTTTTGTTTAACTGTTTGAATTAAAGCAGAGAGTATACATTTCAGCCAATCATTTAGAGTGCTATAAAGAAGTAGCTTTACATTTTTTCACTGTCCAGATATTTAAGGACCTGACTGTACATTGAAGACTTTTGAGTATTGATACAGCATTTGAGGTTGATGCCCAAGGCCACTTTTCATTGCACTAGTTGGTTGTGTTCCCTTAAAAGGTGCCGTCAAAAAGTTCTTGGAAACTGCCTCCTTCAGTCTACATGCCTATCAGTGTTGTTTAGAAAAAGGGCTTCGCAGAAGTTTCAAAAGTTGGAAAGTCACCACCATCAAAAGGCACTGTAATGACTAAAATCCACAAGCTCTATGAAACTGAAAAGGTACAAAAGGAAGAGGATTTGGCTGTGGCAGAATATGTGTTGAACAGGAGACCACTGGACTTCTGTGAGTAACAGTAATTACCTGAGTGTAACTGCCCATCATATCGCTAATACATGGGAAATTAAGTTGTTTGCCCTAACCATGATAAAATCAGAAGAGCGTCACTTGGCAGAGGTGTGTGCAGAAAAGTTCCTACCAGTAATACACAAGTGGGCATTTGAAGAAAAAATCACAACTACAGGGACCAACAGTGCATGCAGTACAGCTGCAGTTAGACTTGTGCCATCTAAGCACATGCCTTGTACTGCACACATCCCACAGAGAAGCATCACTGAGAGCCTCTGATGCTCCTCAAAAACAGTCCAGCAAACACTGTGCAGCTTCAGCACAGAAAACGAACCTTGCACAGCAGCAGGAGCCACTGTTTCAGGACATTCCCACGTGTTGGAATTCAAAGATGGAAATGGTCAGGCATCTGTACCACAATCAAGCAGCAATAAAAGCAACCCTGGATCAATAGCACCACAAATGACTGACACCACAAGAATGGGACTAACTGCAGTGACTGGAAACTCTTCTCCAGCCTTGTAGATAAGTAATCCAATATGACGTCACTATTAGTATAGGCTGAAAGTTGAATTGACTTGCTGATTTAGATTTGATGTTAATCTCTTTGTAAAAATACCAACTTGTGTTCTAATTACTTACTTATTCTACTTATTCTACTGCAGGTATGTAACTGAGATTCTGGTGGAGAGGTCTCTGTCTCCTGCTCTGTAGTCTTACCTGCTCTCTGCCACTTGCCACTCTAATGTAAGTCTCTGATGAGGACCCTGCATATGTGGTAAGATTTAAGACAACATTCAAGGAGGAGCTTTACACCAAGTAAATACCAAACAGACAGCCCAATTGAATTTTGGCTTGGTATACTTAGGGCCCCAGCACCAAACAGTGCAAAAACCTACTAAAATTCAAGGAATTATTGTTATTATTATTATTTTTCTCAATAATGAATTGCCTTTATGACAACTTTTACACGCTCAAAAACTCATTAAAACTTCGCAGATGTATTGGTTGGGTGAGAAATTTACATATTACATGGGTTTTGCGAATCAAGGAGGAAAAATACCCCTTAGCGCCCCCTAACAAACTCCACACACAGAATTAATCTGAAAGACTTGAAATCTGGTTTACCTACTCATAAGACCTTTGTGATTGAAAGTTATCAAAATCTCTTGTTTTGAATTCATGGTGTGGCCAGAGCAGGCCAGCCATTTTGAGCATTTCTCCATGACAAACGAAACTTATTTTGACAGTCAAGAATTGTTGTAACATCACTAAACTAGCCACAGTTGTCAAACTTGTTGAATTCTAATATCTGATGTGCATATCAGGATTTTGCAGGGCCTAATGGTTCTGTAACGCCCTCTACAAACACCTACAGATACAAAATTAGGTAGACTCATGTGTCTTGTCAAAAAATATTCTTGGAGCCGTGACCTCAACCCAACAGGAAGTCAGCCATTTTAAGTTTACTGTGCAATCACATTCTTGGCGATATCCACATGTTGTATTTTAATAAACCCCTCCTATATATTTTATCAGAATTACTTAAAATTCGGACAAAAAACTCATGAGACCTTTGTGATGAAAAGTTATCAAAAGGTTTTGTAGATGAATAACTGTGTGGCTGTGGTGCGGCGGCCATTTTGAGCAATTGGTCATGAAACAGAAAATGCTTAATACTTCAATGTACATCGTTTGATGTGCACAACATTTCACATGTGTGTTATGGGTCCCGGACTGAGACTCACATATCAATAATATGTCATTGTTAAAATGCCATCTACTGGCAACAGGAAACGACATGTCTTGAAACGACATATCTTGCACTTTTATTTATCCGACCAGCAGGCTGATCAAATATACCTCAAATTTGACAAGACAGATCTGAACAAGTTTATGATATGTTAGGACTCCTGTCCTTAAACATCAAATGGCACAACCATGGTTCCGCAGCTATGTGTAATGTTTTATCAAGACCTTGTTGTTACTTCACCATTTGTCATCCAATCTATTCCAAATTTCACATGTGAAAGGTTAAATTGACAATGATTATTTTAAAATCAAAATGAAGCCTGTATTAAATTTCTTCATATTGAATAATGGTGATTATTCAATATACAGAAAATATGGGAATTTTTCAAGAATGTTTACAAATGGTGATTAATCATAATTAATCAACAACTACCCTGTGATTAATCTGATTAACAGTTTTAATAATTTGACAATGCTTATAGATTAAAATCTATCTACCTCTTTATCAATTACTCTATCTGTATATTGTTTTCTAATTTTTAATGTTTTTTACACTTTCTTATCTGTACAACTTCCCTGTGCAGTTGTAACACCCAAAATTCCAATCTTTGGGATAAGGGATAATTGAACAAAAGAGCCCCAATGTAAGCACAAGGAAGCACCCAATAGAGTTTAGTATGCTAAGGTCAGTTGAGATAGCTTTGGTATTCAAAAGGGAACTAGCCTTGCAAGCCTTCATTATCCTCGGAAAGTCTCTAGTCAACATTAAGAAGTCCTTCAACGTCTTGGGCACTATCATCACCCAGGACCTAAAACGGGAGCAAAACATCAGCCCACCATAAAGCCCAACAAAGGATGTAATTCCTGCATCAACAGAGGAAGTTCAATCTAACAAAGTCAAGTCTCCAGGTTCTGTACAAATTTGGGACTCCAGGATTCTAAGGCAAGTTCCAAAATAACAACGTGACAACAACCTTTCCCACACAAGAAATAAACCCCTGAACACTGCCCCTCAGCATGAGGCTGCAGTCTATCGAGACCAAAACCTTACAAAGCAAGTCAGTTTTTTTCTGAATGTAAATGACCTCACCAACAAGGTCTGCGACCCTAAAGCCACCCTATGAGGGGCAGAGAGCCACTGCAAGGAGGGCATGGCTAGAAGCTTAGATGGCTTAGATAAACACAGAGCCATGATCACAGTGTTGTAATTTGTTAACCTTTAATTTTTTGTAACTTAATTACGAATCGATCACTGTATGGTTCAATGTTACATTGTTAAAATATATAATATTTGTGAGTATCAAACCATAGCTTGCTCCCCAGCCACCACCCAAATTAATATCTTATTATCCAGGCTGCAGGCTAGGTCAGGCCAGTCTCAGGTTCAGGCAGGTAGGCCTCTAGCAAGATGACCAAGAGTAAATATGGAGTGAAATAAAGTTGAAATAAACTGCACTGACATTTATTTTACTATGATTAGACACTGTTTTTTTTATCTATTTCTTACTCTAAATTATTTTAGCTTGTGATAGAGGGCATGACAGAATGGGTTTGAGAAACATGGCATCACCCTTAAGCGCCCCCATTTGACTTGGATAACATATTCTTTACATTTTTTTACACTTATGCACTTGTACAATTTCTTTTTTCCTGTAATTCATTTTTGGCTTTTGCCATCTTTATTTTTCTTTTTGTTTGTTCTGTCTCTCACTATCTTTAATGTTGTGCCCCAAAATACCTCGGTCCTTGTATGTAGAACCTTCTTGACAACAGGCCTCATTCAGATTCTTTTTAGTACCTCTTCTTGTGGACTCAGTGGAACACCTTTGAGTCTCCTGAAGTACAAGCTGGTGTAGGTCTGGACATCTCGTGCACGCTGCAGGGCAAAGTTCCAACTGCTTCGCTGTCGCTGCTCCCTAATTTCACTCAGGTTGGCCTGGATTGCAAACATCCACCACTGCTGGCAGCTGCAATACAAAATGCTGTTATAAGGTGTAAAAGAAAGCAAGTCAAGTCAAGTCAAATTTATTCATATAGCACATTTCACATGACCGGCGTCGATTTAGTTTTCTTAAAATTCAGTTCATGAGGACCCCAAAATTGAAAAAGCAATTCCCACATGAGCAAGCATTTGGCAACAATGGTAAGGAAAAATTTCCTTTCAACAGGCAGAAACCTCGTTACACAACCAGGCTAAGAGGTGGGCAGCCTAGTGGGGACTAGTTGTGTTAAGAGGGAGAGAGAGAAAGAAAGATAGAGGGGGAGAGAGAGAGAGAGAGAAGATCTATTTATAAACATACATATATATATACACATACATGTACATATACATATACATATATATATATATATATATATATATATGTATGCATGTGTATATATATATATATACACACATATACATATATATACACACTACTAGTCAAAAGTTTGGACACACCTTCTCATTCAATGTTTTTCCTTTATTTTAATGACTATTTACATTGTAGATTCTCACTGAAGGCATCAAAACTATAAATGAACACATATGGAATTATGTAGTAAACA
>JAQMCX010000259.1:0-13459 GCA_029814765.1 Acanthurus leucopareius | reverse complement strand
ATTTTGTTGTCTGTGCTAGCTGCAACATGTTTGGCATTGAGGTGGTAGCGGAGGTTGGAACAGCTCCGGATAGGCAAATTCTCTCTTGGACACATCCTGATTTCCGCCCGGTAGTTGTTTTCCACCCATCAAACCTTTTTTAAATTTTTTTTAAAAATTTCATATTTTATGGACACGCAGCAAATGATCGGAGCCGGAATCGAACTCGCGTGGAGAACAAAGCTTCTGCACATGGAACGCCTGCCCTACCGACTGAGCTATTTCGGGAACTCGTTAAAAAATAAATTGCGATTAAATGCATTATTTCTTTGTTGAGTTATCTTTTCTGTAATTAATTAATCGCAATTAATGCAATAAAGTCCCAGCCCTACTTAAAATAATAGTTCCAATATCAATTTAATTTTAGGGTGCAGTGTAAAAGGTTGACCGGGCAAACAAAAGCTTCAGTAATTTACATAAAGTCTGGAGCAAATTAATGTCAAGAGCAGAATGGAAATTTATTTCAATTGCTTCATTATTGATTCGGAATAGTTCACTTTTGTTTTGATTAATGTTTTATCAGGGTATGGATTTAAATTGACTGAACAGAGAGTACAGCTTGTCAAGAGGTTGTTGGCTTTGAAACTAATACTAGGAGGTCATTTGCTTGTGAAACATGTAATATACCATGTCCCCTTCTAAATACAAGCAATGTCAGTGCCAATGAAAAGCAATGGCAAGCAGTTCAAAAGCTAGGTTTAAAGTGGGTCTGACTCTATGGACAATCTTGGTGCTATCCATGGCCTAAGGTAGAGGGAATTGTTGCAGTGGGGGAAGCATACAACAAATTAATCCAGGCTATAAAAATACCATAACCTGACCTAAATCTTTCCAAAACTGTAAATAAGTATCTCAACTTGACTCAATCAAATGATTTCTCTGTGTGTAAGGATGCAATGCACTCTGGGACTTTATCATCAGAGCATGAACACAGCACATCAAAGAGACGACTGACATGAAAAAGGAGTGAAAATTCTTTAGTTAAGTCTGTCTGGGCAGCAGAAATTATCTGGTGGAGGACTTCCTCTGATCTGTTTGCAAAAACCTTTGCTAGAATCTTAGCACCTGTGTTGAACAGCAAAATAGCCTTGCACATGGTAAGTTACATATGCCACATTTAGTGAGGAAGGAAGCGAACCCAGCCTGAGCAATTCAAACAGAACAGTCCCTAATTGTAGGGAGAGAAGCACTGAAAACTTGGGAAAAAAGATTCAGCTGCTGTTATGTTTTCCAACCAACCATGCTCATTTAAATTTGAGTTTCTCATTCCTGCAATGCTCTGTGGTCATTAAGAATTGATAGAGTAAAATATAAGAGGTAAAAGTCATTATTAAGTAGAAAAAAACCATTCTAGCAGACATAAATGGTCCAAGAGGCTTTCTAGTAGCACATGAAGCAGGAACAGGATGTCGTATTCCAGGTCAATTGGTTGGAGGGGCTTGGCCTTGTAATTTAATGAAAAATGTAATTTCTGGGCATTAATTACTGCACCATCTGGATTTCTTATGAAACAATTATAAAGAAGATAAATAATAATAATCAAGCACAAAGACAATAGTGTTTTGCCCTGTTGGAGTTTGAAACCCAAAACAACTTCCTTGAGCAAGGTAAGAATCTTGGCATTTTATCACATAAATAAAAAGTAGTTAATGTAAGTTTCATGTTATTTTTTATTAAAGCTGTACTTCTGCTTTCACGTATAATATCTTTAAGACAGTAATATACTGGGGGGCATTAGATTCAGACAGCATAAGCCGTCAACTTAATCAAAGATACTAAGCCTTAAATCGCCTTCTTTCTGGACCTGTGTGTGCGTTTGTGTAATATTGTGTGTGTGTGTGTGTGTTATCAATTTCAATGTCATTGTGTGTTTGTGTTGTTGAGTTGTGCTGCACTTTGCTTTCTAAACTATGTCATTTATGCATTCTATTCTATAATTTTTCTTAGAAAAAATCTCATTTTTTACTATCTCTGATCTATTTAACATTTTATTTGATATAATAACAGTGATTCAGTTAATGACTCAAAGGAATAGGAGGTGCTTCAGATACATGTTTTCTCAAAGCTGTTGTTTGGAATTTTATTTATCTCTTAAACCAAATTTGAACTCAAGAATTACAACATTATATTCATTTAATGTTAATGTTAATTCTAACTTATATTATTATTGACATTCAATGTACATATCAGTCAGATTTTTTATGCAAACAAAATATCTTGAAGATACATTGTTTTTTTCACAAATGTTTAATGATCTTATGATAAAACCTTTATTTAGTCATTAAAATTGGTTGCTAACTCATTACTAACTAAAGCAAATATTGCTAGTTTACACATACACATATATAAATATATTTATACAGTTCTTAATTCATAGAAGTCAAACTCTAATAAAGCACAGATAGGTCAGTAAAAAGAGAAGAGCTTACAATAGCTACAATGTAGGTATGTTATGTTGCAAATAGAACCTGGGCTTCCTTACCCCTGGTACTGCAAGTGAGTCCTGGAGAGTTGGAACATCACCTCTCTGTTGGAAAAGCAACAGAAAGTGGTGAAGAGGTACCAATTAAATCTTTAGTTGAAATCACCTCTACAGACAGTTACTTGACTCTGCTCTGCTAAAGTTACCCAGAGTAAGAAGTGCTAGGCACAAACAGGGCTCAACTCAGTGTCGCTGTTCGTAAGTCCTCGCTAGGAATGAAAGGGCTACCTGTATGTGACTGCAAGTTGGTAATGGGACGTTTTGGACTGTTTGTGTTCTGCACCTAGCAGTTCAAGAGTATCCTTGAAGTCCCTGGATGGCGTCCTGGAAAGCGTTTCAATCGTGTAACTGAAATCCTTACATAGACAACTGAAGAAGATGACTGGATGGAACAGCCTACCTGAAATAAGACTGAGCGCTGATTTGGTATTGGACAACTGTGCTAATCATGGATTAGTCATAACAAACACCATGTTTGAGCATTAAGTGGTGCAGAAAGTGGTTTTTAAGTTACTTGGTACAAGAGCCCTCCACTGAAGCTATTGAGTAAGCACAACTAATTAAGATTTAAGTGTCTAAATTTTTTCCTTTTTTGAACATGCTTGACTTTTTTTTTTTTTGATTATCCACCATTCACTAATGCATATATGATATTTTGACTTAATTTTCTGCACAAAGCTTTTCCATTTAGAGATTTCAAATAGGCCCAAAAAGGTGGATGTTTAAGAGTTAAGAAAGCAGTACTAATCACTGGACCATACTCTTACACAAGCTATGTTTACATGGATACAAATGTTTGCAATAAAAGCCTAATCAGAATAAAAATGCTTTATCTGAACATGTCTATTTGAAGATTCTGACCTGATGTGGCCCATTCAGAAAGAAGTCTAATTTTGAATGAGGAGTGCTTTATGCTGATCCTGATTCCTACATCTATGTGGCGAATTTCTGCCTGCAGTTGTTTTTCGGAAAGCAGCAAACATTTTTTTTAGGGGGAAGTACATAAACAGACTATAAAGTCACAGATGTGTGAGAAAGCAAAATGAAATGCCTGGAGCACAAAGAGCAGACGAGTTGAGGAGAGATATCTGTAAACGTGCAGTGGCATTTGTTTACAACACAGGCAGAAGTACAACTTCCTCTTTTACTATTTCTGGAAAATTAGACAACTCAGCCCTTGTAAGCCCCAACGTAACGGGTCAAAATGGTTTATTCCAATTAAACTCTTGGTGCATGTATATGTATATGCATGTATATGTCATGATCTGATCATTTTATTAGCGATCATGTAAACGGTGGATTTAGACTTTCCAATCAATGAAGGCTTTGAAGATTGAAGGATTTTTGTGAATGTAAACATAGCTAGGCATCATAAAGTGTAAGAGTAGATTTGAGAATACTGACATTTGCCTTTGGATTAGGAAGGATGATGAACACAAACAAGTAAAGGACAACAGCCATATTAATGCTGTGCATAAAACACTGCCCTAGTCTGTACCCTGTAATTTAAATTAAAATAAAAAGGCTATTAAGGCCACCGGATGCTTGCCAGTGGGTCTCTGAATGCTTAGTTCTTATTTATATAATTTCTTTATCTGTTTTTGCGTCCCTCATATTATTATTTTGTCCTGTAAAACAATTTAAATTGCACTTGATGTATGTGTGGTGTTATATAAGTAATATGTATTAATTATCATTCTTTTTGTTATCATAATAAGTTTTTATTCTGTATCCTACCTTACATCTAAATGACCCATTTGTTCCAATATCAGCAAAAACAGTCAAGGGACACTTTCGATTCTTATCTGAAATTATCCAGATTTTAGATGGTACATCATTCCCTTACCCTATCCTCTCCATTCCCTCTTCCCCTTTCTCTCATTTTCTCCACTATTTGTCATATTCCTCTTCCTCATTCTGTCACAGTCTCTCCTTGTTCATAAAACTCTGCCCCCATCTGTCTTTCCATTTACCTTCTCTCCACATTATCTGATCTGAGTTTCACAGAGATCCCAAGTGCAAATCTACTGGGATAATCTCTCTCTCTCTTGCTCTCTCACTTCAGTTCCTACCTTTTCCTTTTTTTCCCCTTTTTACCACCTAATCTCCTTCTGCCCTCTCGTATTAAAAAAGAAAAGGGGATGAGTCAAAAAAGATAGAACAAGACCAGATGGACACACAGCAGAAATATGCATGTATTGATCATTGTTAGCCAGTGTGCCCAGATCAAAGGTTTTTCTGCAGGCATCTTAAGTTAATTTTAAGACAATGTGTTTTGAATATAAAATTAAAGTTTAAGACTAATTAACAGAATTTTTTAAGTTATAAGAACGGTAATTTAATGAGTAAGGCTGCTGGCTGATGTTAACATAATTATCACAGCAAAGAAAGAAAAGGTTAGAAAATAAATTGTTTAAGGATCTATGTAAGTACAACTTGCTTGATAGAGTCTGCAGATAGAGTCTCTATTCACAAATTACTGGTGCAAGCCCATTAATTATTTGTTTGATTTAAGGAGTATTCTACTGCTTTAAAGATGGTCTCCTCATAAAACTGGGAGAAGCAGCAGCAAGACACTGTAGAATTCTAAAAAAACAGAAAAAACTTCATTGCATCAGACCAATGAATTCTCCTGCTGGTGTGTGATCTATGCAGATTAGCTTGGTTTTGGCTTATCTATTTTGAAACAAAATGCAATAATGAATAACAATATATTTTAATTTTTAACAATCAATAGTTCAAACAAGTGCCCAAGGAACAGACAAAGGTATGTCAGGTGATGTGTTACACAACAAATAAGCAAGAGGCTCTGGTTACAGGGACCAGTAACTTTGAGGAGTGAATCTTTTGAAATATTATGACATGATTCTGTCCAAATATTTTGAGTTGTGACTTGAATCAAAATTGATTTTTGACTGCATGAATACAAAACATACAAAATGAAATATGATAATGTGATGATAAAATGACAATAAAATAAAACTTGCAATTGAGAATAATGATCTGCAGGTTTTTTTTGTAAAAACTTCTTAATTCAAAATTTTGCCTTCATTTATTTTAACCTCTGTGTGGGAATAAAAAAATAAGGGATGGACAGATCGTTCTGCTGATATTAATGTTACATGTCCAGCGGTCGAATGCAGCCTATCTGCACAGTAAGCACCAGTGAGAGGATGGGGAGCCTGTGCAGCTTTTTTAAGGTAAAACAAAGGGAGCACCAAGTGATTTTTCTCACTTCAAAGTTGGCACAAGTGTTTGATACTGCACTGTGTATTAGTCAATTAGTCTTATATGTTGCAGCTGATTGCTGCTCATCTTTTTGGAATAGAATTTGAGAGTTATAAGACAGTTTAGCATGTGTATATGCTGTCTGGGTAAATGTACTGCCCTCTCAGTTGAGTTCTACCTTTTTCATTTCGTCAACATCACATTATGGAGTTACATTTACAGCATAATTTTTTGATACTTCTGAATGATTTTTGGTTCATAGGAGATAAGATTTAAGATTATGTTTTTGTTCAGCCAGCTTTCAACTGGCCACAATGCAAAGAAACAATTGTATGTTGTGTGCACTTTTACTTTCCTGTGTCAGCGTAGGAATGCTGTAATGAACATAAAGAGTGCAACCAAGAGAAAAAAATGGGATAAAATTCTCAACAGAAATGGGAGTGATATGAAAGAGTGATGTGCAGGAGGAGAGATGAACATCCACTTTAAACATCCACTGTGAAACAAACAAACAAAAAAAATCCAGCTGTAAAACAATAAAATAAAAAGCGTCATACATTGGAATCACTTAAAAATACAATGTGATTTCAGTAAAGACCTTTTTTTTAAATATTAAATAAAATAAAATAGTTATAGAGCAGTTACAGTGTAGCAATAAACTTTAAGTTGCCCAAATGCAACAAGCAATAAAGGTGCAACCAAATTTGCAACAAAATATAATCAAAAGCAAAACTTTAGTTTTTTAGCTTTAAAAGTGGCTTGGCTTTGGGTGTTTTTCAGATCATAAGAAGCCGCTTCCATCTATTTGCTAAAGCTAAAAGCAGAATGTTAGAGCAGCAACAGCAGTCTGAATAAGCTAATTTTTTTAGTGAGACAAGACGGGAGACCACTACAGTAGGTCACCCTGCAGAAAACGAAGTTATGTGGGTTTCTCTAAATTTTAATGAGATCCTCTACATGTTGCATTTAGGATGAAAATGGATAGTGTCAAGAAAATAGATTAAGTGTCTTGAACAACTTGGAAAAGTATTTAATGATCAAACAAGTTTACAGCTGCTGGAAAGGACAGAAGTCTTTTTGAATGGAATGAGTGTGCATTAATGTGATAAGATTACAGATTTATGTAACCTGGGTTAGAATAAAGGAGTATTGAGAGTCAGTGGAGTAGCATACACACAATGAACAAAATGTGCCAAAACTGCAGTATAACAAGAAGTTTAGGACAAAAAAGAGAGGGCTAAAAATGGAAGAATAGATTAAGAGAGAGTAGGAGAAAAGCAATGTAGCATAGTTGAAGTTTGATACTCATAAAGATGAAAAGATTGATAAAATTAAAAAGATAGCAAAGCTCGCTCTATAAGGAGTGTGTTTCATATACAGTTTAAGACTGCAAATTGGGCCATGAACATCATTAAAAATTTTAGAGAAAAAAACAATAAATTCAGCATTCTCTCCTAGGATGAATATTAAAATCAACTTAAATAATAACATTTTAATACACTGATATTTTTTACATAATATAATGTAATCTAACAATTAATAAAGACAAAATATTAATTTGTTATTGTTTCCAAGAGTTAATCTCTATTGTTTTAATAAGCTGATGAAGTGAAGGTAACCTCACTACAGCTCACAAAATGGCTGGATTATGAATTACACAGTAAAGTGTCTTGAACACTTAGGGTTGTCCTGAACAACTCAGTGTTTGTTAAATGACTGTTCAGTTTTCCTAAAGACTATGCATATCTCACTGCTTTGGACTGCATATAGTAGATTACTTATCAATTTCTTTGAATATACAGTCTTCCAGGCGGACCAGCCTCTGGCATAGTGCTTTGCTGAGTTTGAAAAAACACAAAGATGCAAGCATGGTTAAAAAATCTCCTGACTGTTTAAAAAATTCCAGATATGACTTTAAAAAAACTTTTGAATTTAATTAGCTTTTTTTTTTGTTGAGCCTCGCACAGCAGCTGTGGCTTAAAGTTAAAAATACAAAAAAGTCAGGCAAAACATTGTATTTCCATATTTTGTCTTGCACACCCTTTTTCTTACCATAAATCTTGTTAATAGCAAGTTTTTAAAAAACTTTTTTAGGGTTTCAGACAAAGGAAACTAAGACTGTAAAACTCTGAAGAATCAGTGTTCAAAAACACATTGTAAAAACACAGGCTGTCTGGCATCAGACAGGGGACTTGGCATCAGACAGGGGACTTGTCTCTGTACTTGTTCTGTTAGATCTTAGTGCTGCATTTGAAACTATTGACCACCATATTCTTTTGCAGAGACTGGAACATTCAATTGGTATTTAAGGAACAGCATTAAGCTTGTTTAAGTCTTACTAATCCGATCTCTTCCAGTTTGTTCATGTTAATCTTCTGTACACAGCAAAGTTAGTCATGGTGTTCCACAAGGCTCAGTGTTTGGACCAATACTATTCACCCTGTATATGCTTCCCCTAAGCAATATTATTAGAAAGCACTCCGTTAACTTTCACTGTTATGCAGATGATAGCCAATTATATCTATCAATTAAACCAGAGGAAACAAATCAATTAGCTAAACTTCAAGCTTGTCTTATGGATGTTAAGACCTGGATGACCTGCAATTTTCTGTTACTAAACTCAGATAAGACCGAAGTTATAGTATTTGGTCCTAAACAACATCGAATCAGACTATCCTATAATACAGCTACTCTAGAGGGTTTTACTTTAGCCTCCAGTACCACTGTAAGAAATCTGGGGGTTATTTTTGATCATGACATGTCCTTTAACTCTCATATTAAACAAGTCTCAAGGACTGCCTTCTTTCATCTCTGTAACATAGCAAAAATCAGGCATATCCTATCACAAAAAGATACGGAAAAACTAGTTCATGCATTTGTTACCTCCAGAATGGACTACCTCAACTCCTTACTATCGGGATGCACCATTAAGTCTTTGAAGAGTCTACCATTGATCCAATATGCTGCTGCACGTGTACCGACAAGAACTGGGATAAGAAATCACATTACTCCAGTATTCGCTTCTCTGCACTGGCTACCTGTAAAATATAGAATAGAATTCAAAATCCTTCTTCTCACCTACACAGCGCTTAACGACCAGGCACCATCATATCTTAAAGAGCTCGTAGAACCCTATTAACCGACTAGCCATTAAGGTCTCAGGACACAGACTTAATGGTGGTTCCAAAAATCTCCAAAAGTAGATTGGGAGTCAGAGCCTTTGGTTATCAAGCTCCTCTCCTGTGGAACCATCTTCCAATTTCAGTGCGGGAGGCAGACCCTCTCAACATTTAAGAGTAGGCTTAAAACCTTCCTTTTTGATAAAGCTTATAGTTAGGGCTGGCTCAGGCTCACCTTGGACCAGTCCCTAGTTGTGCTGCCAAATAGGCTTAGGCCGCTGGGGGACTCCATGACACACTGAGCTCCTCTCCTTCATCTCTCTCCCTATATGTTCTGCATTCATCATCAATTAATGTCTGTCGCTAACTTGCCACCTTCCCCGGAGTCTTTGTGCTTTCTCGTCTCGCAGATACCCATGGACTGAGGCGCCGAGATTGCTGATCTTAGCTGTGCCTTCTGTTGTGGCTCTGCCTGATACTCAGAGCAACTGTTATAATTATTATTATTACTATTATTTTTATTATTACTAGCAATATTATTATTGGTATTGGTACTAGTATTATTAATAATATCATTATTATAAAACACTTACATATAGCTTACATATAGTTTAACATATAGTTTTATCTTAGCTTTTGATCTCTCTCCCCTTTCCATCAGTCCATTTTCAAACAATCTCTGGTATGCTTTGTTAAAGGTGTGAACTTGGACCAACCCCTTAAGTACTGCACCTTTTTGGAGTTAACAGGCTCTCATAGTCAGTGAAGCATTTTATAAACTATATAGCATTAAATGTCGACAACGTTTAAAAGTTTTTGCATATGCTCATTGCTAAATGAATCAATATCAAATCAATATCAGCAGTACAAAAACATTTGCAGAACAGAAGATCTCCATGCTTGTTCAGCCTATTTTTTATTTAGAGCCTCCTGATTTTCCCTGCCCCAGAATGAATGAATGACTTTTGCACACACATGATTTTGTTTACAAATTTTCTTTCACTTGCAAAAGGGCAGTGTTGAAAGTGAACCGTACCAAAAATAAAAATAAAAAAAATAAATTAAAAAACAAAACAAAACAAACCCCCAACATTTTATTTGGTCCAGACTAAAACAAATGAACTAGTAGACATTTCATCCAAGCTAAGCCTCTAACAGTGTTAAGAAAATCAACATATTATAAATGTCTTATATTACAAATCCTATGCACTTATTTATATATGGACAAGAACTTGATTCTTTATGCTGACCTTAAAACTGTCTGTCGTGTTTACATATCTGTTTGTTTACATCAGACTGTCACTAGCACTTTAGCATACATTAAGCAAGAGTAGCCAGCGTGGTTTTACCTGTCATTATAAGATTTTATCACAGTGCCTATTGATTTTCACATAACCAAACCCAAATAAACAGAAAAAAAAGTTAATCATTTTATTTGTCATTTCTGCTCACACAACCTTTGTCATCTGTGTCATAGTTTCACCATGTGTGGGGCACAGGTAACTCCTTCACACACACACACACACACACACACACACACACACACACACACACACACAGAGAGAGAGAGAGAGAGAGAGACACACACACACCTTAATATTTAATATTTATTTAGATTAAGAATCAACTTTTTTTAGAAAAGACTGGAACTTTATTTTATTTATGTTTTAATTGTATGGTTTTGTTTTGTTGATGTTTCTTATTTTTAATTCAGAATGTTTTATATTATGTTACTTTCAAAGGGTGTTGATTCTTTTCATGTAATATTATCATGAACTGAGGGGCATTAAGTGGTTTAAGAAACTTTTTTTTTTTTAAAGGGCTAATGCCATTGTTTCTGGGACAACATATATTGTTCAGAAAACTAGGTATCTTGACAGGCTGACATACATTGTCATTCCTCATTAAAACATCACTGTTTATAATAAAACATCTGCCATTGTACAAGAAAACTCAGACATACATGCATTCTCACACGTACATACACACAAACACACTGCTGTGAGAGTCCTTCACCGGAAAGAGATTTTACTCAAGTGCTTCTTACCAAAAGCAATAAACAAGAACAAAAGCAAAAAGAACAATTTCAACAAAAATTAACAGCATGGACAGGAAAATATGCTGAAAGGTTTGAGAGGCAAATAGACAATGCCAAGAAGTGATCCGGTTAAAAACACAAGACATACAGATGGAGAGACAGTGAAGGGGTTTGAGTGGAACCTACCGACTTGTGGCCTAACTGAAAGGCATATGCCTGCTGCTGAGTTGTGTCAATTCGTCAGTCTAAGGAAAGACAGGAAATTTGTAGAATCAGAATCATTAGAAGACCAAACTGGATGCAACAGTAAACTGCATTTGAATGATGGACCATGGTTAATTAATAAATTACAACAGATCTGTAATCTGTGGCCGTTGAGAGGCTAAGTGAAAGAGGAGAATGGCCCAGTGTTGTAAAGATGGAAATATGCTCTGTACAGGATAAGGTGGATGTGCTATGCAGGAAACCAGGGCTGAAGATTAATGAGAAGTTTCTGAAAGTTCACATCTAATCACCCTAAACTTAAAACTGAAAGGCTGATCAAACTGACTTTTCAGAATTTGTTGGATGAAATGCCCTCTGGCCATCAGTTTTAAATCACAGGCAACTTGATAGTCAGAAGACACCCAACAGATATGAAAGAAAACAGAAAGAGAGATCAAAAGACAGGGGTCCAACAACTGAAGATCATCAACCCAGTTGGAAAGTCAGTAACAATTTTTTCTGGTCCACTGGAAAATATATGGATGGGCAGACATGAACTCTTGATGTCAATGAGACTTCATTAACATCAAGGCTTCATTTACTTCAATAAACACACTTAACTTGACAAAATAGGACTGGTGTAGAGAGATACATTTGGTTTGTCCATTTCGGGAAAACTCACAATAAGGCCCCTGAAGGGTCAGGCAGTGTGGGTATTTCGGTAAAATATGAAACTCACAAGTCATATAAGGTTAGTTTAATTGATAAATCAATCGATGAAGTAATGGGCTTACAGTCCAAGCACTAGGTGTCAGATTGTTGCATTATAATTTTCCCTTATCTTCCTCATGAAGGATCTGTATGTGCTAACTCTTTTAGGTTGTTTAATCACCTCTTAGATATATAGTTTGCTTAAAGCTAATCCTGTCTACATATGTGGTGTAGCGTAGGCTTTTTCCAAGGGTATCAAAACAGTATCAAATAGTGATAATTGTTGGGTGCCAGACAGGGAAGAATTAGTCTAACATGTCAATTAGAAAAATAAACCTTTGGATTTTTTACTCTGACTAGCCACTAACCTGTGCTACTGAAGAGAAAGAGAATACATACAACAATCAAAGTAAATATCACTTATATTTAATTCAGGCAAAAAAAATCAACTCAAATTCTTTTAATGAAAAACAAAATTTCCATTCACAGAAAAATCTACTTCAAACTCAAATGTGGATCCCCAATAAATAAATGAAATGTCCATTAATTAAGCTTAGTCGATCAGGAACCCAGATAGTCTTTGCCCTCTGTGAAGTGAGTGAGTATGCATGTGAGTGTGTGGTGTGTGCAGGGGGTAAAGAGTTCACGAATCTTTTTTTAAGTTCAGTTCTGATCCGTAATTAATGTATGAAAGAATTTGTAGATGAGGGTTTGTAGATAGATTGTTCAGTTCAGGGGCCCAGCTCAGTGTGAGTGTATGTCTTAGAAGCTTTAATGTCCAAGGAACAGAGAAAACAGAGGGTAAGGGGAGGGTTAGGAGGTAGCAAAATGGAGGACGCCTGGAGAGGAAAGGAGACCAGAACTTAGCTTTTGAGGACTTTCTGTTTCTGGAGATGAAGGACAAGGCAGCTACTGCAAGCAGGTCAAAAAGAGCCTCAGATCTCAACCCACTTCAAGAAACTTCACTTCTTCACAGCTGATCAGTTGTCTCTCCTCAGATTATCTCCTTCAGTTTCCACCTTAGTCACTTGATGTCTTTTCACTTAATTATCTTTCTTTTTCCCGTTGGTGTCAGTACCGTCTTTAATAATGGGATTTTAGTTTCTGATTGTCTCCTCCAGTGTCACTCTGACTCCTCACACTGATTTTCCATGTGCTCTGCCTTTTGTTAACCTCCAGCTCACAGGTGTGCCCTAATTTATCACTTCCCCCTCCCCCTGCTTCTCCTGCTCAGGAGTTATTTGGTGCTTCCTCTCCTTTCTGCCACAGTGGATATCTAAGTAGCCAAATAGGGCAGTTGGTAGACTATATTAATGATATTGATTTCGATGTTCCCCCAAGAGTAAGCCTGGATAACATTGAAAATACAGGGCGAAGTGCTAATTGAATTTTTGAAGGACGCCAAATGCTGTATTTTGAAAGACTGGATACCTGGAAATGATCATTTTACCTTTGTGGTGTTAGAAAATGGATGCTTATTTTTTGACGTTAGCTGGGTTTACATGGAGCCTAATATTCCAATTAGAATCGGGTTAGAAGCCCAAACCGAATAAAAAATGTCCCATATAAACACCTCAATCAGAATAAACAGGCCGAAACCGAATGGAATTTCATTCGGTTTCACAGGGGTAGAATATT
>JAQMCX010000258.1:0-13427 GCA_029814765.1 Acanthurus leucopareius | reverse complement strand
ACTGCAGGAAAACATAAACCAAAATACAAGTGACCGCCACTTCTAAAACCTAGTGAATACTAACAAAGACAAAAAAAACCTATAGTGTGTGCGTGATTAACTCAAATCAGTGTTTTAAAACTTACCCATGGCCCAAGCTGATATATGACAAATGAGTTTATGATTTACAGTAATAACGAATGCTGATGGTTCGAATCAGAATGGTGTCTGCTGCCATTCCTGGCGCGCACCGGCCTTATATAAATGTTTCTCGGGACGTGATTGGAGGAGCCCCGCGCCGACCAGCCGCACCAATCCTCCACCAGGGATCCCTTCGGCCGGGAGGACACACCCACTGGCGCCTTGACCACGGGGTCTAGGAGGCAGACTCACAAGCACACATATGCACACGCACACTACATAATGGGAGGTCTAGGGCCTTACGGCTCAGGCCGTAACAATGTCTTTGTGAGAAAAGGGTTGCTTTTTTCCATAAATACATGACATTATTTTAAAGAAGAGGAGGGGATTATTAGAGATCTAGAAAGTATGATTGTGATGTGAAGAAAAAACATATAACTGGCTATGAAAAGAAAGCGTAGAGCTTTTGCAATACAATTGTGAACAGAGAGGCTAAGAAACAACACTGCCTACCTACAATTACTGTCTCCAGCCAAACAGTTAAAGCAGATCTATGGTAGCTTTTACAAAGAGCTCATGGTGACATTTTTGATGATGTATGTAGCCCAGTTTGTGATCCTTTCACACTGAGTGAGGGGGGAGACAGCAGGCAGCCCTGCTAGGCCACACAATGCTTGGGGTCTTAGAGGAAGAGGTATTGTCTGCACTGCAGGACCCAGTGGATAACTAAAATCTGTTTTACAAGATAATTTACAGCATCTGCTTGGTGAACATGTGCCACTCTCATGGGAGAGATCCACAGTCACTCTTGTGCCTTACCATTACCAATATCTAATGCAAGTGCATGGTAAAAGTTATACAAGCTAACTGATCTTTTCCGCATGGACAGCAGGTAACCTCTAATTTGAGTTCAAAGCAGAGAGATGTTCTGAGATTGCCACATTAACACTACCACACATGATTACCAGGATATTCAGCAAGCTAAATCTTGTGCAAGAATTTTATTTATTGATTTTAGTGAAGCACGTTGGCTTAGTTTATCATTCAGGATTGACACTTCACCAAATCAGCTTTTTATAGTGGGCAGCTGTGACTCAGGAGGAAGAGCAGGTGTTCCACTTATCAGCTTCTGCCATAAGTATGTGAATGGATGAATGGTAACACTTATTGTAAAGCACTTTTAAGTGGTCCATAAACTAGAAAAGTGCTAAATGAATGCAGTCTATTTAACTGATACCAGTGGACACTTGGAGCTTTTTATCTAATCGCCCCAACAGACTGCCTGCAAGGCTTCTCGACTGAACACTAAGGCCACATTCTTACTCCTGAGAGCAACTTCTGTCTTTTTAAGTAAGCAGATGACACATAGATGGTGGGTTTAATGTTTAAGGGTAGTGGTAAACTGGAGTTATAACATTAATCACATAAACAATCTATTACTATGGTGTCAGGGGAGTGTTTCGCCCCCAAAATTCACAAGACCAATTAGACTGTCAACAGTAGGGTTGGGCAACAAATGTGTTAGCTAATTAAAATAATTCACCAAATTGATGGAGATGGTAGATAGTATTAAATAGTAAGTAAAGATTTTAGACACCAACAAAAATTGTAGTTAACATGCAAGAACATTTTAAAGACAATGGAAAGATAGTCTTTTAAGAATATTAAATAGGTTTGTTGTAGGCAAAGAGGACCTGAAGATGACTTGCACCAGTCTAGCAGAAAGTGTATTTTCCTACAACAACACAAACTGGTATAGAAGCCTAGAGGCTAGGCACAAAATGAGGCTCACAAAAATAGTTAACATAGCCAGCAAGATTTTACTGAACCCCCAGAGACTGTTTGCAAGAGCTGTAAACCAGGAGGAAAGCAACGACTCAGGACTTTGACTACTTTTGTTTAATGAATTTAAAAGAATCTTTTTAGTAAGACAATAGAAAGGCAACAGCCTGAAGGTTTTTCAGAAAGATTTTTACTCTTTCCTCTGTCATCTTGTTGAACAAACAAGTTTTGTGGTAGGGTTAAGGTCAATGATGTTAGATGCTTTTTTATGATGTTGCTTTAAGATCTATATGTATTATTAATAATTTAACACTTAATCTCAACATGACCATAGATGGGAGATACTGACTTGAAAAAATAAATGTACCAAGGTATGAAACTATATCGAGGCGAATGCTTGATGGACTATGCTTACATATTACTTTTCTAATCTTTTGATTACTCAAAGCCCTTTTTATAATAGACGTCAGCATTCACCATTGCATTCACAAAATAATGCCAGGTGCCACTATGCACAGGGCCACACTGCAAATCAGAAAAGCATACACATACATTCATGGGCCTCTGGCTCAGCCACTGCAAGCAAGCACCGCAAGCAAGCACAGTCACCGCAAGCATTTTGGGGTTCAGTATCTTGCCCAAGGATACTTTGACATAAAGACTGGAGGAGACAGGGATTGAACTGCCAACCCTCCAATTAATGGAAAATCCCACCTGAGCTACAGCTATCCCCATCAATACAAAGAGACCAAAATTGACAAGTAAAAATCACAAAAACACATGAAATGAATATAACAGGATATGTCTGGGGATTTTTCTTCTAAATGAAGTTTATTTACTGCATTTATCAAGATTATATCAATTTCTATCTATCTATCTATCTATCTATCTATCTATCTATCTATCTATCTATCTATCTATCTATCTATCTATCTGATAGAAAGTCAGCCTGATAGCCACCAGCCAAGCAACCAAGGAGTTTTGGCATGACTATTTGCGGCATCCATTGTCTGCCAATGCAGTTTGGGTGGCCAAGACAGAGAGACAGGCAAGGGAGAGTCATATCTGGAGCTAACAGGAGTTTATGTTTATATTTTTTATGATATTGCAAAGGCATGTGCAGCATGATGCACTGCATGCTAAGGCTGCAACTTCTAACATTCTAACACTACAGTACTTGACCCCTTACATGGATCAATTTAAGGTGCTGCACTAAAGGGTAAGGGCTGTTTCTATCAGCTGACAGCAGAAATTGTAGGAAGGATATGCCTTACAATTGAAACCTTCCCAGGATGGTTAAAGCAGTCTCTCTTTACTAAATCTACATCCATTCTAAAGTAGCTGATGTTCATAGTTAACCAGTTTCTGATTAAAACAACTCACTGAAAAAAAGCAGCCCAGGTCTACAGCTATCGAGTTTATGTAAGTTAATAATAGCGTACTTACTGGCCGTACTTCCCTTCTTAGTTCTTGTTACTATAGCTCCAATGTGCTTGTGGTTCATCATGTGCCAGTGCTGTCAGGATACACTGCTTTGAACCTGTCCCTGAGCATAAATGATTGGTTTAAACACTCTTAAAGACTTGACTAAATTGTTCTCACCATCCATCAAGGACATTCTGATGGGAACAGGACGTGCAGAGCACCGAACTTGGCTGTATGAATGCTTATATTGGCATAGATGTAAATATGGAGAGTTCTACAATACGAGCTTTTAATATCAGTTCTCAAGGAGCTTTTTATGGTGATGTCAAATCAGTTTAGTCCAGTGGTCCTGGTCCTTTTTTGGCAAATAAAATTTCACACCCCTAATCTGCCGTTTTCATCAATCATTACCAGTAACTGGGGATTAAAGCTGTGTTTATCGAACACTCTACCCTGGCCTCCACCAGTCCCGGGACTTCTTTATACTATGCATTATAAAAGAGTGGCTATGAATAATAAATAAAATTAACAAAGCACAACACTGAGTGGTAGGTGTATAAAGTTTGTGGGTATCTCCAAGTGCATCTATCATCATTGACCTGCAGCACAAAGGGCAAGAAAATCGGATTAAAGTTGAACATGGATCAAATTGTAAGGTGATAAATACACTCTTCTACAATCGCATGCCTGTTCTCATCGCTGTGAAACGGCTGATCCGCAGCTCAAAAAATAAAGACGTGCAATGATAAGAAAAATATATTTAAAAAATAGTTTGGTGAAGCAGTTTGTATAACTGCATCAATGGACACTACTTCAGTTATAAATTTACTGCATTTCATGTCACAAATGTTACATCATAGAAATGTGACACAGCAGCATTTGCTCTTATTTCTTTTCAAGAATAAAACATGCACTGTTGATTTTTTTTAAGTTTGAATGGAGGCAGTGACGCACAGGCTTGAGCTCTGGTAATCTGATCTCCCCCGTATAAACAGGACAAATGACGAAATGTACCCGTTGTGTAAACGTCTGTGTGGTTATTAAGTTGCAGATGGACGGCTGCTTGTAATACCACATGCTCTCCAGTCGGAGGCTGTGAATTTGTCAACATACTGTACTTGTTCTGCTGCCATCAGGTGGCTGCAGGAATTTAATGAGATGAAAAAGAAGCTTCTCATACGGTGTGTGTATATATACTCTAAATAATAGCTACTGTGAGATATAATGTACTGTAATGTATAGATTAATGCTGATTGTTTTAACCGCCTTTTCTGCTTTAACCACAGGTATTTAATGATGACAATTGAACCACGTCTACTGTTGTGCGTTGCCATGAAAACAGGGCCACACTACTGGCTCTGTGGTGCTATAATGTTCAGTATGAGAACAACTAATGTGTTTGATAAATAAATCAAAGTACTGGTCAAATTGTGGATGAATGAAACACTATGGGATCCCCAAAGCTGTGAACAGAGTGGACAGATGTCTATCCAATACTTGTTGAGACATTTATAAAAAATCATATGACTACAATGGATATTTCACTTGATACTGGAAATGTTTTTGACCTGGTGGTGCTGTCTGAGTTCAGAAGTCATGAAAATCATCAGTTTTTAACCTCAGGGCACCATGGATATACCAAATTTTATGACCATCCATAAAATAGATAAAGGTATTTCATTTAACACTAATTATGTCAATCTGCTGGAGGTTTTAAGAAAAAATGTCTCCAAAGTCAGTAAGATTGATCCTCTTGGACCATAATTGTCTTTACAAAATGATATTGCAATTAGGGCTGTTAAAATGAATTGCATAATAACAAGTTCACACAAATTCCTTGCCACTAGCTTTTTTTTGACTGTTTTTTGACTCTTTTTGAATGTTGTGGATGGCAAGCGGAAACGAAACATCCTTGAACAGTAACAGATAAAGAAACAGATCTTATGAATAGAAAGTTCAGCTTTAAAGCACTGCAAGGTTCTCTCAAGAAGAGCAAAACAATTTGCATTTATTGCAGAAGTGAATTGAGTCATCACCAGAATTACTACTACTACTACTACTCATGTTACTTTTTTCTACTTCTTCCCATCATTATTATTATTGATAATGATTTTATTATTATTATTATTATTATTATTATTATTATTATTATTATTATTATAATTATCATTATTATTGTCATTATTATTATTATTATTTGTAGAAGTAGTAGTAGTAGTAGTGGTAGTAGTATTATCATTTTTATTATTATTGTTGTTATTGTTGTTGTCGTTGTTGTTATTTTTATTATTGTTGTGTCAGTATGGTGTTGGGGATGCATCAGATGAATTGTGTATCCAAATCTCTTTGCAAAAGCAAAAAGGCACAACAAACGCACAATGAAGTTATTCTGGAGATTATTCTAGTCTGTATTAGTCATTGTCTTGGACTGTTGCAATAATCATAAACAGACTTTTCCATAAAGCAAGCATTTTGTCCACTTTCATGTTGACAAGACTATTAAAAACTTGTAATTAACTATGAGCAATCATGCAATTAATCGCAATTAAATATTTTATTCAATTGATAGCCCTGGTTGCAATCAATTCAATAATTGTTGAATATTTTCACTGTTGACCAAAGTGAAAGACCTGACTCTCTGACACTGACACTGCCATTGCCATCAATTTAACAGAACTAATAGGTATGTAAAATGGAAATTGACAAATACATGTGTTAATACAAGTTATAAATCCAGCTCAGAAACTGCAGATAAAAGTAGGGAGAGGGATTTAATTAGACACACATACTGTCCGTGATTAATGTGTGTAGTCTTTGAACCATAAATTAAAGTGAAGTAACAAAACTTTAGAAGTCTTATCTCTGCAAATCAGGTTTTCAATCAAACCGCTAAAGGCCATTGTGTTTCACCCTGTGGTTAATGTCAGTTCACCTACATGTTGACATGTTGAAAGCAATTGGTTATGAGATGTGTATGTTCGTGTGTGTTTTAGGTTTATCTATGATTTTCTGAGAGGTGGTTAAATAGCCTTTTAAAAATATACCCTAAATATGAACAATATTTATATTGAATTGAGTTCAACATTTACCCTGTTATTCCTACAACTGATAAAAGGCATTGTGACATTACGTTGCGATCTTTGTCAAGATGTTTTCCAGTTTAGTTATAGAGCAATTTGACAGCAGAAAGTATGTCAGCTACTTAAAACCACCGACAGAAGACTCAGGCATTGGTGTCAGTCTGTCAGAGGAGACTGTGTTATCTAAATCTCAGTTTTTTTCCTTTCAAGGTGGAACACATACAAAAACCCAAGGCAGAGGGAACAGTTATCCAACACTGTAACCTCAGTAGCTCATAATTTAATTGACATGGTGCACTTTGCCATTATTCTGCACTCTTTCTCCCTTTCTTTCTAATTTTAACACTGTATATAACCTATACACCTTTCTTTGAGCAAACAGTGTCCTTGCCCATTCACCTGAAGATGCTGAAACACTTACGGAAGAGGAGAACAAGGTTGACTTTATAACTATATTATGTGAACTTTATTAACGTTAATGCTGTAAGAGCATTGTTAGGTTGCAGCCTTGGACCTTTTCAGTAAATTGTTGAAGCTGAAATTTCTTAGAACTTAAGATAATCTATAAACAAGGTACATCTGTCATGTTAATACTAGACAGTATTTGCTGTTTAAAGCATGAAACATCAACCCTGCATTAAGGCAGCCAAACTACTGTATTTTTCCACACTTGGAGAATGCCCAAATCAAACATGCAGTACACAAAAGTTAAAGATAAGTGAACAGGCCTACAAAAGGTGATCAGTGCCATTCGAGGTTCTGTATGCATGATAGGGACATTCACTGATTACTGCCAGAAGACTTTGGAACCTGACACGGGTGACCTGGAAGCTGTTATTCTCTGCTATTGACTTCAGAGTCATAACCTATCTTCCATGAAACCAGGCTGCCTGTTGTGAGTGTGTTTTATTTATTTTTTTTGTTAAGCCTCCTTTAGTGTGAGTGATGTATGCTTGGTGGATTTTGGGTTTTGTCTGTTTTTATCTCTCCTCTCTCTTGGCACACCCGTCCATGGTTGCAATCAACCTGGCCATCAGTCATCACCACCACTATAACATCTCTGCTCTGACCGCCAGTCTTTGCTGGAATGTGTCCATTCACGGTTTGTTAGTGTGCGTTAGTTTGCTAGTCCAGTCTAGTCTATTCTGCGAACATTTATGCATTCTGTCTTTTTTACTCAGATTTTTGCCTGTCTGCCAGTTTGGCTGATTCTTGTTCACCACCTGTGTGTCTGCGGGACTCCGGCCTCATTGTCTTGTCTGTCTACTAAGCCAGAGAATCACTTCTTTGGGATTTTTTCCTAAAATAGAGACTTTGTTATTTCTTATCTTGCCTTGTTGTCTGGTCTGCTTCTGGATTTTGCTTGATAAGTGACATTAAGAGCCTCTCCAACATTAAAGCCTCTCAGTAACTGGAGAAGCAAACAAGAAACAGGCTAATCAGGTTGCAGGGATTGTTGAAAAGATGTCTGCAATCAGTAGGTCCTGCCTCCTAGTAATATACACCCTCCCTCTCCAGTTGATAAAGACCATCTTTCTATATATAGCTGACAGAACTGATGCCTGGTAACTTATCCTTCAGCTTCACCATCAGACCTCTGCATTGAAACAATCATCCCTGTGTGTTTACATGAGGAAAACATGAGTGGCTTGTTCTCCCTAGGGTATTAAGCTTTGTTGTTATTATTATTATATTACTGCAACACAGAATGCTGCATTATTCAAACAGTGAAAAGAATTACACTGGAAATCCAACAGTCAAACCTTCCTCACTTGCACCCAGAAAATCTGATGATGTCATTGTGCATAATTAGCCATGTGCTTCTGATTGTTTATAAACAATGGCAGTTTTTGTATGGATATTGAATAAAAAAATATTTTGTAGAATAATTTAAAATATTCTTATCTGTAATGTTTAGTTGAAATATAGTTTACCTAATTTTGGATTTTTGTTTAAAAAAAAAAAACGCAAAAAAAGGAAATCTGAAGATTATATTTCATCACCTGAAATGAAATGTGAATAAATGGAAATATTGTTCAAATGGAAAATTGCCTCAGTCATCCAGCCATCTGATCCAGGTTAGTTGCTCACCTCCATTCATTCTTTATAGCCTTGTAGAGTGCATTTGAGTGGGGTGCCTTTCCAGTATAGACTAATAGTTACATCAGGTAAAGAGACACACTACTGGATAAATTCTAAGCAAAGTACTTATGTTGCATTCTTAATGCATAGACAAACTACACCTTATAGCTTATGGCTAATCATTTCAGGCAAAAAAAATAGTAAACCAAAAAAATGTCAAGTAACTATTGGGCCAATGTAAAATGTAATGTTTGTCCAAGCTATCATTTGCATGTGGGCCCCATATGGTTTAAACATAAATATCAAGTATTGTGTGTTTGAACTGGCAAAATGTGTGTTTTGGTCTCATGTGGATTCAATATCATGCTTCCCATGCGCTGGGTGAACTATTTCAGAACTTCAGTCTTCATAGGTTTAGTTATTTGACATACATGTCTTTGTGGGTTGATCTGATTGACCCAAACATAGCTTCATGAGCAAAAATTTGCTCAAATTGATCATTTGTACAGCCCCTTCATATTAGAATCTAGAAGCAACACAATGTAACAATTCTGTCCTTAGTGAGCAGCTTAAAAAACATTTTAATGGTTCAACAACTTATAAAGGCAAAAGTAATGGTTTATCTCTGTCAGTCACTCTGCAGCCCTGTCACCAGCATATAGCTTGGAGGGGCAAAACTGCACATGGCACTCTACAGCAGTCCATCTCACATAATTAAACTGAAACTGGATATATTTTGTGAAGAAAATGCTCTCTGGTTTTGCCTCAGATGTTCTTCTGTCATCTGTCAGTCATCTGCCTCAATTCGAGTTTTCTGAAGTGTCCTGTAACCACTGTTAGCTAATAGAGCTAACGTTGCCTGTTAGTTCTGTTAGCCATGCAGCTAACTGACCTCATGGAGCATTAGAAAGTGTTTGTTCCTAAACCATATCACAGGAGCTTTGGACCAACATTACCATAAGGCTGAAGGGGACTCAGGGGTATATGCCAGTGGGATTCAAGCCAGAATGGACAACAGAATGGGGGCCTAAGAGCGCTATAACATGAGCAGGCTCAGCAGCCATGATAGAGGCAAAGAAACAACAGAGTAGAGTTTATAGAAAGTGTGTGCAGCTATTCGTATTTTACTAATTGTTACTGAATTACGCATACTCTGGGTAACTTTGGGTAACACACAGAAAAAACTTTGTTACAGAGATAGAAAAATGCTAATTTTTTGGAACATTTATTTAAAGCAACAATGGGGCACATATAACATCAAAAATTATCTTATTATAAATAAAAGATTTATTACTTTGTGACAGACAAAACTAGTCAAGTCAGTTTAATTTACAAAGCTCCAAAATATTTCTAGGCTCTGAATAAATAAAGCAGGTCTAGATTGTGCTCTGTAATTTACTGATGACCAGCAACTGAAAGCAGTTCCCACAAGCACTTGGCAACAGTGGCGAGGAAAAACTTCCTTTTAAAAGGCAGAAACCTCAGACCAGAACTCGGCTCAGAGGTGGGCGGCCATCTGACCAGACAAGTTTGATGGAAAGAGGAGATAGGAGAGAGAGAGAGAGAGAAAGAGAGAGATGCACAGCAACAGCAAAATAAGAAAAAACATTAGTTAAAAGGTCAAGAAATGACAGTATATAATAATATGAAAAATATATCCTCAAAGAACAAATTAACTGAGTAGAAAATTTTTGTGTTGGATTAAATTTTTTTCAGTATTTTGTGTTTCAGCATTAGACTTGACCACTAGCTAAAACTTCTTACCAATATACTATTAAGCATGATGAACATGTTAGATTTTTTAACTTGCCCAAAACTTTATTAAAAATTATGGAAGACAATTAGGGTCATGGATAAAAAAAAAAAGAGGATTTTTTTTTTTTTTTTTTGCAATTAAAAAAAAAGTCAAATTTTCAAGAACAAAGTAGAAATTTTGAGAAAAAAGAAAAAAGCTGAAGGAGGTTTTTTATCACGCACTAGATGAAAACATTCATAATTTCAAGAATAAAGTCGAAATAAGGTGGGTTTATTTTTATTATGCATTTTTAGAGTGCATGATAAAAGAAACTTCCTCATTTCAACTTTATTTCTGAAATTTTGAGTTTTTTGCAAAATAAAAAAAGTTCTTCTCTTCTTTTATCTATGAACCTTATACTCCATATTCCATATGAAACCGACAGTCGTGAAATGCATCCAGTTTACAAGGAAATTAATGCTGCATGAAAATATGGCTGTAGTAATGACAAAAACAACAGACAACACAAGTGTTACTTTTGGATCACACAGACTAAATATGACAGTGGGCTATTGCCACCATTTAGGATTGGACATAGAGTGGTTTTACATTTAAGGTTACCCTTTAAGTTGTCTGAGAGCTTGTCAATGGTAGAAAACCAAAGTTTGACTTCCCTCTAAATTTGTCTCTACCATTATAAAGATAATGGCTACTAAGCAGGCCTACAGTTAAGGAGCCAAACCTAAGCACTTATTCAAAGAGTCTGGTTTTTATATGAAATTTTGGTAGGATGCAGAAAAACTACTTGCTCCAATTGATAAATATAAGTTTAATTTTGTGAATGGTGATGCAAATCAAAATGGATCATAGGAAATATATGAAGCAATCAACATTCACAATGCAAAACAACAGGGTGGTATTTTTATATTAATGCTAAAAAAATGAATATAATACACCTTAAAGCTGTTTTACCCAAATTTCACCATCATGTCCTCAATCATAACGAGGAAAAAAATATCTTTTTTGTTATCAGACTATATTTACCTGCTTCTTCTACCTATGTACTCCCGGCTGATAAAAGGGATCAAACCATCAATAAAAACTGTCAAAGTGTGGCAGTTAAAGCTACAGCTGGATTAATATATTACCTTGTACCTTGACTGTCTGAATGCACAGACTTGGAGACGTGTAGAGATGTCACAGGAAAACTACATCAATCTCAAGGAATGGAAATTTACAGTGACATCATACATCAGCAAATGTGTTGATAATGTAATCATCATGTTGTCATCCTCCTCAAACAGAAATCCTAGATAAATGGAGAGCAGAGGACTCTATACAGAGCAGAAAGTCTCCCTTTCAGTCACATGACAATGAGACCTATAACACTGACAGATTTGGACTGAAAGCTGGCATCCGGATGCAAAGCAGACTGGAAAGAGACTTCAGCACCAACAACAGTAAAGATAATGTGGTGGGCAATCAAGAAAAACAAAAAAAGGCAGGAGTGCCCTCATTATATGTGAGACCACACTGTCAAAACAAGTTATCTCATTTTATGCTCACTTTAATCCTATCAACTAGGAATCTGCTTTGGAGTCTTTTCTGATTCCAGAGGACTGGCCACTGTAAGTATCCACAAAAGATGAGAGAAGAATCCTGCACAAAGTGAATATGAGTAATATGACAAACACATGTGTCAGTTGGCAAACATGTTGTTTCTGACATTTTTAATATGTCACTGTCACAGGAGAGTTTTTTAACTGTTTCAAAACAGCCACCATCGTATCTTTACCTAAAAAGTCCTCTGCAAAGTCTTTTCTACACATCTTTTGTACAGTGGCACTCTTGAACACTTGAAATGCTTTGAAAAATTGGTTCTCAAGCACATCATGAACATCGCTGTAGTCAGCCTTGACTTTCACCAGTTTGCATTCTTTGAAACCTCAAAAGTAACAACATGTACATTAAAAAAGATGTTTGTTGATCTCAAGTGTATATGTAAGGGTGTGTGTTTGTGTTCATGCCAATGGGCAAAACCAGGGAGTGGCAGTGGGAGTGGCAGAGAATGGAGAAGTGCCTACCTTGGAAACAGATTCTTGTACATTACCAAACTTTATAGACTCACAAATACATAGGCACACACACACACTCCCACACAAGTAGACAAACATACACATACACACAAATTCAATTACTCAATTATACCACATACAGTTTATTTAACCTATGAGCCAACTCTGGTAGACACTTCCCGAAGGCATCATTGGACCCAGCAGGGATTAGCAACAAAGCTGTTCTGCATTAAAATCATTGTCTATATTCACTCATTGTCTGATAGTTTATATATAAATAACGTGTGAGAGCAACAAGTTGGAAGTTAAGCTATAAAGCACAAGAGCTTCTGGGAACCAGGACTTGTAACTTCAATCTTCTGACATGAGTACTTTATCAGAATTAAAGCAGCTGAGTAGATACAAAGTTTCATTCTGGACTACCTTAATTTTTTTTAAATGTCCACTAAAAGTAAATCATTGGCTTTAAATGTGTTACTTTAATGTTGTAATAAATTTTATTTATTAAAAGCAAGTCTCTTGTATTGTATTTCAACTATTATGTAAGTATGAATAGTTTTCCAGTCTCTAAGAATTGTATATGGCTAAAAGTACACGTGGTCCAGGTGTCATCCACCTTAATGTTAACAGTAGATCCCATAAAAATAACCCAACTGTGTCCAAGTTGAGCCCAGTCAAATCCCAAATTAAGTCCTTTTGGCTGGATCTGGTTGAGGAACAAGACAGTTGATTAAAACCATCCAGAACATCACTGGTACCCATTTACCAAGCATCAGTGACATCTCTGAGGTGAGGTGCTTGCGCAGAGCCCAAGGGATATTAAAGATGGGACCCACCCCAGTTAGAGCCTGTTCACTCTGCTGCTCTCTGAAGAGAGATGCAGAGGCATCCGCTGCCATGCCACCAGACTACAGGCAGCCTCTTTCGAAAGGATGTGAGACTAATAAACTTATCCCCCACATTCAAAGATTCAAAAAAATATTTTTAGTAATGTGAACTTACTCTGTATTATTACTCTCTCTCTCTCTCTCTCTCTCCCTATTTTTTATATAAATGTGTGTGTGTGTGTGTGTGTGAGGCTACAAATACCTTGTGTTGTAATGATAGAGGAGGTGTGTGTATGAGCAT
>JAQMCX010000257.1:0-13477 GCA_029814765.1 Acanthurus leucopareius | reverse complement strand
TAATTTCGATTAATTAATTACAGACCCTATAATTAACGCGATTAAAAATTTTAATCGAGTCCCACCACTAAATTTAATGCATTTGTATGTGCTTGCAAGCCTTGTCTTTATTTACTATTTTCCAACATTTTAACATGTTTTCATCCATATGCATTTACTCCTCCATGTGTGTGTTCCTTCCCCTTTCCAGAGCTCTGTACATCAACCTGTTCGGCCTGTTGGCCATCCTGCTGTGCTCAGTGTTTGCAGGATTGTGTCTCTTCTCAATCTATAAAAACTGTGACCCATGGACTGCCGGGCAGGTTTCTGCCCCTGATCAGGTATGATGGAGGAGGGCAGAGAGTTTTTTTTTTAATAAATCACATGCTCAGACACATTGTGCTGGAGTTTAGATACAGCCAGTTAAAATTATGAGGTTTTTTGATGCTTGTTTGTGAGATACCAAGAAAGTCCAACTGAGACTACAACTTGTTTGGAAATACACTTTCTGTTACCAATCAGCATCCACCTACTGACATTCTTCTTAATACTAATCCCATGTTCATGTATGTATGTATAGATTGTTTATAAATGTACGCATGTATGCATTGTGAGACTCCAACCTTTCTTATGTAGCATGTTAATTCAGTGTAATCTTTCCTCTGTAGTTGATGCCATATTTAGTGATGGATATTTTGGGAGACTATCCCGGCCTTCCTGGACTGTTTGTTGCTGCTGCATATAGTGGATCACTAAGGTCATGAAACTACTTTACATTGAAGTATATTTACTCAACAGATCCAGCTGACAAATTAGGAATTTAAAAGGTTTAAAACATTGTTTACTATCAATCTTAGCAGATTGTATATAGTGGAATCTTTTTTAACTTATATTGAGCCTGTTTTCTATTTTCTTTGTTCAGCATTTCATTACATATTTTGTACTCAAGTGGCACTGACAGAAAAAAATTTTTATCTTTCTCTGTTTTTTGACTTAATTGTTGGTGATTTCACTTTCATTTAAACCACAGCACGGTGTCTTCCAGCATCAACGCCCTGGCTGCAGTGACAGTAGCAGATCTGATCAAACCATACATAAACATGTCTGAGAAACACTTGTCCTGGACCTCGAAGGGACTGAGTGAGTGGATTTTCCTCACAGTTTTTCAGCTGAATGAGTTGTTTTTGGTGTCAATTAAGGATCAGGAGTGTAAATTCTTCCCTACTATTGTTTGTAGGTATTGCGTATGGGGTGCTATGTATCGGAATGGCTGGAGTGGCTTCACTTATGGGAGGGATCCTTCAGGTAAATTGGATCTGTACATAAGCTCGGAAGTCTCCTCACTCGTGCTGCTCTTCACACCTTCAAAGAAATCACATTGTGACCACTGACATTTAAATATCAAAGAGTTGCTGTTTTAAACATACTTTTATCGAGAGCTTATTTCTACTGACAAACATGTTTTTTATGTATCTCTCACCATCCGTCTTTCACAAAAACAGTGATGTCATGTGACTGGTTTGCACCACACTTCCTGCTTTGTACTTTTCTATGCACCTGCTTCAGTGCAGTGTTTCTCCATATTTCATTATGTTCTGGGGCTCTGAAAGAGTAACAAAAAATAAATTTTTATTAGTCTTAAGCTTATTTAAAACAAAATTGATAAACAGTTGTAAATAACAGCCCAATAAATGTAGTTACACAAAATCAATGCCATTATTGTCTGAGAATTTACTCTCTCATGGTGGATTTGTAGGTGACATGATTTTACAAAGACATAGTTTCACTGAGAATATATTTCATTTTTAATTATACTTAGTTTTGTTGGCTTTAAGAGGAGACCATGTCTGGGTTTATTATCTGTCATAGGAATGAAACCCGCAACTTAAGTGATATGTGCTTCTTCACACAGGCAGCTCTCAGTATATTTGGGATCATCGGTGGTCCTTTACTCGGCCTGTTTACAATGGGTGTCCTCTGTCCGTTTGCCAACTCAAAAGTAAGTCTTTCCTCATTTAACAATAGTTTGTTGTTGATACAGTGATTACTGTCACACATGCTAGTACTTTTTAATTATTCATATTAAGTAATATTTATAAGGACAAAAGGACAAAGGAATGGTTATTATTTCTGATAATAATTATAATTTGTCCTCTAAATCATTTAAAATATATTACAGCAAAAGCACTGACTATTGTTTTGACCTAATCTGGTCTGAAATATGCAGATTTTTCTTCAAAGCAAATTATACATCGTAGCAGTTTCTCATTGACCATCCTTTTATAACATCAATATACCATTTTGTACATACTTCTCTGAATGGGACAATTTAGAATTTCCTGTGATAAATGTCAGATTAGACACTAGACAGTGAATACAAATTTATGACAACAATAGGACTATCTGATCAAAAACGTTTCCTAAAGTTCAGGGATCAAGCAGAAGTGTCCAAAAATGACAGATGTGATGATAAAAAACATCTTCCAGGGAGCTTTTTCAGGCCTGGTGTCAGGGTTGGCCGCGTCTCTGTGGGTGGGGATCGGAGCACAGATATACCCCCCTCCTCCTGCAATGACCCGGCCTCTGTCTCTGACCACTGAGGGCTGTAACTTCACCGCTCCAGAAAGCCTCAACTGGACTTCACCTGTTCTGCCAACACAACCAACACCCACCACCACAGCACCAATACACAGCATCGATGACAGGTGTGTGTGTAACTGGCTATGATTGTTTATTGGTTTATTATTAATTGCCATATGCCTCAGTTTACTCAGTCTAGCTAAGGGTGATGCTTCCCTATAAGAATGAAAATGGTGTCATAAGAACATTGTTATATCAAGTATTTTAGTACTAAATTTTGAGAAATTACAAATAAAACTTTGTACAAGAAGCAAGACTTAAGAAATCAGCTGGTGATTTTTCTTCTCCTAGAAAACAAGCTGTATATAACTCACACTTTCTATTCGTTTAACAATTATTTGTATCATTATAATACAAATTCCTGAATAAACTTGTCCTGTACTATTTTCTTCCACCTCCAGGCCTCTGCTGGCGGATACCTTGTACTCTCTGTCCTACCTGTACTTCAGTCTTACTGGGACCGTAATAGCTATCAGTGTGGGACTATTAGTCAGTCTGTTTACAGGTTAGTAGTATATTTTGTTGCATAAATGACTTTTGTCTAAATAAAGTGCTTTGGTTTTGAAAATGGGATCCTGCTGTCCTGCTTTTGTTTTGTTCTTAATGTACATTTCAGGAGGCTGGACGCTGCAGGCAGAACCAAGGTTAACATTAAAGAAAGAAGACACAACTCTTTATCACATATTAAAGGCTTTTAAGGATAGAGTGAGTGCCACGGCGGTGAGACGACATTAGATGCTAACACACTGACAGCAGCTGATAACTTTTTCTTCTGTGCTCTTCTCTTTCGAGGTCACGAGACGGACAGGAAAGCTCGATCTGGCAAAAGACAGAGAGAAGAAGTTTTGCAACACTAATCCCACTTTCTGTGACATTGAGCTGGACTTAAAAACCAGGGTTTCATCATGAAAAGTGGCAAATATGTGTGTTTCAGAATGTCAGAATTTAATCAAGTTTTTTTTTTGTGGTTTAAAATATCAATTTCTGTAATGTGTCACAAAAATATCCCTATTTAAGTTTTTTTTTTTGCAAACTTTATGTTCAGGCCCTGTAGCCTAATAGCAGATATAAAAACTGTTTATATGCATTAATTAATAATCATACTGACTTGAAACAAACCACCTTTTTATGAAATAAATTTGTGAGAGCAATAAAAAACACTTCATGAGTCTTCTTATATGACCAAACACCAGTAGACAGAGGACAAAGCATGCTGATAAAAACAACTACAACTACAACTTGTTTTACAGCAATAACATAACGTGTTCAAATTCACCTTCAAACTTCGGCCTTTTGGTTTGGGCCTCTCCATGTTTTCCTTGTTTCCTCTATTTAAATTCATCCTATTACTGAATAAACTGTTTAAGAGTTATCAACTAGTGTGTGTGTGTGTGTGTTTGAAAGAGAGAGAGAAAACCATGCCAGCTTTTAGCATTTCCACTGAATATACTTGTCTGGAATGCTAAGAAGAGAACAAAAACAAACAAACCTGTACTACTTGGAAATGTTGGGTTGAAGTATGTGTCCCAGCTCTTCATTGTTGAGTGAAAAAGTGAGGTATAAGGACACTCATCCTCACTCACTGTAAATTATTACCACTTTATTAACATGTTTGTATTTGTAGGGGGACAGTTCTCAGAAATGAACATTTGTTGGAAATGTAAAGAAACCAGATTACAGCTAGAGGCTAATTATATTTGTAGTCCCTTTACAGGTTGATATTACAATTAGATAGAGTGCTTATGTGTTTATTGCATAGTTTTTATGAAGTGGTAGTCTATTTATTGCAGGTTACCCTGTTGCACAAAGATTTGGCATAGGATAGTGCATGTATGGAAGCACACACCTCTCCAGTCACAAGAAGTCATGCATCTAATTTGAAACAAAAACACGAAAACACTTTTAGACACTTTAGCAATAGAAAGGTAGAACATTTCCTAGCTGTAAGTGATGGGCTCTTTCACAGTGTACCACCTTCAAATGATTGAACATTTTGACTAAATCTGATTCGGGAGGCCCGTGAGGTTCTGTGAGACACCACATTACCACATTCGAATGGTGGCCCAGGTATCAAAGCCACTAACAGCCAAAGTAAGAAAACATTGGGTATTCTCTGTCTATTGGCCAACTCCAAAGTAAACCTGTCCTCTTTTAATCCTGTGACTCCAAGTGATTCCTCTAACTCCTGATAATGTTAAACAAAGAAATTAATCCAGCCTTGCAAATAAAAAAAAACCTTTATTTGTCTAATTTTGTTCATTATGAGGCTGAAGTGAATGATTATATTCAAACATAAGTTAAGTTTAATGTTTCTGTATAAAAATGTGACAGTGAATTAGTCTTATCACCTGCTTTTATTGGGAGTTTCATTATATTTTAAGCATGTTTTTCTTAAGGTGGTTCGTAAGGTATTTTGTAAGGGTTGATTGCTTCATTTTGTTTGACCATTAGGTCACTAATATACCCTCATTCACCGACTACTGAGGGTTGTAACTCCACATCCTGGACGTCCAACCGAGCCCAGCACCACCACCGCCGCATTGCAGGACAGTAATGGAAAGTAAACATGTAACTAGCTGCGATGAATGATTGAATCAAATGAGTCTTTTGTGAGAAGTACAGCAGTGAAGCATAAAATAAGATGGGATTCAACTGAAGTCATCTTCTTGTTACATTAAGACATCCCAGAGAAGTACAAAGTGTTTTTATTTAAAAAGGTACAAATTAAAGTTTAAGATACCAAATTGCAGCACTATGAGGCGACATAGAGCGCAGTCATTACAAACTGTATGAGATAATGAAATAACAGGTCATCCTTGGTGAAAGATAAACTTCTTTCACCAAATTTAATGGCATCTAAAAGTTGTTTTCAGACATGTGAGAAGCATCACCCAACCTTATGGCAACGCTGAAAGCCACTTTATGGACAACTTGGACATTCATGGTCAAGAGAGGATGAACCTTAGTGCTTTCGGTGATCATCTGACTTTATCTCTAGTACCACCATGAGGCTGACAGTTTTTTGGTTTTGAGTGAAATGGTGGATATGGTGGAGGAGTGGATATGTTGGTCTGATTGACTGCCTAATGCTTGATGAATAAAATGTATAGATTTCTTTTTTTTTATTTGTACTTTGACCTGTGCCACCAGAGAGCCCCCATTGGTTCAGCCAAATCTTCAAGGAGATATTATTAATCTTTATACATAACTCATAAAATAGTTCATAAAATACTTGAACAACTTGTGCATCCATTCATGGTTGTTCATGAGCCAGTATGTCTCTATTCCTTGTTATTTGTATTTCTGAAACTACTGAACACATTGTGAATTCTAGATAAAGATTACCTAATGTGTGTGTGTGTGTGTGTGTGTGTGTGTGTGTGTGTGTCTGGTGTGAGTGTATGTGTGTGTGTAAAAGAAAACAGACAAGTCGGGTCTTGATGTACCAGGGTTTCCACTCATTTACAGGACTGCTTAAGTGCAAAGCTCAACAACTTTCTAAAGAAGTTTCACCAGCTTTTTTCGGACTTGCATCAAAATGTCAGGGAACTCTCAGACGTCCGGCTCCTTTGCTATTGCAGATTATGTGGTGTTTGCTTTCATGCTGCTGGTGTCAACCGCTGTCGGGTTCTACTATGCCTGTGCCAGCAAGGGTCAAAGAAGCTCCAGCGATTTTCTAACAGGTGGGAGACAACTGACCGCCCTGCCCATCTCCTTGTCCCTGGCTGCCACCTTCTTGTCATCAGTCACACTTCTATCCAGCCCTGCTGAGGTGAAGTAATACATTACTTTATATTAAACTCTTTACGAGCTTGAATGCAAAAAAATAAAATAGTTCTGACATGACAGTCAGTATTTCAGCTGCCTATGTTGATAGAAGTGGGTTTTTTTTTGCATGTTCATGTGTCCTTAGAAGGAAAAGAAACCAAAGCAACAAACCTTTTTTTCAAAGAAAGACTGATGATTTTTTTTTAGGGTGATGTGCTCTATAATATAGAGCAATCTACAAAAATAGTAGAGGAAACTTTAAGTTCAAGCCTTTAAAATAATGAATGGTCTCAGATTATATCTGAAAAAATTGAGATATGATCTTGAAAGTTTTTTTTGTTGTTGTTGTTGTTGTTGTTAATGTTACACACACAAAAAAACATCGAACCACCTGGTATACTGTCCAACAAGTTGAATTTAACCATTTTAACTTTTAACTTTTAAGGGTTATTGAATTTATTTGTCTGAAATATTCTTCAATATGAAATATCACCCTCATATTGAATGTATATTATTTTAGATTATATCTGTACCTTCTGTGCCGGTCATTAACCTCCACCACCACATCAAGTTTCCATCAGTCTGATTGCGTTTAAAGACAGCATATGCTCTTCTATTACTTAATGTTTCAATTACTTTGTTTTTGACAGTTTCCAGGAGGACTTTATTGATTGAAGTTATCCCCTCTCTGCAGGTGTACCGTTATGGAGCCAACTTTATCCTTTTTGCTGTTGCGTTTGTATTGTCGATAGCGATTGCATCTGAGGTCTATCTCCCAGTCTTCTACAGACTGGGTTACACCAGCACTTATGAGGTAAGTGTGGTTTTGTTCTCTGTATGACTGTAGAGATTATACTTTCGTTCGTCTGTGTATAAACTATTCAAATGTTACAATTTTTACTGTTTGTTTTTTTTTAATTCATGACTGATTTCGACAGATTTTCACTACAACATGCCGGTGTGCAATCGAATGTTATATAAATAAATAGGTGTCATTTACATATCATTAATGAAAAGTGAATAATAACCCTAAACAATCTGAATTTTTCTCATCCGTCTCTGCTAAGTATCTGGAGCTGCGTTTCAACAAAGCAACTCGTCTGGTGGGAACTGTGCTCTTCATATTTCAAGCAGTGAGTAGGAATGTGAATAACATATAGAAAAACAGGGCTTTGGCCCTTGGGAGGCAAAACAGTAAATCTGACACCTGTGAGTCAATCACTGTAAAAAAAAAAATCCTCTGTCTGTCACAGATTCTCCTCACTGGAATTGTTATTTATGGCCCAGCTCTAACTTTAAGTCAAGGTATGTTGTTTGAAAACTGCAGTCAATCCCATTCACACATCACATCTCACAGGTGAAACTGACTGATGTTGCATCGAACGACTGCTGTGTGTTACTCTGCTCTCTCTTTACAGTGACTGATATGGATTTGTGGAGTGGAACTCTTTCAACAGGCATTGTTTGTACTATTTACTGCACATTGGTTAGTACATTGATAAATAAAAAAATTAAAATGGCAACATGCTCATCCGACTCTCATAATGGAATTAGATGTTAAATTTGACAGAAATGTAGGTGCACAGTATTGGTCTTTGGAAGCAAATACAAGCAGGAATATTTGAGTTTTTGTTGATTAGCTTTTTTTTTTTTTACCCACATAAGGAAATTGGCGAAACATAAATCCCTATTCTCAGCTTTAAACTTAAATAATCCATTTTATGTTGGTTTCTTATGTACTTTACCAAAGAATGGATGCCTGGATTCTAATAAAGATCATCTTTGCAACATCCATTTGTGGTTTGTGTTGTTACAGGGTGGATTTAAGGCAGTGGTGTTGACAGATATGATCCAGGTACACTAATTATCTCACACAGCAGCATAATCAACCTCAAGAAAAGCGAGGAGAGTATCACCAATGACAGAGAAAATATAAACAGTTATGATTTATATCATGTCTTGATCGAAACCCAAGTTCTTGTGGTAACCAAACTAAAGGCTTCATATTTTGTCTTCTAGATTGGAACAATGTTTGTAGGTTGCATATCTGTCATCATCATATCTGTGAACTTTCAAGGAGGAGTCCATACCATAATTTCAGATGCACAACAAGGAGGGAGACTCAACCTTATTGAGTGAGTACACAGAATCGCAATATGTTTTTTTTACCATTTGCATCTAAATTTTTAGTGATAGCTGTGTTTTTTTTCTATTAGACTAGTAAAGAACTTGCCTTCTCCACCATATAAAGACAATCAGCTTGTCTTCACTTAACAAGAACCATCCTGTCATTGTTTTTCACCAGCTTTGACTTGAACCCTCTGAGGAGACACACTTTTTGGACCATGATCATTGGAGGGACCTTTGGTTGGCTCACTATCTATGGGGCAAGCCAAGCCCAGATTCAGAGATATGTCTCCTGCAAGAGCATCATGCATGCCAGACTGTGAGTCACATGTTTCTTCGACAGCAAACATCTAGTGGAAGGGGCCAATTCTGTGGGGGAGAACAAGAGGGTCGCCTCTTTGTGGCTGTGAGGGTGGACTGACTGTTTTTTGGCCCAAAAACTCCTGAAACCACCAACATGTACCATGGGGTCAGGAATGGCTGCAGCTTTGGCAATTACTAAAGCAAATAACTCTGGTGCAATGAAAGTTTGAGGATGCTATGGTGAAGGAATTTCTGTTGGCCTTAAGGAAGCTCTGGCACACTGTTGGATGACTCAGTGGGGGTAAACAGGGCTTGATTCATGTGTTCAGTGGGGGATGAAATCTGCTGACCTGGACTAAGGATATTGAAGGGTGGTGGAGAGAACTTTTTTTTTTTTTAGATTTTCAGGGACTTCTGAACCCAACTAATCCATCTTCTGCAGTGGAGGCAGAGTCTGAATACTCTAGAGGAAAACTTAGCCATAATACTGGCAGAGGAATCAAGAAACTCCTTAGTGGCAAGGTGCCATGAGTTGATGAGATCTGTCCTGAGATGCTGGAAAGCCATCCATTCCACCCATATTCCAGACGGTTGGAATAAAGGCTCTGACCGATTTTTAAGCTTTAAATTCAGGAGGAACAAAACAGATTCTATCCTCGTCATGGGACAATAAATCAGCTCTTTACCCTTGCAAACTTAATAGAGAGGTCAAGAGAGTGTGCTCATCAAGTCTTCATCTGTTTTGTGGACTTGGACAAGGCATATGACAGGGTACTCATGGGAGTATTATGGCCTCTGTTATGAACCATGTGGTCCCCGTATAACCAAATTGAGGCTGTGTTTGTACTTTTTTACTCAGTAAAAAGTTAGACACACTTCCAGTGGTCTCTGCCAAGGTTGTCCCCTGTACAGTATTTGATCCCTATTGTTGTGTTGATAGACAAGATCTCAAGGTGTGGGCAGGGTGAGAACAGTGTCTTGGCATTAAAAACTCTGACTGATCGAAGTCGCTGTTTCTTGTAGATGATGTGTTAAACCATCTGCGGCCTTCAGCTTGCACTGTGGTGGTGCAAAGCTGCCAAGATGGGAGTCAACACTCTCAAGTCTAAAGGCATGGTTTTTCTGTTGGAAAACTGTGGGTTATTCCCTTTTGGCTCAGCTCTAGTGATAGGGTGAGGAGTTCAGGAGTAGAGCCACTGTTCCTTCTTGTCAAAAAGGAAGCAGTTGGGGTAACTTGGGCATCTGATTCAATACCTCTTTGAGCATCAAACTGGGAGGAGACCTCAGGGTAGCTCCTGAACTTGCTGGAGGGATTACTTATCTCACCTAGACTGGGAATGCCTCCACTGCCCCCGGGAGAAACTGAATGACGTTACTTGGAAGAGGGACAATTGGAATACTCTGCTTAGCCCCTAACCAGGGCAGGACAGTATTTTTATTCATCGGCCCCCTCAATCATTGTCCCTTGAAACATTGGACAATGTATAATATTGAATTTTTATATAAAATCTCTCACACTACAATGCACATGTCTGTTTATTGAGTTTGCGTGCTTCTTTTATTCCCCCCAGAGCTCTGTTCATCAACCTGTTGTGTCTGTGCATCTTCCTGGTGTGTTCAGTGTCGGCAGGAATATGCCTCTACTCAGTTTATAAAAACTGTGACCCATTGAAAGCTGGACTAATTTCTGATTATGATGAGGTAGGGGGTCTTCTAAAATGAGTAAACTCACTTTTAATGGTTAAAAAAACAGAATTTTTCTTCCACTGAATTTGCTGGGTTTGGTTACTGACAGATGGTCGTGAATCATTCTTGATTTTATAACTTTAATAGAGTAAACCCTCACCCACAGAGCAGTTTAGGAGAAGTTTTTTTGTAGGAAAGAATAACTGAAACTTTGTAGATGTTATACATAAACCAAGTTTGATGACACTGAAGGGACAGAAAAAAAAATAACTTAAAAAAAACTGAACTAAAAACCTCTGATATGGCCCTTTTAACACAATACACACTTCATACATACCATTTATATGTAGTAATGATGACAATGTGGATAACAATATACAGTATATTCTATGATGTCACCATTTTTTTTTGTATGTACCTCTTTGTAAGCTTCCTTATCATGCATACAAATCCCCATCATTCCTCTCTCTACAGCTGATGCCATATTTGGTGATGGACATCTTGACAAGCTATCCTGGTCTTCCTGGACTTTTCTTTGCAGCAGTGTGGAGTGGCTCTTTAAGGTTTATATTTAATACTGTGGTTATTCCACTCCTGAGGTCATACATATATACTTACTTGCCTATCTAAGCAATGTTCAACGTTAACCTTTGGGTAGATTTATATACATGAATATTATTGAACAGTTCCATTTTCACCATAATTTTATTCAATAAAGTAATCATAACACCATCTTTAATATAATATATATGGAATTTAAGAAAACTTATTTGATTAGCAAACTGTATCATCTAATTTTAGGCTTCATTTTCAAGTATCAAATGTGACTTTGGGAAATAATTAATTGTGATTTTGTTTTTATTTTACTCCAGTACAGTGTCCTCCTGCATCAATGCTCTGACTGCAGTGACGCTGGAGGATTTGATCAAACCATACACCAACATGTCCGAGAAAAAAATGCTCTGGATTTCCAAAGGACTAAGTGAGTAGATTGTCCTTGTTTGCAGGTTAAATTATATGTTAGCTGGATTATATGTCTGATACAAGTTTGCGTTTTACTGAGGCTGTACCAAACTAAATTGTCCAGAATTTTGTTACAGGTCTCTTATATGGGATTTTATGCATTGCCATGGCTGGACTGGCCTCTGTCATGGGAGGGATGCTGCAGGTAGAGTGGATCAGTTAATAGAAACCATCACAATTCCTTTAATCTATTCACTGTTAATTCAAAACATTTAATTTACACAGTGCATACCCATTCCTTTGCTATTCCTACTACACTGGAACAGGTGGGGATGTAAACATCTTCATATTGTGTTTTTTTGAGGAAGATGAAGTGTGGATTTGTGTCTTCTTAAACAGGCAGTGCTCATGATCAATGGTGCTGCTGGAGGTCCTGTACTTGGCCTATTCACATTGGGTATCCTCTGTCCATTTGCCAATTCAGCAGTAAGTCTATCTTATTCTAAAGAAATGAGTGAGAAATAAATAACCTAGCTTGTCTTCCTTTACTTCTTAAATCTGCTGTTCCTTTTGGGAATGATTTAAAAAAATAAATTATGAAAATATAAAACAAAACGAAAAAAAATTGAATTTATTTGATCACCTATTTTGATTGCCAGGAGTTTCCTCATATTTCACGTGCTGTTTTTCAACAGGGAGGTTTGTCGGGCCTTGTGTCAGGTTTTGTTGCAACCTTCACTTTGACCATTGGACACGTGGTTTACCCTCCCCCTCCCTCAATGACTCTACCACTGTCACTGACAACTGAGGGTTGTAACTCCACCTCCTGGATGTCCACTGCTCTGCCAACTGAGCCAAGCACCACCACTGCTGCCCCAGTGCAGAGCAGTAATGGAGAGTAAGTACAGTATGTAACTAGCTGCCATGAATGATTGAATTAAATGATTTTTTTGCAGAGCAACAGAGCAGTTAAGTGGTTTAAATTTACCAGTAAACTTTTATGAAACAGGTATAGGCATTGTCATTTAGCAGGATTCAAATAATGTTTCCCAGATTACAGCATAGTGAAATCATTGTGACATACAGTACAGTAACACTGTATGAGATATCAGTGACAAAAGGTGAAAGCTCATGAGATCACAAAAACTATTTCAGGTCATCCTGTTGGGAACATGAATTTCTTCATCAAATTTCATGGCATTCAAGCTCTTAGGATTAGGGTTAGGTCTGCAAGAAGCTTGATGTGAGGGATGGCAATTTTTTCGAATGGTTTGTTCACCATTTTGGTCAAGACTAAATTATTTCAACAATTATTGCATGGATTGCCAAGAAATTTAGCAAAGACATTTATAGTTCTGAGAAGATGGCAGTTCCCTGACTTACCCTGTTGAAAGGTTGACATTTGCGGTTTTAAGTGAAACAGTGAACCTTGGTAGCAGGATACCTGCTTAGCATCAGCTACTTAGCAATGTTAGCATTCAGCTCAAAGCACTGTTACTGTTACTGAATAAATTTTGTACCAAATTTTGGGCAAATCTGTCTGGTACCTGCAGAGAAATGTTGTTGAATAAGTTTGAGTTTTTCCTGCTGATAGCACTTTTTATCACATCTATCCATCTAAGGGTTTATTTTATCCATCTAATATTTGCTAGATCTTCAACTCTGGATCAACAGAGGTCCTCTAACTAACCAAAAGACATGGCGAGCCCATGAACTCAGATATAGTCAGATATGGTCTTTTTCTACAGTGTAATAAACTTTCCTATAAATAGAATATCATAATTATAAATATATATATAGATATATATAAATAAAATATGTCACATTTCAATGGGTGTGCCAGATTTCACTCCTGCTAATATACTGCAGGGACTGAACATGTAGTATTTTCTCCATTCTCTAGACACCTGCTGGCAGGTAACTGGCAGTCTCCTTCCTATCTCTACACCTCAACTGTTGGAACTTTTACAGTTATCATTGTAGGACTGATAGTCAGCCTGCTTACAGGTAA
>JAQMCX010000256.1:0-13484 GCA_029814765.1 Acanthurus leucopareius | reverse complement strand
ACAGCAGAAATTACCAGATGATTGATAAATAGAGGTAGAATTAAGTCAGTGGTAATGACAAGCAATGTATAAATAATCAAAACATTAAAAACAAGTAAAGGAAAATGAGAAAGTTTGACCAACACAAGACAAAACAATTTTGATCTTATGTGTTTTAGAACATGTGATATTTCTCCCAGGGGTCGAACCCACTAACACTGATGCAAACTTTAAGTTATTTAAGCTTTCTTGCGAAATACAGCTATGAGTGTTATGAAAGGAAAAATGTTAACATCTCAAAACATCAGTGCAGAATCATTGGCAATTTAACCCTTACCTCTTTCAGTCGAGAATAGAGAAGTAATATCGCTTTGTTGCCAAGAAGTGATCAGCAATGTCCATGGCAACACGATCAACACCACGGCCACAATATCTCTTTTCTTCGACATCTCCCAGCTAAGACCCAAGTCGTGTAACTTCCTGCACTGAATGGAGGACAATGACAATATGGTGTTTTACAATTACATGTCAAAGCTTTTTCAGTCACCACCTTTAGATCTACACCCACACTCTCACACACACACGAATATATATATATATATAAATAGATATATCACAACCAAGCTACAGTCCTAGAGAAAGTCAACACTTTCCCACTTGCCAAGGCTAAGAGACAAGATACCATCAGAATCTCTGCAAGAGGACTTGAACACAGCACCTGCTTACTATCCCTACCAACACCATCACTGAGACCAACAAGCTGATGTATGCAACAGCTCACACTATCCTAGAGATGCTTGGCTACAAGATGAATAGCGTAAATAAAGAGCAGTGCCACCCATGAAAGAGAAGATCAAGGTAACAAGGCAACACGGAGCGAGGTAAGCCAACTATCAGAGCTACAGAAAGGTGGAAAGAAAAAGGAAATACAAGTGCCTAAAAAGTACAAGAGGCTCTCCATAACAGAGGTACTACAGACTGCCAAACAAAGGCCCACAGCTCTGGCAAGCCACCAAAGAGATAAAGAGATACACTAGAGACGTAGAGGCCAGAAAAATGAACAAGATGCTCTCAATTGCTCAGTTGCTGATGGACCTAAGAGCAGAACACAGCAATCTCCTGGGACAAGATCCAGTGATAATCACACTGGCAGAATACCAAGAAAGAGTGTCAAAAAATGAAGAGCTAGACCAGGCCCCGACATGATCCACACCTACCAGCTAATGAAGCTAACCACTCTGCATGGATACCTGGCAGCACAAATGAACCAGCTGCTAATGTCTGGGTCCCACCCAGCGTGGTTAACCCATTGTTGGACACTCCTCATCATGAAGGACCACATGAAGGACTACATGAAAGCTCCTGTCTGACATCATATAGGCTAAGAAGAATAGGCATGTAGCTCAGTACATGAGCAGATCCCAGAAAGAGATTGGCAGCAACACCAGAGGAGCCAAGCACCAGCTGCTGGTTGACAGGGCAGTCTCTTAAGACTGTAAGACTAGGAACACCAACCTGGGCACTGCCTGGATCAACTACAAGAAAGTCTATGACTCGATGCCGCAGTCATGGATACTGGGGTGCTTGGAGCTATAGAACATCAACAGGACACTAAGAGCTTTCGTCAAAAATTCAATTGGACTGTGGAAGACAACATTAGAGGTCAACTCAAAACCAATTGATGAAGTAAGCATCAAGTGTGGAATAAACCAAGGTGATGCTCTGTCCCCACTGCTGTTCTGCATAGGCATGATCCCTCTCAGTGAGATCATCACAAACAGTGGCTTCGGATACAGACCCCAAGTGGGATAATCATTAGCCACCTCCTCTACATGGATGACATCAAGCTGTATGCCAGGAGTGGGCGAGACATTGACTCACTGATCCACCCCACCAGGCACTACAGCCATGACATCACAATGTCATTCGGGCTAAATAAATGTGACCGTTTGATATCAAAGAGAGGAAAAGTGATCTCAAATGAGGGGACTGAACTACCGGAGGGCAACACATCAGATGTTCAGGGCAGCTACAAATACATGATGGTCCTACAGGTAAATGGGAACCATGAAGAGGCCACAGCCAGATACTTCCAGAGTAAAGCAGGTCCTGAGGAGTCGGCTTCATGGACTGAACAAGATCCAACCCATCAACACCAATGCCTTGCCAGTGATCAGATACCCAGGCATAATAATCCAGCCAAAGGAAGAGATAGAGGCCACTGATATCAAGACCAGAAAACTCCTTACAATGCATGAAGAGTTTCACCTGAAATCCAGCACCCTGAGGCTTTACACTAAGAGAAAGCTAAGTGAGCAGCCAGTCACACAAGAGAAACCCCTCAGGGAAGAGGAGGAGCTCGTGGGGCTGTCATGGAAGGACAGCCCTTACACGCATGTTCCACCGACCAATTGAAGAAGTGGCTGATATCGGAAAAAGCTACCAATGGCTGGAAATGGTGGGGCTGAAAGACGGCACAGAGGCCCTACTCATAACCGCACAAGAACAGACCCTAAGCACAAGATCCATAGAGGCCAGGATCTATCACACCAGACAGGACCCCAGGTGCAGGATATGAAAAGACGCCCCTGAGACATTACAGCACGTCACAGCAGGGTGTAAGATGCTGGCAGGCAAGGTAAACATGGAATGCCATAACCAGGTGGCAGGCATAGTAGTACATCGCAAAGTAGTGACATAGTGCACCGCAACATCTGTGCCGAAAATGGCCTGGAGGTTCGGAGGTCAAGTTGGAAAACACCCCCAAAGGTGGTGGAGAATGAGCAAGCAAAGATCCTATGGACCAGATCCAGACAGACAAAATTGTGGTTGCTAACCAGACATAGTGGTAGTGGACAAGCAACAGAAGGAAGCAGTGGTAATAGATGTGACAATCCCAAGTGACAGCTACATCAAGAGGAAAGAACGAGAGAAGCTCAAGAGATACCAAGAGCTGAAGAAAGAGCTGAAGAGATGAGGGGAGTGAGGGTCACTGTGATCCCAGTTGTGATTGAAGCCCTAGGGGCTGTAACCCCCAAACTGGGAAAGTGGCTCCAGCAAATCCCAGAGATGACATCTGAGATCTCTGTCCAGAGGAGCGCAGTCCTAGAAACAGCGAAGATACTGCACAGAACCTTCAAGCTCCCAGGCCTCTGGTAGAAGATCCATGCTTGGAGGAGACAAAGACCACCCAGGTGGGGCGAGAGCGGCAACTTTATATATATATGTATGTATATACATCTCTCTTTTTTATCTTTAGGCTTTAAATGGATGAGTTGATTGATTGAGTTTTCCAATCTAATGGCCAATCACCAGATTCAAATTGCATTTTTAAGTCCATGGAGGATTTTTGATTAACATCTGCTTAACAACAGCTTCAAGGCACAAACTACAAGGAAGGAAGAACTTTATTAAGAAGCAGTCTCAGCCTCCTGGAGCTTTAGCACAACAGAAAATAGGTCATAAAATGCTCAGAGCTTTCTTTTAGTCTTTTTTGAGAGCATATTAATGTATTACAGAGAACATTTGGGCTAGTCATAGGAAAAGGGATACAGTGTGGCTGAAAGGGTCAAGCCCTTCCCTGCCTGCAAACACTTGACACAGACAAAGGCATTTAGGATTATCTCTTCTGTTGGTTCAGTTTAACCTTAAAGTAGCCTGTTACAGCTAAGATCTACATGTTCTCGTAAAATGTGAACTCTTAAATGGAATAAATTGACCTAAATAGCAAATAGCCAGGCCTTATTTCAGACTTCCATTGTTCTCCACTTAATGTAAACTCAAAACATCCTCTGTGTATCTTAATAAATTCAGTAAAATATTCATTTCTAAGTATTGATGTATAATAATTCCATTAATACAGCAACTTTCACATTATTAAGTTGAGCTACTGTTAATAAAATTCAGTACCTCCAGAGCTTTGTCAATAGTAGCTTAATATTGATCAGGAGTACAGCCAAGAAGACACAAGTGAATTAAAAAGAGTGCAAAACAATTCTGTAAAAAAAAACAAAGTAAGAGCACCATAACGGTGAGTGACAGGACTGCCATGCTAATGATTGAATCAATGAAAATGTACATTACAGCAAGTTTACTATGTAAGCTGCTATAATGCACTATAGGTAACTCCACCCTTCTCCTTTTATACTTGTGCTAGCTAAGACCATGGCAATATGTTCCATACAGGTGGCTGTTATTCAGAAGATAAACCATGTCACCCATTGATTAAAGAGTTGATTGTTCCATCACATGTTCTTGAGCAAAAGAACTTAAACTCAAATGCCTCCTGAGAGATTGACCGTTATTTTCCATCTAAGTTCACTGCCAACTCTGTGTGTGTGTGTGTTTGTGTGTGTGTGTGTGTGTGTGTGTGTGTGTTTGGATAAATGCCAAGCAAATTGTAAAGTGCTTTGGATAAAAGGGTGGATGCATTTATGCGATTATTTAAAAAAAATGCATATATCACTGCACTGTAATCATGACATAATTATATTTTGAATTATGTTCTGGACGTACTCTATATGTAATTCAAAATAAAACTATGTAAAAATAAAATTTTACTTGACTTGACAAGAAACAAAGATAATAAAAAGGCAATAAAATCCCAAAGACTGATTTATCTTAATTGCAGTGCATTTTCACAAAGCTCTAAAAATTTCAATCAAATCATATTATCTCTGTTTAGAGCCCGAATATGGTCCCTTTAATAACTGAAACTGCTGATGAATTTTGTGCAAAAAATCTGGAGAAAAGGAGATTGTGTGTATCACTGGTTCAGTCCAATCAATTATCCCTGCTGAGAGCAACAGACGATCAGAATATGCTCATGTTTTCAGGAAAGTAATGCAGATATTAGCAACATTTATGCTAAAATCTGTCAAATTTGTCCTCCTAATCATGTGACTGGCATGGTGCTTAGCATAGAGGATACCTGGAATATTTCAAAGTATGCCTGGGTCTCATAGATAAACAGAAAATGTTGGCAAATGTTTCATCTGTAAATAATGCAAAAGCTTCAGCAGCAGTTTAATCTGCATCATTTGTCATCTTTTGTCATGACGCAATGAGTCAAAAGTGATTCAGGTTTCAGGCAATTTACAGCCAGACAGTCTTATATGTAGTCAAGCAAATATTTGCTCAAACCACACAAGCTTTTGTGCGGATGGAAGGAAAATAAGCGTTGATAAAAGACACATCTCACTATTTAGATGAATGTTTATGTTCATGCTTTTCTCTCTGATTGCTCGTTTTTTTTATGTCCTGCAGTCCAGAAGCCCTGCAGTCTGAAATATACAACACAAATATCTGTGATGGTAGAAATACAGGCTCCAATAGAATGTCCCATAATGAGAAAAAATTCATGCTGGTTAACCACAAGTCTTTTGACATATTTAATTCTTGATTAAGGAGCATCAACCCTAGCCTTGGATCAAAAGTTGTGCCAGTTAATTAAAAGGATTTTGGAACAGAATTACATTGCTGAAGACAGGCTAATTTATTTTGCACAAAATGTTAAAAAGCTCTGACTTGCTCTCCACCTTCTCACCATTTGTACTTCAAGGCAATGCTGAAAGTACCAAAAACAGAATCTGATGAGAGGAAAAAAGAATCTGATTTTGTTAAAAAAAACTCAGTATATTATTTTGAGTGTTTTCCTGATAATGCAGAAAATTTTCTCTGCATCTTCATCCAAATCAACATACAAGTAAACAATCTAGGAATTTTTGATTTGGCAAAAAGCTGTTTAACAAAATTAAAATGGCAGAAAAATTTAAGCATGTAAAAATACACATTCTCTTCATAGTCTTCAGAGTGTTGAACTAAAGACTTGAGGAGAAACAAAATGTGTCTACACCACAGGGTTCAGAAGCTATGAAAAAATTAGTTCATCCACCAAAATTTAAGCTTTTCAACAACAGTGTCAATAATAGTTGTAGATTACATAGTTTCCGAGATTTTTTGCTTGTTAGCAGGAAACACACACAGACAACATGAGACGAATACAAATCTGTTGTGTTTTTTGGTTACACCTGCTCACTATTACAACAACTACTGATGTGGTGTTTGAAGCTAAATACAGCTAAACGATTTCTAATCAAAACACCACTTCGCTAAGAAAGCATCAATAACAAGCAGTGAGGGCTGGAACTTCAAAACACTATTTGTGGCCAAAAAAAAAACCCACAAAAAAGTAGAAATAAACAAATACATTTTAGAAGAGAAGGCATTATTTGTTTGCTTGATTGTGAATTTTTGAAGTAAGATCTGCTGGTGATTGTTTTTTCAATCAATTGACTCAGTGTAACATTAGTGATGCAATGTTATTGTCCCAACCTATTAACTCTCAACCTATTAGCCCAGGCTTTGACACTGCAAATTATATCAGGGCCAACCTTCATTCAGTTCATTCCATGCACACCCTGCAGTTCTCTACACAGGTGGACAGTGTGGCAAGCAGTTAAAGAAATCACAGTCATGCCTCTCCTGCAGACTTTAATGATATTAACAATGACAGAAATATCAATTTGGTAGCAAATACATCCCCTGAGGAGGGAAACTGTCCAAACATTTGGCAAGCTGCAGGTTGTGATTTTCTTCCATTATATTTAATCTCTTATCATTACTGCCATCTGAATCCATCAAGTTGTTATTAATTACTTAAATCCTAATGATGACTTCAGCACATCATCTGAGCATGAGCGAGATACTTGCAGGTAATTTGATGTATTACGGTTTTCTGGTGAATGAGCCTCCATCATAGCTTTTTACTTCAGTATCTTTTATGTCAGCTTTTCCTTTAGGTGCCGCTCAAGCTTTTTATTTTGTAGAACCAAACTAAAGTGAATCTCTTTTCTTTTCCTTACTAGACATTTGTTTATCAACAATATACCTGAGCGTTGACTCATAATTGAAGGACCTACAATATGATGTCAATTTAATAATAAAATGAAAATAATGACATATAGGAGATGCTCACTTACAAAAGTGAGTAATGATCCTCTATTGTCACAGAGTCTAATCCTGTTGTGCTGTGGTAACGACGGAGATGCTGATAATGTGGCAAGGTTGCGATGATTCAGCTGTGATAAACAAAGAGATCTGTCATGTTTCTTCTGAGAGCAGCAGATTTGGGGTGATAACTAGTATATTTTGTTTACAGCATCTGGTGCGTGCTATCCAATCCTCAGCTACATTTGCATCCTCAGTGCCAGCCCCTGTAGAGACAGAGGAGGTCACCCCCAGGAAGAATTTTTATAAATCACACAAAAATCAAACATATTTTTTACATAAAACACAACTCTAACAGTTACAGTGTGCAAAAAGGACATAAGAAATAATGTAAACCTGGACAATTGAAGCAGTTCCATCCAATGTATTGTCTTGAATCTTACCAAATATTTTATACTGAGTGAGGCACTTTTAGCCTCCTTATTGACAACCTCCATGATTACTACATAAGACACAGAGAAAAAAAGAACAATTGTTTTCGCTGATGTATAGCTAATTCAAAAACTATAAGTTGTAGTTAAGGCGTAATCTCTTCTTATTAGTCAGTTTGCTTAAACATTACTAACCGGTTCCTCCTGGTACATAAAAGTAGGTGCAGCGCAACAAGGGAGTTGCAACTGTGAATTTCGGAAATGTTATATTATGATTTTAATGAAGATAAGGCAGGATGTCATTGTTGTCCATTGATCACCTCAGTATAGGAATAAAGTAATCTGTAGGCATCAAATACTTACAACTCACCGTATAAGCTGTATTTTATTTCCTCTGAGATTCCCAACTGTTCCCAACTTCACGGACCCACTGTACCTCCAAATACCAGCCTATAGTGCACTGAATCATACAACAAAAAGTAACCTTAAGGTGAGAGGAAGTGCAAGGTAATAGATTATATATAAGATGATTACCCCGTAAATCGTGGGGGATTTTTAAGTGTGTTGTATTACCAAGCCCTTGAATGTTTAGCCAGTGCAAATCGGGTTATGCGAAAAAATAAAACCCTTGCGTTAAGTTATAATGGAAAACATAAGTAGCCTAGTCTTCAATTTGTTCCTTTTTAAATATATTTCCCAAAATTGGCTCCATAATCATCTTTTTTTTTTTTATTCAAACATAGAAAGAAGAGCGCCTGTTAACTGATTTTGCGTAGCGGATAAAAAAGAAATGTGCGTCTCTTTTTGTTGTTTGTTTGTTTTTGTTACTCAATTGTCCGCATATATCTCTGGTAGCCTACTTTGAACAAAATTTTGAAAATGCGCACAACTTCCCCCTACAAGAAAGATGACTTAACCGCCCTGCCTCCAGATGACTTATCAAAATGTAAAGAAAAACTGGCTGTGGAGGACAAATGCTGATGAGCTCTCAGTCTAATCCAGCAGACTCAGGTATGAATATTATTTTGGATATTTGGGTGATGGGTAATTTTGACGTTTTTTTAATTTTGAAAATATAGTACGTGTGAAATAAGTTGGCGCAACATTTAAGAAGGTGTTACGTGAATTTAGAGAAGTGTGTCATCATGTGAGCAGGCATTTGCTGTTTAATAACTTTATTCCGTTAAAGCCTATTTTAAGTGTTGAGTAAACTAGGCTGTAGCCATATCGCAGGAGCAGCCCTAGAATGGGTCCCAAAAACTGAAGACACGAATCTAACCGTTTTATTTTACTTGCACCTCACATCCCTACCTACCTGTGCTGCATGTGCATCCAAAAAGATCAACTCTAAGACTAATCCCGTTCTGATACCTTTCCAGAGACTGAATCAAAGCTGTTTGAACTTTTATTCCATCTTTATACTTCGATTAGCCACAAAATTAAAAGCACTTGCCTAAAACTGTGTAGGTCCCACGAAATGGCTCCGGTCCGTCGAGGCAGGGACAGAAAGCTGCTACAGGTGTCCTGGAGTAGGCCGATCTGGTCCTTAGGTGTGAACCGCAAAGCCTGTGAATCCTTTCACATGGGAGGTGGAGCCTTTGATCCAGAGGTTGCGTGCAATTCTGTCCTGAGGCTATATCATCTAGGAACACCCATAAGTATATTTGTCAAGCAGTCATGTTTTATAATAACATTCAGTCTTTTTAATCGCATTTTATAGTTAAAAAACAGTATCATAAGCGACTTAATTCAATAAAAATAGTAAAGCCACTGATCCAGCATTTATGCGGGCACGGAGAAAAAAGATCAACCGATCAATGAGACTTTGTTAAAATGCCTCTTTTCATAAGTTACAAGTTGAAGAGACACCGACCGTGCGGCCTCTTTACTTTTTAACAACAGATGAACAGCAAGGAGACAGTCTGTTCCGATGAGGCTACATTCATCAATTACTTTGAAAATCCGCATAGACCACTTTCAACATCGGAATTTATTTCCTTCTTGTTTTTAAAACAATCTACCTGTCACTTTTCAAACTATTCCATTTTTTTTCAAGTTTTTCTCTCCTGAGAAACAACAGTGAAGAACTGCAGATGCAAATGATTCAGGTTGAGTTTTTATGCAACAATATTTTCGGTGATGTGTTGAATATGCCCAACAGAGTACAGATCGCCTTAAATTGGGATACCTTGTTACTGACAGCTGAAACGCAAAGTTTCACTTAGGCTGAATTGATATTTTTAGAGCAGTCGGATGCTGTGCTCACTCCACTTGAAACGATTTTACTTTATTAAATTCCACGGAGAACAAAAAGAGCGACAAAGCATCAGTCACCTGTATTACCTGTTTTACCTGAATATAACCTGCGGGGATCAACCCCCACCATCTAAGAGGCTTATCTAGAAAATATATACTCTGAGCTCTGTCGATATTTATATTATATGTTATTATTATGTTATATTATATGTAGTCGGCTGCTGGGGTAAAATTTTTGAGAAAACATATCATGAATTCTCTTAAGTCACATGATTACGGTGTGCCTTAATAATGTGAGATATGAAAATTTCAGTATTTTCACTATATGGTTTTCGTGCAGTTTGGGGAAACGAAAGATAGACATTGTAAAGAACTGTGGCATTAAGGGATTAATGTCATAGTTAAGCAGCCACCATTACAAAATCTGAGTGTAGACTGACTCAGGCAGAAATATTTGCGGACAAGGTAGTATATTAAAGTTTTATTCACGTAACATTTAATCGTGTGGTCGTTTTCTTTCTCTTTCTCTGACTGATGTTACTCTAGAAGGAAGTGACAGATGATCATATCTACAAATGTCTATGGCCATTTTTAGAGCCACTGATATATTGCGGTGCAATATAGTGGACTCCACATGCTCCTTCTGTAGATACAAAAGGCTCATTCTAAATGAATGAAAACGCAACAATTTTTATCTTCAGGTGGTTACACATTAATGAAAACTTAAATATTAATATAATATTATATATTTCTTTAATAAATGGGCACTTGTAAAAGCAGATGTTTAATTTTATTTATGTTTTCTTGGTTTGAATGAAGTTCCACAATAACCTCAGAGTCAAAACATTAGCTTTTAGAAGGATGACCACAAAGTAGCAATATCAACATGGAATGAGGTGAATGAATGTATCCATAGGCTTTTATGTCCCTGAGTCTTCCATATACACACTGAATGATGACTAGCCCACTTATTGTAATCCTGACCGATCTACATCTTGAGGTTTTCCACCTACAAACTTTCCAACCGCATTCAGATCCTTGAAAATTCCCGGTGTTTTTGTCACAGCCTTCATCCTCCTCAAGCTGCCTCCTGTGTCTTCACTGACTGACCGAAATCACTTGAATACTTCTCTTTCCTCCTTTTTTTAAATTCAGGTTTTTATTTCAGTTTTTCCTTGGTACATGACAATCTTACAGTGCTCTTTAACGTTGAAGAACAGGGCTTTTATACATAAATGAAAAGTATCAATAATATTACAAGGTGTGGAAGTTCCTAGAAAGAAAAACAAACAAACAATAAATAAAATAAATAGCAGAGGGAAGAAAATCAGCTGTCGTCCTGCTGACTGGCAATAAAAGTAATGTATGACCAAAATAGTTCCCATTCTGGCGCTGTGGTACCGTCTCTATCATTCAACTTATAAAGCATACTTTCATATGAAGCAGTCTTTATCATCATTTTTACCCATTCTTTAACCTGTGGGGCTTTGGGAGTTTTTCCAGTGTTTAAGAATAATCCTAGCTGCCACTGAGACAGGTTGTCTTCAGTTTGCCAGTCTCGTGACATGACACAGTGCCTTATCTGAAGATATTTCCAAAAATGTCCCTTTCCCTTTAGGTTATATTTACTCAATACATCATTGTAAGACATAAACACTTTACCATCATGCAAATTATCCAGTGTACATATTCCATGGTTGTGCCAACTCTTCCAGTAGACCGGTGTTTTACCAATACAGATTGCTGAATTTTGCCACAAAGACGAATATGGCTGTTTAGAATGAGATAATTTAATCATTTTGTGTATCTTCATCCAAACTTCCTTGGAATGCAACATAATAGGGTTAGAGATTCTACATTAATTTTTTTTAGAGAGGAGCTCTATGGGTGTAAAAGGAGAGGATAAAGATTTTTCTATAACGGCCCAGTCTAACTTGCATTGTCCAGTCCAATGTAGGGCAGGTTTCGCCATCTCAAAAGAGATATAGTACAATCTTGGGTCAGGTAAACCCCTTATATCTGCATTTCCTCTTATTGTGACAACCAGTGGTTCCAATGAAATGTTAAATAATAAGGGTGAAAGAGGGCACCCCTGTCTAGTGCCTCTTTCAAGGTTAAAGAAGGGTGACATAACACCATTAGTTATCACAGATGCCTTGTGACTATTATACAACATTTTCACCCATGTAATAAATGAAGACGAAAACCCGAAATGTGATAAGGCTGCGAATAAAAATTCCCACTGCACGCGGTCAAAAGCCTTCTCCGTATCAAAAGAGAGGGTAACAATAGGGCTATTTTTCTATCTGTTCAAACTTATTAGGTGTAGTAGTCTTCTCATATTATCTGTTGATGACCTGTTCTTCTTGTACTTGATCTGTATGTATAATATCTGGCAAAACATTCTCCAAATGAATTGCTAGAATTTTGGTTAGTATTTTGCAGTCCACATTGAGTAAACTTATAGGTCGATAATGGAGGGTTGTAATAGATATCCTTTTTTGGAATAACTGTTATTAAAGCCTCATCGAAGTTTGGTGTAAGAGATTTTAAAACAGATGTTTCATCGTATACTTCTTCTAGAACTGGGGTTAAGATATCTATAAACCGTTTATAATATTCTACGCGGAGCCCGTCTAACTCAGGAGATTTTCCATTCTTCATGCCTAATATAGATTTGCGTATTTCTGTTTCTGTCACATGTCCATCCAACAGTTTTAGCTGTTCAAGAGACAGCTTAGGCAGGTCAATATTAGTAAAGAAGTCTGTTAATGCTTTAGAATCAGGGTATATGTCGGGAGTATAAAGTGCCTCATAATATTTTTGTAACACCTCATTAATTTGTTTAGTGTCAGTCGCTGTTGTATTCCCTTTTTTACTTGCTATTAAATTACAGAAATTACGCTGCTTTATCTGTTTGGCCAGCAACTTACCTGTTTTTCCCCCTTCCTCATAAAAGGATGTCCCCAGCCTGAACAGAGCATATTCTACTTTATTATTGTAAATTTCCTGAAGTTCAAATTTAAGCTTGCAAATGTTTTGATATAACTGGTTTGAGAAATTGTCTGCCAATTCCCTTTCATGCATCCTAATTTTAGTTTCCAATTCCTTTATCTTACTTGTATCCTCCCTTTTCTTTTTAGATGCATATGCTATAATTTTCCCTCGAATGTAAGCTTTAGATGCTTTCCACTCTGTGGATCTCCTATCTGTGCTGCCTGTATTTAATTAAAAAAAAGATTGTAATTCTTCTTTTAATAATAAGATAAAAGCCTCATTAGAAAATAGTGACGCATTTAATCTCCATCTACCTCTTCTCTCTGTGTCATTATTTACATCAATTCCCAGCTCTACAGCTGCATAGTCAGATAGAGCCATTGCATTAATTTTACAATATGCAACTTGCTTGGTTATATTGTTTGATATTAAAAACATATCAATTCTTGAGTATGATTTGTGACATTGAGAGAAAAAAGTATATTCTCTTTCTTGTGGGTTTGTTAGCCGCCAAATTTCCACTAGAGTATTATCCTCACTTAACATGTGTATAGCAGCTCTTTTTTTGGGTATCGAAGATAGGCTTGTAAAAGTACTTCGATCTATAAATGGATCCCAGACTTGGTTAATATCTCCTGCTAGAATTATATCACCCTCCATTTCTCCCAAAGTTTTATTTACTTCATGAAAAAATTTTGGTTCCCCTATTGTTAGGGATGGGTATTGTTAGGATTTTTATGAATCCGATTCCGATTCCGGCTCTGCTTATCGATTCTGGTTCCTAACGATTCCTTGATTCGATTCCAAAATAGTAAAAAAAATAGAAGGTCAATTGTTTATTTAACAAAAGTAACTTTATTCCTTTACCTTTTA
>JAQMCX010000255.1:0-13493 GCA_029814765.1 Acanthurus leucopareius | reverse complement strand
AAGAATCCAATAATCAGTGTCCATCAAAATCCATAAATCCAGCAAACACATTACATCACAAACTTCACCTGTCGTGCCGCCGTTGTGGTCAAAAAACTATTCGTGGTCCCACCGTCTAGCAACACCTGTTACCTGATGAAAGGTTACTACCTAAGAAGGCATGTGACCCAATACACGAAGACGAGACCTAGCGGACAACTTAGTGTCCTACACGCACACACATTAACCCATTGAAATGGCCCTTGCACTCAAAATTCTAAGGGACTTAAAAAAAATTAACACTACTCAGATCATTAAATATTAAATATTAAAAATTGAGAAAAATAACCCCTTTGTGTTCATGTGCTGAAAAAAGAACTCGGCTCCCTTTTCTTGTACCAGACTCATTCATGTCAGGTCGGCCTGAAGCTCCAAACATGGCGACGAAGTTGACAATTCTGTTCGATCCACTGACGCTACAAACATAAACATCAACGTCGTCCGTCCATCAGCCACCGGAACCTCCGGCATGAAACTGTTGCATAACTCAACCGTACAAACATGGTGAAAGCATGAAAGACAGTCATTCTGAATGCCACAAAAACATGAAAAGTGTTTCCATGTACAGAAACCTTGAATGTTTAGTTTCATTATTTAACAAAATGCACAGATTAACAGAGATTAACAGAGATTAACACAGAGTTAAACTCTGTACTAGAAATGTTGCTGTTGACCGTCCTGGCGATTGATAATTGTCCATAAAGCTGAATGCTCAGGTTTGTTTATTAGCAACAATGCTAACGAGGCAGAGGTGCGTTGCCTTGATCCGTGACCCGTGACCCCTGACCTTTCCTTCCGTCCTGTGTGCCCAAACTTCAACAAAAAAAGGGGCGCCGGCGTGCGAGGACACGCAGATGGGAGGGCTGACGTGTGGTTGTGTGACTGTCGATCCTGCAGAGAGAATTGGCGGCAAACTGGCTTCTTTTACTGTAACAGATGATAGCTAACGTTAGCTGCACTAAAGTTCCCTGCTGTGCAGCTGCGAGACCTCATGATCCAAACTTTTTATGTTTTGTCTAGTTTTTGCTAACGTTGTGTTTCCATGGCGTTTTCTGACTCTCGGTTTGTCACCTGGCGCAGTAAGGACAAAAAACGCACTGATGTTGGGGACGTCATTCTGCCACCAAAAGTTTGACACGTCAGAAATTCATCCAACCGGCCGAAAACCGTTCAGGAGGGAAAATTGTCCTTCGCTGGCATAAACAGACATTACATCATAACTGAGGCTAAAGGTGGAGGTGAACAGAGAGAGAGAGGATGACAAAGGTGATTCAGAGGAAGACGTCATGCAGAATAAAAGAGAGACACCAGCAGAGAGACTCAGAGGAGGCGGCTGCTCCTCCTCCTCTCTGAATATGCGAAGCCTGGACGAAGCAGAGCTCTGCTTTCCACAGCTCAACACCTCCTGCAGGAAGCCGAAGCCTCCTCCGTCTGAAGTCACCTGTCTGTCCCTCGTTCTAATCATCAATCTGTTCACCGTGGCTCTCAACCTGCTGGTCATCATCTCAGTCTCCCACTTCAGGCAGTTATTAACTTCTCATCAGCTTCTTTCATTGTCGCCTTTATGAATGTAAATGCATGAAACACCTGAGGTGGCACGTCAGACCTTTGCTGTTTGGCTGTCAGTGGTTTTGCACTTTGTAAGGCCTCAAGATTCATCAAGGTAAGGCCTCATGAACATGTTGCATTGTGTTTCATGGTATTCCTCTCTCCCTGCAGGCAGCTCCACACACCCACCAACCTCCTCCTCCTCTCTCTGGCTGCCTCAGACCTCCTCTTGGGGCTCCTGATTTTTCCAGTAGTAGTTGTCAAAAGAATAGTCTGCTGGTTTTTGAGTGACCCTGTGTGTGTTTTGGTGGAGTATCTGGCCTTGTTTGTCACCTCTGCCGCAGTAGGAAACATGGTGCTCATATCAGTCGACCGCTACGTGGCCATCTGCTGCCCCCTGCAGTACTCCACCAGGGTCACTGTGAGGAGGGTTCAGGCCTGTGTCGGCCTGTGTTGGCTCTGCTCTTCTGCCTACAGTTGTTTCGTTATCAAGGACCATCTGGTTCAAACAGGCCAGTTAAACTCCTGCCATGGAGAGTGTGTGTTGCTCACTGATCATGTTGTGGGAGCTGTTGATGCAGCCTTTTCATTCGTTCTTCCCATCGCCGTCATCATCTGTCTGTATGTGAGGGTTTTCGCGGTGGCCGTGTCTCAGGCTCGTGCTTTGCGCTCTCATGTCGCAGCCACCACGTCCAAACTCTCTGTGACGGCAAAAAGCATCAAATCTGAGCTGAAAGCAGCCAGGACTCTCGGTGTTGTCGTGGCCACTTTCCTGATGTGTTTCTGCCCGTTTTACTTTCTCTCTTTTCTGTTCGAGTACGACGAGCACGTCCTGTTTGAAATCCTGGTGGTCTTTCTTTTTGCTCTGAATTCCTTCCTGAACCCCCTGATCTACGCGCTGTTCTACCCCTGGTTTAGAAAAGCCATCAGACTCATAGTTACTCTTCGGGTGCTGCAGCCTGGATCCCGTGAGACCAGCATGCTGTAGACACACACACTGTGTGTGAGTGTGTGTGTGTCTGCAGACCGAGATGCTGTCGTGTCGTGCAGCAGAAACGGCAGAAATTGTGGCTGTTTCTGTTGCAGTCTGTCAGTTTCTGATTTCTCAAGTAATTCCCTTTTTCTTTTGCTGTTTTCATTCACAGAATAACTTTGCAAGACAAGAACACTTACAAAAAATTGATGCATTGATTGGACGTTAAAAATAAAAGCCCAGTGGTGAAAATATGAGACCAACATGATGATGACTCGAGCTGCACTGACTCATATTTGTCACATGTCATTCTCTTCATCTCCCATCGTACGAATCCTCCCGGTCTGAGATCTTTCTGAGTGTTAATACTTATGACATCCGCCTGCAGCTGTGTGTTCAGATTCATCTCATCACTCTTCAGCTCCAACCTGTAAATAAATGTGAGGAGTGAAGCTTTTCAGAGCTCAGATGCAAAACTCAAACTATGTTCAGCTGCTATAATAAACATATGAAACCATCACAAACTTGAGTTTTCTAACTGAAATAAATAAAAGAGCAAAAACATGTTCAAACACCACAAAGTGTTCACAAGATCTTTGTACAATCTGAATGAAACAAACTTCAGGGCCGCCAAGTTTTTTTATTTCCAAATTTACTTCCGAATGATTTTCCGGATCACAATCAATTTGAAAATATGATTCATGTTGTTTCCTGTCGTCTTATTACAGGACATGAACTGCTGATGCTCATTAAAAATATTGATTTTGAAGTGTGTTTGGGAGAAAGATGAACAGTGAATCACATGAAAACAGGTGCAGTTTATTTAAACTTTCACAGTGAGCATCTTTTATTTATTTCAATAAATGTGCATAAAACTGACAGGACGCTTCATAATGTTCAGGATCTGTTATGAAATAATCAAAAGGTGCAGATATAAACTTTAAAACTCTTTCTCCTTCCATTGTTCCTGTTTATTCTTGATATTAAGAGATCCCCTTTGGATTTTAATAATCTAAAATAAGCATTTATTAGCATTTATGAGGCTGCTCTCCCTCTCTGTCCTGTCTCACTGCCTGTCTCACTGCCTGTCTCACTGCCTGTCTGCGGCTCTTGGACGTCTCCATGTCTGTGCTGCCAAAGTGCATTCGATTTTCTCAGGATAAATTCTTCACTTTGTGAACTTTGAGGGTTCAGTGAGACCAGAGTTATTTCATTGTCACAATAACAGAAACAGCAGGAGAAGTTCCCAGAAAAACAGACAAAAAGAAGGAAAAAGTGATTTTTTTTTGACAAGTGAAGAAATTGGTGTCGTGAACATCGACTGAGACGAGACAGAAATTCCTACAGAAGCTAAAGTCTCACAACAAACAGTGTTGATGCACAGCCAACATGCAGCTGCACCAGCGGCCTCAAGGTGTCAGTATAACCACTGTGCAAAACTGCTGCCTCGAACAACAGAACTGCTCCTCCATTTAAAAACTTCCCTTTAAAAGTCATTATATGTAAACATGAGAGGAGACTTTGATTAACAGCTCGTGATTTAAACACAGGTGGACGTGAGCAAACAAAACTTTGACTGAAGCTCATCAAACACAAAGAGATGACTGTGTTTCCTGTTGGATCAATTTATTTCATTTGCAGCAGAAAAATGTTTAAAAAGTTCGTTTCTGTTGTTTTATCTTCATCAGAGATGAAAAACCAGACAAACCGACTCAAAACCAAACGACAAACTCAACTTCAGCTTTTAAGTTTCTCACTTTTTCTTTCACCAACAAGCACCGTCCTCGTAGAAACTCTGAAATACGCAAAATAAACAACATAAAAACTAAAAACTCAGAATAAATCATTTACAGAAAAATGACACAATCACTTGATTGAAGCCGGACGTGAACGATGGAGGTTTTTTGGAGCCACAGACCTTTTTTTTCCTGCAGTGTTTCCTGAAACGAGGCAGCAGGTCACTCAGGACACGCGAGGCTGCAGGTTGTGTGTCTGTCTGTCAGATCAGCAACACTTCAGACGCTGACCAGGCAGAGGTTGCTAAGCAACTGTTGTGCAGCATTTTGTCATTCTGTTGTTTTGATGCGATGCAAAGATGAAACGCGGAGGAGTCGTCCTCATCCTCTGCTGCTCTGAGTCCAGCTCCTTCAGCAGCACGGCAGCTGAGATGATCCAGTCCGTCCTCTGTGACCTCTGAGTCCTCTGAGTCCTCTGTGTCCTCTGTGACCTCTGTGACCTCTGAGTCCTCTGTGACCTCTGTGACCTCTGAGTCCTCTGTGACCTCTGAGACCCCTGAGACCTCTGTGACCTCCGTGACCTCTGAGACGTCCGCCATGAGCTCGAGCTCTCACAGAGACTCACAGTGAAGTGAGAAACCAACCATCATAAACAGGCTGCAGCCAACTCACAACATCTCGTGTCGCAGTCGTTGCTGCGGTTTCGTGAGTCTCATGGCCTTTGCTGTTAATGTGCAGAGTCATTCTGCCTTTTAACAATCAGGTCAAAAAAGAAATCATCTTGTCCAGTGATGTTTCCACAAGTATTAACCGAGGAAAATAATCCCAGCTGCTGAGTCTGAAGCCAAACAAAGAAAATCTGAGTCACCTGAAATCAAACGTAATCGACTCGTCACAGGAGGAAAAATCTGCACGTTGTTGTTTCTATTTCAACTGAATTGGCCACAGCAGACAGACCCACCTGTGAGCTTATCAGCTTTAATTAATAAGAAATAACCATGGAAAGATAGTATTTGTAGTATATTGAATATTGTTAAGCACATTATTTCATACTCAAATAACGACAGACTGTTTGGTTCACAGGCACATTTTTATATGAATCCAAGACAGAAGTCTGTCAGCCAGTTTTCTCAGCACAATAATTACTGAGAAACATGCTGCATCATTCTGAGACGGTTGTTTCTCAATGTGTCGTCTCAGAAATACAAAATAATCTATTTGCTTGAAGTTTTTACTCTTTTACACATAAAAAATGTCCATTAAAGTTTATTTACACATTCATGATACTTTACACACACGTGAAGCAGAACTTGATAAAACACAAATTATTACCTGAAGTTTGACAGTTTATTTTTTATTTATCAACAACAATAAACAACAACAAACACTGAGGGAAGCATGTGACATTAGGCAGGTTTGGTCATGTGATATTAGACAGGTTTGGTCATGTGATATTAGACAGGTTTGGTCATGTGATATTAGACAGGTTTGGTCATGTGACATTAGGCAGGTTTGGTCATGTGACATTAGACAGGTTTGGTCATGTGACATTAGACAGGTTTGGTCATGTGACATTAGGCAGGTTTGGTCGGATCAGCTGAGCCTCTCGTCCCTGCAGTGTTTGTGTTTGTGTTTGTGTGTGTGAAGTGAGAGCATGAACGTCGCCTCCTCTGTTCACATGACGGGTTTTTAACGTTTGCACGTGTGTGGAGTCGCTCCTCGCTGTGCTGACGAACGCAGCGGTCAGAATGTGCTGCTCAGGTGGCTGCAAACAGGCGGCTGCACCTGGACTGCAGGTGTGACGGCAGTGACGGCCCTGTTTGTGGGTTCTTGTTGGACCTGTTTTCTTTTATGTAAAAACACTTGTGAGTTGAAGCATTTTTGGGAACAAAGTGGTGAAAAATTCTTTTAACATGTGCTTGTGTGTTGTGTGGATCAGACCTGTGCATTTCTATCAACAAGCTCCTCAGTGGATTACAGCTGTGAGCGCAGGAACACAGTTTTCTCTGAGCCCGGTTCTGGATCTGCCCCCCCGGTTCAGGTTTCACCTCACGTGGTATCAACTGTGCTGATCAGAGAAACTTCTTCCTCCTTCTGTTTTTTATGACTCAAATATTTTTCTCAGGATCAAACCAAACCAGAGATGAAAGCAAGCTGGATATCAGATTTAGTGCCAGTAATGATGTGTGTTATGTCACGTACAGTGTTGAGAACAGCCAGGAGGTCTTGAGAAAAAAATGCTGAGGAACCATCCACCTCGAGTCTCACTTCCTGTGAATCCCTGCAGGAGCGTCGCTGAGTGTGACAACATATTTTGGACGCACCGCTGGATGCCATCATTTACATTTACACAGTCATCAGCCGACAGCAGCATCACAATGGGAACCTACGTGAGATTCCACTCAAGAGATTCTTCACAGTCATGGCTGCCAGGTGAAATGACGAGCAGGCGTCCGTGACGAGACGTGACAGCAGCGAGGATGAAGGAATGAATGAAGGAATGAATGAAGGAAAGCCTCGACACCGCCGTCGACAAAGGGACACAAAGAGCCGCGGCTAATTACAGCCGCTGTCAACAGGCGTCATTAGAGACGAGGCACAGCTAATGGAAGGCTGCTCCACACACACACACACACACACACACACTCTTCCTCATCAGGACATAAAGCAGGGGACTGATTCTTTTGGCTGTTACGCTGATTTTTCTCTTCTGCTTCTTAAACAGATTCATTTTGCTCCAAAACATCCCACATGACAAAACGTTCTGGCTGTGAACTGAACTTTCCTTTGTGTCCGTTTCATCCTTCATGTGATTCACATCAAATATACGACGCGCTGTACTTCTGTAGTTTCAGTTCTTGGTTTCCTGGGACTCAGATATAAAAAAAATTAAAAGCCAAACAATTTGTGTCATTTATCTTTTTATTTTAGTAAAAATCTTTTGGTGAAATTTTATTTGATTTAATTTTATTTTCGGTCGCTTAACAGAAACTTGAAACTTCTCAGGGTCGTTTTTCATCATTATATCGTGCAGTTGTGTGGCGTTGCCATGGAGACGGTTGTTGTCAGGGTGGTTAACACTTACTTCACGCTCAGCTAGCTTTAGCATTAGCATTAGCATTAGCATTAGCATTAGCATTAGCATTAGCAGAGCCACCTGATCATCAGAGATCATTCAGAAGCAGATTCACTCAAACACTTTGTTTTCTGGCTTCGTCTCAACATGTGATGGTGATGCTTCTGTTGGGATCATTTAAAGGGAAAACGATCTGAATGAGTGTCCAGTAATCAAGTAATTGAGTAATCGAGTATTCCTGGAACAGGCTGATTCCTACAGACCAAACACAGTGGCTGATTAAGTTGCCTTCTGCTCACACTTTCACTTCCTGGTTTCAGCAGTTTTGCTTCTCGTCTGATGTTCAGCTGATCGATAACTGAGCCACAAATATGATGCGAGTAAATCAGAGGCTTGTGTTTCCTTCCCTCCTGGTTCTTATGAACATTCTCCATTTATCTCTCATTGATTCAGTTTTGCAGAAATGTTTTGTTTCTCTTCATCCGGCAGAGAGAGCGCAGGGAGCTGGAGGTAATTACTGCCCGAGGAATCATCCTGCAGGCCTGAAGGCGACATCCGTCTGTGTGATTTCTGTTCTACTCGATGTTTCTTTCAGACACGAGAACAAAAGAGACACAGAAGGAAACAGAAGAACGAGGGAGACAAATGAAAGAGAGGAGGACTGTGAGGAGGAGATAAAGGACGGAGACAGAAGAGAACCACAGGATTTAGAAAATGGAAAACTGAGTTTATGATCCTGTTCTTGGCACATTTTTGTTTGTTTGTTTGTTTGTCTGTTTGTTTGTTTGTTTGTTTTGGCGGTGAGCCACGCTGATGTTCGGCACAGTGCAACAGAACCACCATCATAAATGCTGCATCGTATGTTCCCGCACAGCGCAAAGTCACACAGCACCAACTGTTTTCTCCGTCCACTGAGCTTCAGTTTGACAGTTTTGTTTGCTTTATATAAAAAATATGAAAAATATTTAAAAGAATGACCGTCGGGTGTTTCTCCGACCCAACTTGTAGAAAAGGTGGATGAAACCGGCTGCCAAACATCTGTCCGTCTCTGTGAACACCGTCCCTCGGTGCAGATCAGAGTTCCTCATTCGGACCTTCAGTCTCAGATGAAAAAAACATAAATGCAAACACACAGAAACAGTTTTTCATGAACTTCGTCACCTGTTCGTTGACCTCTGACCCACAAACAAACACACGTTCACGCATCTCAGCTCAGAGAGCAGAGAAGAGTGAATGTGTGAGAGTTTCAGGATCAGACAGGATCAGTCTGGTTCAGTCTGGATCAGACAGGATCAGTCTGGATCAGTCTGGTTCAGTCTGGTTCAGTCTGGCTGTGCTGTCGCGCTCCTTCAGTACATTTGTAGCTTCTAACGACATTTCTCACAATTTTAGAAATTTGTACATAATCAGATTAATGGAGAAGAAAATCTGTTGCAGTCGGACAGAAAATATTTCATTAGAGCTTCACTTCGACCGACAACAACGAAATCCTGTTTGACGAGAACGTGAATCAATAATCAAACGATAATTCATGTGTCAGTTTAACAGTCACAAGGTTTTTCTGCATTCGTATTTTCAACACTCGAAACACATTTTCATAATAATTTTGCATATTTTTATTTAACATTGTTGTTGTATTTCAAATATACTTTCACTGTTTTAGAGTTTTAAACACTTCGACCATCACTGGTTCTGACACGCGGCCCAACGTGCTTCAGTTACACAACATGAACACAGAAACAGGTTTTTAAATGGTGTGTTTTAGTTCTGTGTCATTGGAAGTGTGTGTGTTGTTCTGTAGAAACACACACACGTCCTGTAAAATAAACCAGGAGTCGCTGGGCCGTTGCCTTTAAGAAACGATTCTCGGGTCAAACAACTCATTTACAGGAAGTTCAGCACTTAGATGTTGAAAATAACAGAGTTAACAAACATTCCTTCCATCTCATTTTGACGGTAAAAACAGTTTAAAGCTTCTGTCAGAACCAGCGTCCAAACAAAAGCCCCACGTGTGAGCTGGTGAATGTGGGAAACGAAGCCGCTGCCAGCTGTTGTGTACAAACAGCGACATGAACGCTGAGGAGCTCCGGGAGAGAAACCTGACAGAGACATAAATACTGCAGCAGCCGTCCTGCTCTGCAGGGGGCGCTGTGTGAGGAGTCGCGTTGGTCTGCAGAGCAGCTCTGCCTCAGACTGAGAGAGAGTGTTTCTCCTCCATCGGCTCAGAGGAAACAGAAGCAGCCGTGTGAAAACGTTCGGCGGACAAACAGCAGCGCTGTGCCGGCGCCCCTGCATGTGAATTAATAATGCAAACAAACACGACTCTTCCTTTTCATTAAAGCTGACAGCAGTTTACAAAGCAGAACTCTGCAAAAGGACGATAAAGAAACTGGAAGTGATGCTGCTAATCAGTGTCACAAGGTTAAACTGACAAAGTGATGCTTTTAAATTACTGCCTCACTTCTCTAATATTTTTCATTATATTTCAATCATGTTCAGTGTCACTTCTCGGATGAACAGTTTGACTGGACTCACAAGAAGCCGATGTGAGAGAGAAGTGTGTGTGTGTGTGTGTGTGTTTTCCCTTTGAAAAATCTCACAAACACGTCTACAAACATCAGGAGGCTGTAACAGTGTGTGCGAGGTTTCACAGACACACACACACGATGCACAGGTGTGTTTTCGTGTGTGTTTCCCTCGTTTTTGTCTTGATTCTCTCCTGGTTTCAGGATCAGTGTTTTCAGCTTTGCATCGCGGGGAAACGTGTGTGTCAGCGTCAGTTTGTCTGTTCATGTCCACCAACCTGTTTGTTGTTTACACACTCGGCAGGTCATGAAGAGCAGCTTCTGTCTGAGCGTTGTAACTTCCTGTGTGTTGCTTCAGTGAGTCACCGTCATTCTTCCTCCGTGAAAGAGGAGAGTGAGCAGCGAGACAGAAGAATGCTGCTGCGTTCAGTCTGCAGGTTCAACACAGATTGTGTTTGACACTGAGGCTCCGTCCTAGATTTTTATTTAGATCTCTGTGTCTCTAACACACACACACACACACACACACTCACACACACAGAGGCAGATTGGTTTGTGATCAGATGTGTGTGTTTCGCCTGTGTTGCATCAGAAGCAGCTGCCACCAGCGTCAAGGTGAAATAACTGTGATGTTTGAGTAACAACCAGGGGAGAGAAGACGAGTTCTGCTGTTCAAACTGGTTCTTCAGCGAGCGGACGGCAAAAGACACACAAATGAAAGAAAAACAATCTGAACTCAGTCTCCTCTCTGATGATGTTTCCTATCAGATGAGTCTTTGAGCCTCATTAGAAGATAATTCTGTTAGATAAAGTTGTGTTTGCCTCTTCACTTCATTCACGTCCTAAAAATCATCACAAGTTCAAATAAAATATCAGATTTTTCTGTTTTTTCATGCAGAAACTGAAGAAACAACTTAAATAAAAACATAGTCACAGCAGTGGTTTCTATAGTAGCATCACAACAGACACCAGCAGCGTTCACCTGAAGCCACCACAGCAGAGCCAAGAGCTGCAGTTCATCCAACGGCCACTGGGGGCAGTCTCCAAAAGCCAGACAAACCCCACAGAGGCCCGTATTAGAATGTTAAACTTTACAGCAGAAACAAACATGCTGACGTCTGGAAAAACGCTTCATGTCTCGTCTCATGAGAGTTTCTGTGGAACATTTAAATGATATTTAGCCTCAGAGACGCGTCATCGAGGACGCGGCTGCTTCGAGCGACAGCAGCTGACGTCTGCCAGGTGTCACACTGTCATTGGTAGCTCTTCAGCTCCTCCCACTCGCCCAAATATGGTCACTTCTGGTCTCAAAAGATGATGACAGACAAAATGACAAACTCAAGGCTTCAAAACTGGACTCTCACCATCTCATGGGTGACGCCAAGGTGGCTCCGCCCACTGTTCAGTGTACCATCTATACATGAGAGACATAAGCAGTGATGGACTGACCCCAGAACAGCGTCCTCGCTCCGAGACCTGAGACCTGCTGCCTGCAGTGTTTAAGCTACTTCATCTGAATCTGCTTCAGTTCAGTGAGAGCGAGTCAGAGACGAGAGGCTGATCTGAGACCAGCTCCCAAACATCACGCGCATAAACACACAATATGAGACATAAAGAAAAGTAGATCAGTGAATCAACAATCTGCTTCAGAGAGAAAAGCCACATGGAAACATCTCTGCCAACAGCAACTTTATTTAAGTAGGAAAAACAAAGAGTCGCTGTATGGAAGTGAAGTACAAAACCACCAACCATGTTCAGCTCTGCAAGCAACAAACCAGGAGGAAAAGCAACAAAACAAACAAACCTGTGGCACCTTCAGTCTCCAATCCCTCCTTTCTCCTCCTCACTCTTCACTGCATGAAGGAGGAACTGTTTGGAGGAACATCTGACCCCACGTGGTCGTTTCTGTCAGAATATTTAAACACAGTTTGCAGCTTCTGGCAGCGAGACGCTTCAGTCCGCCGCCTTCAGCGAGCAGCTCGCTCACAGTCTCATCAACTACATGAAGTGGAACAGCTGAGCAGATTCGTCTCCCTCAGAACATCTTTTATACAACCAGGTGATTCTGTCTCATATTCAGTCAGTGTTCCACAAACACCCCCCCCCCTTCAACCCTCCACGTTTTCTTTCTCATTTCTGCAGGAAGTCGACATCTTCACACCAACAGTCCGTTATTTTAATCCCCGGAGCGTTTTGCCTCCATCGTTTCCTCCAGATGTTTCTGATGTCAGGAGATAAATCAGGTCCTGAGGAGTCTGTTGTGTTTACACACCAACTCCAGATCTGTCATCTGCCACCACAGATGCTGGAACGTCCTGCTTCTATCACAGACAGTGAACTGACTACAGACGCTGGAACGTCCTGCTTCTATCACAGACAGTGAACTGACCACAGACGCTCAGCTCGCTCACTGACTCGGTGCTTCTGTGGATGAATAAAGACCTAAAACTAAAACTCCTCCATCGAAAGGACTTGAACAGTTGATCAGCTGATGTTGAGCCGCAGCAGAAGCAGCAGGACGTGTTGTGTCTACATGAGCAGAACCTACGGAGCTTTGATGCTGCAGGAGATCAGAGGCTGGAAACAACCAGATCAGCTGAGAAGGTGTGTGAAGGTTATTTTAAAGCTCCTTTAATGAGAATCTCCATCACTGGTATCAGAATCCACCAAGACAGCGACACACATGTACATGAGAGCAGAGCCCCGCGGATGCTGCTGGTGACTGAACGCTGTAAACGGGTTGAATCCATCTTCTGCTCCAAACATCTGCACTTTGTCTTCATGAACTCTCTGCTGTGACGGGCGGCTGTTTGTGTGTTTGCAGCATGAGGACTCTGGTTCCCTGAGGCTGGTTCCCTCCTGCAGTCTGAACCTGTAAACCACTTCTGACCTGCAGGTCCTGAGAACTCTGAGGTTCAGTTTCCAGCTTTTGTATTTATGCTGTTTAGTGTTTTTCAAAGTGACAGTTTCCTTGTCGTGTGATGTTTTACTGTCAGCATGTTGTGTTCGTGTGATCGCATGTTTCTGCCTGGTGACGGATTTAAAAACAGTCAGAGTTGGTGTGCAAACTCTTTCACTTTGTTTAAGAAGTGTTTGAAACAAAATCCTCCCGGGGGCGCCTCCACGAGGAGGGAGGAGGGAGGAGGGAGGAGGGAGGAGGCGATCCACCTGTGGTCCAATCACACGCCCTGTTTCTGACCACGGAGGGTGATCGAGACTCCCATTTGTCGAGATGAAATGAGGTTTGGCATGAAATTCTTCTTGATAATCAAACATGTGAATGATCAACTTTGGTTTAACAGTTTCTTTCACTTCCTGTCGGTTCAGTTGTGATTCAGTTCAGAGCAAAGAGAGTCGGTTTGAGGACTGAAGGTCCTGCAGCAGCGAGCCAAAGATCAGGAGGAACATCAGCCAGACATCAGGAGCAGAGCTGAGTTTCGTCCTCCTCTCTGTGTTTCCAGTGAAACCTCCGTCCAACAGCTGCTGTGCATCCAACTCGACTTGGGATGGAAGAACGCACACACACACATGCACACACACACGGGAAAGGTCTGAGGTGCAGTGTGTATCTGTTCGGTGTGTTTCCTCAGTGTGTG
>JAQMCX010000254.1:0-13503 GCA_029814765.1 Acanthurus leucopareius | reverse complement strand
TATTGGCCCAAGCACTGAGCCTTGTGGAACACCGTGACTAACTTTGCTGTATACAGAGGATTCGTCATTAACATGAAAAAACTGAAAGCGATCCGATAAATAAGACTTAAACCAGCTTAATGCTGTTCTTTTAACCCCTAATCAGTCGGCAACTATCATATTGTTAAAGGAACAAGGATGGTAGATAGCAGGTTTACTGTCTTTAATACTCTGCGGAACATACATATTATAATGTTCATCTTGATTGGCTGGTTATGCACATGTAAACAAATACGCCAATGCTGCTGGAAGATGATATTGTGCATACCTGTATAGAGACCCCGCTTTTACATTCGTTAAAATATTTCAGGAAGTAACTGAAGAAGATTTAAGAGCAAAATAATAAACTTATCGAAAAAATCTTACAGACATAAGAAGACAGCATGCTCTTAAATAAGGAGCTACATGAACTGAGACATAGCTATGGATAGAGAGGAATTTTGTAAAAGCTGGAAGAAGGGAAAATAATTCTTTGCATATATCTGGTAACCACGGCAGGTGACCAAAGAATACTTTTAAGCTCAGGATTGTTTGGGCAGAGACAGAAAAAGAGAAAGAAGAACAGGGAACTGGAAGTGGCCCTAAGTGCTTGGGAAAGTTAACCAATGGCAAAAATGTATGATCTAAAGCTCAAGATGGGCTTGAATTGTAAAACAACTTACCCAGATATATTAGGTCATTGTCAAAAGAAAGAGGTGCTCTGACCTAAAAAAACAACTGAGACAGGTAATGGATGATAACAGGAATACTAAGTAATAAGAATGAAGATGAGAAGTTGTGTGAGTAACAGAGCTCCAGAGCAATTAGAGCTGATCCCTCATTACCAGGAGAAAATTGGGAAACCAAAAAGCCATCATAAGACTACTGGGACAGCTTAATATATTCCAAAATAGAGCTGAAAAATATAAGAGTAAGAATGATGAATTGTTTGAAAGAGATGCAGCCATCAAGGAGTCGTAACTTGATGAAAAGAGGCAGAACATGGATACAAGGGAGGTTTTGAAGTACCATGACGCTACAATAACAGCAAACTGAGCACAGTATTTCAGATGTCCTTCTCTCCAACAACACTGTCTAACTCATCCTGGTGGATTCCAAGGCGTTCACAGGCCAGATGATGTATAATCCTTCCAGTGTGCTCTAGGTCTGCCTTGGGTTCTGCCTTCAGTTTGACCTGCCTGGAAAAACTCCAAAGGAAGGCATCCTGGAGGCATCCCACTCAGACACCTGAACCAAGTCAGCTTGAGAAGTGGCTCTGCACTATGCCCTCCTGATTTACCAGACCATTTAGCCTGTCTCCAAGGCTGAGTCTTGTAATCCAATGAAGAACAGTTCAGCCACTTTTATCTGCTATCTCATTCTTTGGCCCCTACCCAGAGATCATGACTTAAGGTGAGGCTTACCTTTTACCTGCTGTCTTCGGAAAGTCTTACTCAGTGCAGTCTGTAGCACGTCAGACAAAAATCATCATGACCTAATTAGACTGTGACCAAGACTAAATTCCTTAAGAAGTGGTAAGAGAACATTTCGTTGTGATGCACCAAAATGTCATCAACCAGAAACAGCAAAAAAATCTATCATGTTTTTTCTAAAATCAATAATATTTCTAAGAACAATCATTCCATCTCACCCTTGAAAGATTTTCTGGTTTGTCACACCTCTTCACATTGGCACCAAAGTCCAAATATTTGTCAGACCTAAGTCTATGTACAAACAGGCATTATTATGGATGATTTTTCCTCCTGCACATTCTTCAAGTGCTACCCTTTGCCTTTCACTGGGTGAGAACATCCAACAGGGACAGACTCCTGTTATGTTTTACAGGTGTGAAAGAGAACTCTGGAAAATGTCTGAAGCGTTGGACATCAATAAACTATGTTCCTACACTATGCACTGTTAATCAATCATGATTATTCTAAATTGACAGGCATGTGCCTGCTTTTTAAAAATGGCATCCAGTTTTGCAAACAGCACACAGATCTGTTTGCCTACAGGTAAATCATAGAGAAAGTGATTAAATTGTTGTAAGAGAGAAGCATGGTCCCTTACGCAAGAAAGGAAATTGAAATTCATGTTAAGACAGTGAAGCAATTGTGTCCAACGTGAAAGCCAGCAAAGGCATGGAATTGGTAATAACCAAGGTGATGAATGTCATAGGTCTTTAGACATGGACCGTGACATAGCAAAAAATAAATGTTTTTATTAAAATTTATGATAATAACACAGATGAAGACAAAGAAGGAAACTGGCGGAGGAAATGGATCACCTGATTGGTAAGCCAAAAATTGGACACTTGCTACAATTACATGACAAACATCTATAAGTGGAATATATTCTGTCAAGGATATGGGGGAAAAATAATGACAACCTGAGAAGATTATCAATTTATTATGAAACTTTTTTGATATGCACAATCTTGTCTCATCCAATATCTTGTAGTAAAATATATCAGTATTCCATAGAAAGCTGATACTCCACCTAACATTGTTGTTGCCAAATCTTAAAGTTTGAACAGGCAGTCTCTTAAGGTAGGGTTGGATAATGGAGAAAGTCTCATCTTGGGAAAGGCAGAAAGTAAATTCACCAAGAAGCCTAGTTGCCTGGGTTCCTTTTTTAAAAATATTTTAATAAACTTAGAACATCTTCTAACTCAATCAGGCTTCTGTCAGTCTACAGTTTTTTTAGAGACAACTAAGCCACATGCAAGGAAGTGCTACATGTAACTATAAGCCTTAAGGAAATTTCCACTGCAAAGCAAAATTTCAAATTTATTTACCAGGCAAGAAGAAATTGCAGGTGCATAAACTCTAATAGTAGCTTGAGATAGCTCCTTCTGTCATAGATACTGCAGATATAATAGAATGGAACCAACGTGAAGAGCAAGGGGATCCAGTCTCCTTTTCTTAACTGCCAACACTGGTATCCCAACCATTTTGCCATCTAAAAAGCAATGATGAATCTTGTCCTTGCTGTTTCTATTTTCTGTATGATCTGTATGATCTGTATGATCTGTATGGACAGTGCAGGTCCTATCAGCCTGTCCCACTCAAGAGACAAGTTAAGTGGCTGACCCAGTGAAAGCATTGTCTTTCAAAGCACCCAGAAAGTTGGGAAATGTCCAGAGCTGAGCAGCCAACATTTGGATGTTGATTATGGTGTGCTAGGTAAAAAACACCTTGGTTATCACAGTGAAGTTTGGAATGACTTTCCCACTCTCAGGCTGAACAAGAAGGAAAGGCATTCAATTGCCTGATAGAGTAAACAAAAAAAAAAAAAAATCAATATTAGCATTTAACAGGGAGGGGTTTGACTGCAGCATAGTGGCAGGCGAAAGCCAAAGCACCCTAATGTTGATGGCACCAGTGGCCAGCTATGAAAATAACTCAAACATTTTTTTGGAGCAGTCATTCAGAAATGCCGAAAAAGGGGCATTTTTTTAATCAATTACTCTAATGGATAACAAGAGCGCCTGGCAATGGAAATGTCGTGAGGAGAAAGATAACTTGCATTGGACCAGAATTACTCAATTTTCTTGTAACTGTTATGTGACTCTGTTCATTTTCTAAATGCTGATCAACTGTAAAAGCCAGAATAAACCAAAGACAGCTAGGCCAGAGGTGCTGCATAACTGCCCTGTCTCAGCTTGCATAAAGCCAGCTGGTGGTGCTGCTGTGACTCAGTTTGTCAGGTGGCTGGTGTCTGTATCTCAAATGTTTATTTTCAAGAAGAAGAAACCTCTACTGTCTTTAATTTGAGTCAGGAGGATAAGCACACTGCAGAGAGAGAAGAGAGAGAGAGAAATAAGCAAAGTTTGATGTTGCCCACGACACAAATTGTAAATGTTTGCCTTTTTAATGTGTTTGATAGTAAGAGGTGAGTTGGCCAGCTGAACAAAGCATGCAGCTTCTGAGAAAAGCAGGCACAGTTTGTAGACAGCTGGTTTCAAGACAGCAACCTGGCAAAATTTCACACTCACACCTCTTCAACAAGGGAAGATCACAAATTAAACTTAGAGAGATTAGGTTTCACTTTCACATCTACTGTAGGACATGGGGAAAGGCACTAGGTTACTAACTCACTATAAAATTAGGAACGGTCACAAGCCTTTAATCAGAGCTAATTGCCTGCTATAGGAGCTGAAATTAAAGGTCACTTCAGGTAACTCCATAAATTAGAGAGTCAAGGCGGGTTACTTAGTTTCTTAGTTACTTAGTGCAGTAACTGATGGTTGGGGCACAGACTGACTGAGACAGAGACACTGTTCACCTTTTTTCCAAGTCAGTGTATAAACAAAACAATTTTAAAAGGTTTTTTTTTGTAGGTTTAATTTGTTGCATTTTGTTGCTTTAACAGTTCTCCTGGACAAGTTATGATTTCTATGTACTCTGTCACCAAAAGCAAAGTAGTGTTTTAAGAAGAGGGGAGGTTTGGAAAGGACTTATCAAGTCTTGGGGATAAGGTGGGTGGCTACATCTATTAGGACTGTGGACTATGTTTGCTGTACTTAAATATCAAAGCTGCATGTAAAAATGTGATGATGATGATGAAAGATGTATAAGAGACTAGTAGAAGGGTTATTTCAACAACATTTATTAAAAAAGAAAAAAGCTTTGGCTGATGACGGACACACCCAAAGCACATAAAGAATGGCCAGAGACTGGGCAGTCAAGACTTGTTATACTGTCTCAATCAGTCAATTTTATAAAAAGTCAGCTAAGTTTTCAGTACCATTAGCATGAACCCAGACAGTGGTTTACTCTACAACACTGAATCAAGGTAATTTTAAAGGCAAGCCGTTACTGAAAGATGGCAAGCAGAAGTTTACAGATTCCAGAATGATCCGCAAAGCACTGTGCAAACAACAATAGTCACATCCCTATTTCACAAGGTCAAGGAGAATGCCAGCAAAAGAATGAAAAGCAGTCTTCTAAAGCAGTCTGGGTATTTGAAAGAAAAGCGCAATATAAATGCAGTCTATTTATGACTAAGAAGCACAGTAAGAGCCAAACCAATTCTACAATATATTCTTAAGCATAAAGCTAAATAATTTTGATCAATTGGCTACTACTTCCTCAAACTGAGTAACTTTACATTGGAGGATTTAATGGATCTTGATGATTTTTTTGACCAATACTATCTCTTGTAAAACAACATGAACTTGGAATAAGACAGACTGTTTAACAAAAAAATCCGCAAACCACACAAATTTAGGCTGGTCAGCTTAATCAAAAAACCTTTTAAAAAACTTTTAGTATCACTACACAAGAGAGAAAAAGACATGCAGTAGCCTGGAATTTGTACAAAACATCATAATGCTGCAAAAACAAGGAATTACAAACCTTTGTTAAATACTTTAATGAACAAATACTTGCAGTCACTGAATATAAAAATCAGAGGAACTATTTTCAATCCTCAATTCGCTTAACACCTATTCTAATAGTAATCCAGTAACCCAGAATCAAAGAAAAGAGCTGGCTGACGGCAGGGTAGGGCAGCAAAAATATTGAAAATATAACATTCACTTAAACTGATATACGTTTTTTCCCCTTAAGTGGATAAAATAAGTTTTAGTCACAGTCCCCATGCACTGCAGTACACTTCTCTGCCTCTGTACAACTATTACTCTGCTTCTCTAAGCTGCAAACTGATTGTCATCTACTGTAGGTAATACATTGACAATTGATAATTATCATTTACAACTTTAAAAAAAGCTTGCTTTTTTTCTCCCACCTACTGTTCTATCTTTTCCCACCATTTCACATATCCACTTCTACCCTGCCACCTTCCACTTTATCCTGTTTTTATGGATGTGTCATCAACACTCAGATGAAAAAAAACGTGTAATCAATCATCTTAAAAAAAACTTAAATGTTGGTATAGAAGCCAAGTTTCTTTTACACATGAAAAACTTGTCAAAATCAGAACCTCAAAAATTAAACCATTTGATCAAGGTACCACAGTTAACAAAGGGGAGACTTTAATTCTGTGTGTGAAGTTGATATAAATAATAAATTGAATATTGTCAATTTTATGTTAGATCACTCAAGTACCTTTGTTGGCTCAAGACCCCTCTCTACTGAAATGATAAAACAATTAACAGATGATTGTGGACCTAGCAATTGTTAAACAAAAAGGCAGCCACCATGAACCCTGTAACATCTACCTTTTTTGCCCTTTTTGAAATAGCTAAATGGAAAAGCTTTTAACAGAAAACTATAATGCTAAAAAAGCGTATATGCATATTCCCATTAGTGAATTCGTTAGTAGATAATCGAACAAATCAAAAAATTGTCAAGCATGTCTGAAAAAAAGCCAAAAGTTAACACTTGAATCTTAGTAAGTTGTGCTTAGTAAATAGCTTTTGTGAATCAATATATATATATATATATAAATTACTGCTCTCGGCCCACCTAGGCAGTCTTTGTCTCCTTCGAGCTTGGATCCTCTACCAGAGGCCTGGGAGATTGATGGTTCTGCCCAGTATCTGTTGCTCCAATATAAATATGGACAGAGGTCTTAGATGTAGGTCCTGGGATCTGCATGAGCCACTCTACCTGTTTGGGGTTACAGCCCCAAAAGCTCAGATCACCACTCAGATCACAGTTGCCTTCATTCTCCACATATTCTCCAGCTCTCCCTTCCTTAAGCTTCTTGTGTTCTTTCTTCCTGATGTTGCTGTTACTCAGGATCACCACATCTATTACCAATGCTTTCTTCTGTTGTTTGTCCACTACCACTGTGTCTAGTTGGTTAGCGAGCACCATCTTGTCTGTCTGGATCTTAAATCTCTGAATCATCTCTAGTGTCTAGGAAACACACCCAATTTTGAACAAACTGGATTTCCAACTCAACAACACCCCTGTGTATTTATTTTCATGGCATCAAAAGAGAATAACTCATCTCCATCACCTTTACCAGAAAAACCAATTAATATCATTCAATAAACTTAAGGTGAAACTTAAACCTTCTGATCTAAGTGAGAAGATCATGATCATGATGATCATAATTACAAACTAAAATAAAAATCAGTCTCAAAACTTTTTAGATGCCTGCACAACACTCCCAGCTAAAAAATGGGAAAATGATTTTTCCCCCTCCCCAAACCCTGATTTATGTATACAAAATCAGTTAAAACACATCCAAAAAAATCAACACAAATTTGCAACCAATGAAATATAAAGCGTAAAAAAACCCACATGAAACTGTTTTAAAATGGACTGGCTAATAGATGTCTGTTCACCATGCAATCTGGGGTAGCACAGACAATTCCATTCATGCCACTTGAGCCTGCCAAGAGGTTCACTCCCTTTGGATAACAGTAACTGAGAAACTCTCCACTATCTTTGGCTGCAGAATCTCTTTGTCTTAATCACTCTGCCTAACAGTGCCCAAGTCAACCTCCCAACTAAATACGCAAACCAATTTCTCATTCCTACAACATTAAGTAAGAAAATGACCTTGTAAAACTGAACATCTAAAAATACATGACAAGATCAACCTATCAAGAGAACGTGTTTCAAAAGAGAGAATACCAGCCAAGAATAAAGATATATCAGTTTTTTTAAAAACCTGGAATAAATTTTTTAATTTATCTCAAAACAGCCAAAATCCAAAGCCTTGCACATGATCACAAGTCTCAGCCATTAGTACTTTCTTCACTAACACTTTGAAAGGATACATAAGACTGTGACACTGTTGTAATGGTGATATGTTACTTGTCACAAACATAATGAATGTTTATGACTGTTCCCATTAAGTGGTTGGTTATTTCACTTTCAATGCAACACTGACATTGTGAGGTGTCTTTATCATGACAACCTAACAATAACCAAGCCAATATAAACAATTAAATATATAAGAGCAAGTCTAATTATCAAAAGATGAATTAAAAAAACTTTACCCTGTGTCCTAGCTTTACTTTAAACCATAATACCCTGTCCTTTTTGACATCAGCTGTTACAAAACATTTATAATAACTGAATAACGTAATACCCCAAAATGTCTGGCAGCATTTTTCACGTTGAATGATGCTAAACTACTATATAAAACTGGAGTGCATTTATAGTCTTTTCCCTAAACAACAGCAATTCCTCCCTCCAGCGCATGACAGCTGGTATAGATAGAGGTGTGGAAAATCAAGGCAGTTGCTTCAACAAGAGAAGACTACAGTCTCCCTCACATAACCTTGTCTTTGTAATAACAAATAATTCCTGATTAATAAACATAAGAAATCATGACATAAGAAGATTTATCATGTAAGTAAATTATATTTTAAAGACCAAATTTTACTGGACTCTCAGGGGTAACAGATTATGCTGAGGGGTCAAATTGTTATGATTAGCATCAGATGGGTCTGTTACTGAGCTATGGTGGGTATAACAGAAAGCATATCACTCCTGCAGGGTTAAGTGCCCTACAAATGTGGGAGATGGTTGAACTGATTTACTGTTTCTCAAGGTGCTGCCTTGTCATTTCATTAGGGCAGAGTTCATGTTCTCTTGCAGCATCAGGGATCCCCTCTTGTTGGGGTGGGACAGTGGACATGAACGGGATGGGATAAGCTCGGCAATAGTAGGTGGGTTTGGTGCTGTGTGGGGATGTGTGGAATGGGCAGGGTGAGTCAAGGGGGCTGAGGGCATCAATCCTCAACTGAGACCAGTGCTTCAGATGTGGGCCAACAGAAAATGACAAAACAATTGTCATTTGTGAGTGAAAAAGAATGCATTCGAGACCTAAAGCTGCTGTAGTTTTTGTCTTGAGTTTGTGCTGGAAAAAATGTACAGGACAAAAAAAAATCTGTTATTCAGAAATCAGTACCTGTATTGTGGATGTAAAAAAAGAAAAAAAGTCAGTGACCTCAGCATTTTGTTAGACAGGTGTATAAATGCTTTTGCACTATACTCACTGCAACAACTGTGGCAAAATGTGAAAAAAATTGATTTGTGTGCCTGCAATTAAGAATATAGCAAACTCTTGTTGTTGTTTGGTTTTGGTGGAGACAAAATAAGTTTGTCAAGTTTGCAATTCCAAAGGCATATTTCTTACTTTAATTTAACTGATTTATCTGACTTTCCTCTACTACAACAAATTCCAATGTCGCAGATGCTTAAAAATGTGTTCCATTAATACCTGTATAGTTTCATTTGGTCTTTATAAATTATATTTACCTTCTCTCCATATCTGTGTTTCTAATTTTTTAAATTTCCCTCCATTTTTCTAAAAAAAACATTTTAGTCTAAATAGGGTATGAAGATGACATGCTTTTTTGTACTGTATATTTCATTGCTTAAAATTTTAAATAATACATTTGTTTGAGTAGTATGTAACTCTGTTGAGCTGATTCTTTTTCTCCAAGTAGTGAAGTTAATATTTTGCACTGTTTGTATATACTATCTCTTTCTCATCCTTATTTGTTGAGTCATTATTTATTTGGAAAAAATCTCATATTCCTTGTCACTGAGCAAATACTTTCTGGTTCCTGAAACAGTTAGAGTCAGCTTCCATTTTTTATTTTTTTACAACATCTGACACCATTACTAAGCAAAATTGCCCCACTTGATGATTTGCTAGCACCTTATCTACTATTTTGCAATTAGAGACTTTCCTTCGGATCAAAATAAAATATAATCTACTCTGCAGTGAGATTTAGGGTGCTTTCACACCTGCCTCATTTGGTCCGGACTTTTGTACTTTTCAGTTTGATCCTGACCAAAATTACAGGTGTGAACACAACCCCAAACCATGGTCCAGACTAATGTCCGACCCAGGGGTCGGCAACCCACGGCTCCGGAGCCGCATGCAGCTCTTTCATCGCTCTGCTGTGTCCCCTGGTGTCTTTGGAAAATAAATAATGAGTATTTGATTTAAATTTATTTTATTTTATTTCATTTATTTTTTGAACATAATTCTAAATTTGAAGATTATGGTGCTCTTCTAACATTAAAATAAAACGTGTTTATTTTCTGTTTTTCTTTTCTTTTTTTGTTGCTCAAAATATGCGGCACAACCGCGACATGTGCAACACCCACCGGCGCGCAATTCATTGAGCTTTTCAACCCCCGGTAGGCCAACCATGAATAATTCCAAGAAAAGAAAAGTTTCTGAAGAAAACAGAACATTTAATGCTACATGGGCAGAGTCATTTGCTTTTACTGCTGATGAGAGTCGCTTACCACTTGGCTCTCTGCACCAGTTCATTGATTTCATGAATGCAACACACTATAACTTTTTTACACATAGAATAAAGGTTAAAAAAAAGGTATATGCAGTGTTATCTTCATTTTAGATGTCAAAAGGGTTTTGCGGCTCTCTGTATTTTCTTTTCTGTGGGAAACAGGTCCAAATGGCTCTTTTAGTGTCTAAGGTTGCCGACCCCCAACCAAACAACTGGTTCATGGTCCTCCTGGACAGTCAGACTCGGTCAGTTTCCAAGTGAACCATGGTTCAGTTGGCTTCAGTGAGAACATAATCAGTCTTTATGGAGGACCTAATTTGGGGAACCAGAACACAGTGCACTATGAGTTAAAACAGCTGCAGTGTGATAATTAATTACACCAAAATGTTAAAAAGCAGCCTACCTATAAAATGACTGATAATGTGGGAGCTGATCGCCGTGGTCTTAAATAATTCCTATCCCATCACTACTGGCTAGTTTATCTTTTTGCAGTTAATTTTATGTAATGTTGACAAAATACCGTACCTCACTCATCTCGTGTGTAATAAGTACACAGCACATATTGTAGGCATCCATTAGAGCCTATCCTCTCCATCTGTACCAGGTTGTACATGTCCTCTGATTTGTGTGAAGCAATTCTACAATATTCACACATCTTGAGATGTACTCGTACCCCCTGTTTTGATCTGGTTGCAACACCAAATCACACCGATGGGGCTCCATTATTGTTGTCTATGAGAGGTGATTTTTCTGCTCCAACTTTTTGACCATTAGATGAACTACCTGTATGACCATGTCATTTGTTTACAAATTTTGGTTCACTTAACATAAGACAGTGTTAGCACAAACTGGACCAAAACTAAAATGCATCAATGTATCATATTTGTCCTTTGGTCCGGACCAAGGTCCATACCCACAGGTGTAAGAGTACTCTTATGTTCATAGAACAGTGTATATTCTGTCTCTCTTGGGTTGGCAAGCCTCAATGACCAAGATTCCTTGTTAGTAATTTCTTTACTTTTCTTCTTTTGGTATATTAAAAAAAAAAATAAAAAAATTAATATGAACTTACCTGAACCTAGTCTCAAAACTGGGAGGGCTTGTTTATATTTGAGATCTATTAGTTAAGGTTAATTGTTTATCCCTTTTGAAACACAGGGTTGTACAAGGAATATGAATTGTATTTTCTGATTGCAGCATCTACATTAATGTCGAATGGCTGCCATTGTTTACAAGCTTGCAGCCACTTCTCAGCTTTGTGAAACTAAACCACGCCCTTAGTTACCACCTCTTTCTCCTCAATGGATGCTGATTGGTCCGGTTGTATTCTGATCAGGCAAACAAATCTGGTTGAAGCTTTTCAGGATGGGCCTGCAAGATTTCAGACTTAAAATCTCAGCAGTCCACCTGCTTTGCAAAGTTACTAGTTGCCATAATGAAAGAAGTAACTGATCCTGAAATATCAGTGAAATTGTTTTTTATCTCCTTACTTAAATTAGCACAAACAATAACACAAAATTTGTTTTTGAAATTAGGATTAACAAGGTGAATCTGCACTTTGAGGAAAAGGGACACCAACACCAGTAGAGCCAAAACTAGGTCATTCAAATTTTAATTTTAAAAAAAAAGGAAAAGAAAAATTAAAACATGGCCCCTTCTGAGTTTAGCCTTTTGTTGTCTTGTTCATTAAGTTTTAGTAATCAGTTTTCTCAATTCTCCTCAGAGAAATTCATTAGTTCTCTCTGAACAACTGACTGCAGTGTTTTAGCTTCTGCTTTAAATATTGGTCCAGTTTTCATCACGACTCTATGAAAATAAACAAAAGACGTGGAATGAATTGGAGTAGCTCTACTGTTTGTTGTAACTACTTGTAAAAACTTAACACTAAAATAATAACCACATTGAGTATAAAACATTCTACATTTCATATTTCTGTTTGGACTAATGTGCTGAATTTTTTAACAGTCATTTCTGTTGGGACCTCGACCATGTCTCAAACAAAGACAAACCTGCATGACTCAGCAAAAAACGAAGAACAATAGCGGCCCACCAAAACTGCATCTGTGCGGTAAAGGATCCCTGGGGTGAGTTTATTTTCAATTCAAACTCATGCCTCTCATTGGTCGGGACACCGTCTTGGCCAGGTGGGATCCGCTGGAAGACCCCCAACGCAGTCCACGGCATACATTGCGGTGCGTCCCGCTGCCCCCTGCTTTTTCCCGTGTGACCAAGTGTGAGTAAGGAACTCGGTCTTCGCACCACCGTTACCATAAGGGAGCAACTGTAACGCAACGTTGTATTACTACGACCTAGGCCACAGTTCTTAGCTTGCTGGACGCAGTGAGGAATTGTCAAAGTGTTCTGTTAGACACTTTCTCTTTTTTTGGATCTGTGGAGGAAGCTGAGCAACCCAGCTAATCCTCCTTGCCTGCAGACGCGAAGAAAATCTTTTCTTCTTCAGAAAACGAGCCCGCTGAGACCCACTTCTTCATCAGAGTTGACTCCGCTGATCCTCCTCTGCCACTCAGAGGACAGCCAAATTCCATCCCACTGTAGGACGCTGCAGCCGCCCCGCACGTTTCTCCAGATCGACGGATCGGCAAACGCGGGGAAGCACGCTAGTCGCTAAGAGCGACATCAAGTAAGAGAGCTTTTGTCTGGGCAGAGACAGTTACAGTTAGCGTGGTATTTGAACTGTGTTTTGTTGTTTTTTTTAAGGACCGCCGAGTCCCTTTTCATGTATGGACAATAAGCTGATTGCCGCTAGAAGCTGCTTTGTTTAACTGTGCCTTGTTAACATTGTGCCACTAGTTGTGTGTCGTGCATAGGATCGCAAAATTTCGTTTCGCTGACTTGCACAGCAACTAGTGGACGGCAGATGAGCAACAGCTCGTTTGTCGACCCCTGAAAGACAGTAAAATGAGTATTGCGCCATCCACGACCCTTTCCTCAAGCCACTCTGAAGCTTGAGCGCTTCTCTCTCTCTTTCTCTCTCTCTTTTACTTACAAACACACGCACACATGCATACATATGCATATAACTAGGTAATATACACATTTCCCCGTGAGTAATCTTAAGAGAGCTCACAATCCCCAGTGTACACGACACTGTAGCATAGTCCCATTTTTGTGAGCATTCAGTGTGTTCAGTTTCGTCTTGCGCCATCTAGTGTGTGCTTTTAAAGAACACGTGGAGCAAGCGGAGCTGCAGCCATTGTCTTGCTCAACTTAGAGCGCCATTTTCAGCGGCTGACACGTGACCGGACGTAGCCACGTCCGCCATCTTGCCC
>JAQMCX010000253.1:0-13509 GCA_029814765.1 Acanthurus leucopareius | reverse complement strand
TGTGTGTGTGTGTGTGTGTGTGTGTGTGTGTGTGTGTGTGTGGGTGCATGTGTGTGTGTTTGTGGTATGTAGGGGGTGGGGATCCTAGTAACCCATTCAATATTTGCTGAACAATATCAGTAAAAGTCAAAAATGTTAACCGTATAGTGGCACAAGAGGGAAAAAGTCAGATATCATCCAAGATATTTTGATTGATCCTCTGTAAATCATTAATCCAGCAGATAAATTTTAGCTGGACCAAAGTTACAGATCTATTAACCATCAGACAGACTGAGCTTGTCCCTGAAGCTGCTGCATGAGCAAACACTGTCCTGCCTTCTTCTCAACTTACACAGCAAAAGCATATTTCTCAAAGCTCAAACAGGAGCATCTTGCAACCTTTTCTGTCCAACTGAGAAAATCCTTATTTAATACCACAGAATGTCAATTTCCCTCCGTCATTTGTGTTTCCTTTAATATTATCCTTCTATTATATAGAGCCCTGAATGAATAGGAAACATGCAGACTGATGTTAATGTGTTTACAAAGTGCAGTCTATGAGCATGGTGTGCTTGTGAAGTTCATGTGAATGACATTCTCCCCTTTTACTCCATTAGAGAATTCAGCTTTGCCCGAGCAGAGCCTGAAGGTCCAACATATCAACCTGTCACTAATGTTCTAATGCTAAGCAGGCCATCCGTGCCGGAGTGGACATAATTATCAGTTAATCTCCTGCTGACAGACGTAGAACAAACTTGTCACCTCCCTGACACGCTGTAAATAAAGTCCTAATCACAACTGACAAGCTGGATGTGATGTTACTTTGAATAGTGGCGATCATTTGGCTCTTTTTCAATCCTAACTCTTATCTACTTCAGTCTGTTTCATAAATTATGTGCTTAAGACATCTCTGACAGTGTGGTCAGCCGTATGAGCTTTTAAATCAATACATCAGATCCCTTTTAAGACTTGACCCCTCCCTCAAGGAGAGAGTGAGAACACAAAGGGAATGGTAATGACATTACATTTATGCATAAAAAACACTCACTAAGTGTCATTAATCTTAGAATAATAGCACAAAAGGAGGATCAATGTCAGTGTCTCATTTTTGTTCCCAAAGAAATTCGCACCCCCTCACAGGGAGTTCTTGAACTTCTCCCTCATTAAAACATAAAAAAATATTAAGATTCCCATTTACCCAACCAGAACCGATTCATGATTTTAAGAAATGTAAAAAGTCACATTCAAAAAGAAGCAATTGTCTTGGTTTCGAACTTTCCAAACACATGGGAGGGAAAAAAAAGTTGCATGCCTCCATCTTTTTTGCATGTGTTTTATTTAAGATTCATGAGGCTGATTGGAAGCGTGACATTCAGGAACAGACTTAAAAATAAATGTGAAGCAAACTGTATTATTTTGGAAGGTCTGCATTTAAAAATGAGTGAGAGCTACTTCTAAAAGCAAGGATTAAGAAGGAATAATCATACTACTTGAAGTACTTTTTTCCTATACAGAGATTGTCATGGTCGCTGCAACTCTGTAGACAAACTTGGCTCAATGATTATTTTAATGTCAAGGGCAATAGAAAGCAAGCAGCCAATATCCACCTCCCTAAAAAACAGGCTGCATGCTTCATTTGTATAATTACATAGTGTGGTCATGCTACCGTAATTTGCAAGAGTAATTATAGCTATCTATGTAGGTTAGTGCAGATAAATGAATCTTTATTAAATGTGAAGCCTGGTGACAGTAAATTAATGGTTATAGACAAGGTGGAGGTTGTTCAGGACCCAGGCTTTTGTCAATCATTGTGTCATCCATTGTAACGAAAGCAATGAGATGTAAAATTGAGTCTAAAGGGAGTTTACATTTAAGTACTTCATCATAAGGTGTTCATTACTTCACTCAAGCTCTTCTACGCAAACACACACATACACACTCTCTCTCTTTACATAAAGGGTTTCTTTGTTGTTATGAAAATTTACTTTGCCGTCATACTGTAACATTCTGAGAAATTACTTTAACGAACATATATTTTAAGTTGTAAAGAAATAAGACAAGTCATCACACATAAAAAAATTTACTTAGGAGGTGAATCTACGTGATGCTCAATAAATGAATATGGCTTGTCTGCTATTAGACATGAAAAAGCACAATATGCACCACTTTACCCCTCCTTCCCAAAGAGAACTTTAATAAGTATCCATGCCAAAGTCTTTCTACTAACATTCGAACAGGACACAGTGCTCAACGTTTTATACAAAAGCTGAAAAAAAAGAAAGTTGTAAGATGACACATAGTACATTCTGTCTCAAAGCAGAAAATCTGAGAGAGGACAGATGAGTAGAACCAAAGTCTTTCAGTGGAAGAACAACAGCCTCCACTCTAAATGAATGGGAAGAGAGCAGAAACCTCACTTTCACTGGTCATAGGCATTTAAAAACTTTAGGAATAGAACTGCCAGTTAATTCCAATTTTTAAAAAAAATGTTTTAAAAGTTGGGTGACGAGTTGCTTTATCATTTCAGTTTCTTAAGATTTATTAAGAAGTCGTGAGCTGATGACTAGAATTCAGCAGAGATATCAGCAGGGTTCATTTTACTATTAATTCAACCTGTAGGTTAATTTACAAAGTGATGCACAGGTTGCATTACTTTAACACAAACCCAAGGATAATAAAATAAAAAATAAAATGAAAATTGATGGCTTTCCTCTAAAATAAGGTTTAAAATGTCTTCTACACACTAGCTGAGGTGTGTTTGACAGTCCAGTTGTTAGAAAGTAGTCAGGGGTAATTTTGTATTAAACAAAAGTCATTTCTGGTGTTGCAGGATTTTCAAATCAGATTGCCATAAGTGGTTTGTCTCCTCTTTCACACTTCTTATAGAACTGAGTGTGAGAAGTTATAGCCAACCAAGTTTTAATCCAAATTTAGTGCAAAATTTAAGAAAATCTTTTAGAATTTTTTTTTTCTCCCTGAAATTAACAGACCGCCTAAATAAAACGTATCAAATAATGTTGCAAATAAAGAGGCAGTTGTTTCTTTTCAGCTTAATTAATTGGTAGTAAACCCACCTACATTAATGCATTTGTGTGCAAAGGCCTGCATGTAAAGTCCATCTACTCACTGCACGTACACACACTTTGCTGTGATCTCATTGTATGCTGCTCAGAGTTTGATCAATCTGCCTGTTTCTCTATCCAGACAGTTCAAGTTCATAACCCCACTCTCATGTCATCACTGAGGCAGAGTGCGGACGAGTCATCAGTATGCCTGATTGTTCCCTGCAGGGTCGTACCTGCACTCTGACTGCACCACATTATTGCATGGCAGTTGCCATGTTCATGCCTTTTTGATCCTGCCTAACCATCCGCATCGCCGTCTGAATAGCTGATAAGCTGTCTGCATAGGTAAATACATTACTTAAGCCTCATTACAGGACTAATCCAGCTTTTTTTATGTTTACTTTGTCTACTGTGTCATGATGTAAAATTCTATTATGCAGCACAGTTGATGTGTCTGTTTTGTTATGATGAATACTGCTGTCATAAAACTGATGGCAAGAACTGTAACTGCGACAGTGCAATGACAAAAAGTAATTCATCTGCAGTAAATGTCCTATTTCAATCCAGACTATTGATCCTACACACTGCTAGGACACTTTGATAATGACAGCATCGTATATGAATGATGAGGTCATTTTGCAATATGAGGAACAGGGGACAAACACTGCATTATGCTAATAAAAGCAATAATCATTTCACAAACACTAATATTTCTCCATTTTATGCAGAAGATGTGTCCAATTCAAACTATTTTCAACACAGAATGCCTCTGCAAAGGGTAATTATATGATTTGCTCTGTGAAACAAGAAATAAATTGCTCTGAGGTTTAGAATTGTTCTCTCTAAGGACATAAAAACAGGGTCTTTTAAGTCAACATATAATCACTTGAAATGTACATGAATGTGTGGCAAGTTGTTATTAGAATAAAAACTACCTGAAAAAAATGAGACCAAAATATCACTAATAATAACTAAACTTAAGTTTGTTGGCTCACAAAAAATCAACTGAATAAATTTGGCAAAAGCAATTATTAATTTTCTTGGGAAGACTAAGACTAAAACTCAAAATCAGGCACTAATTTTAACACTACCAGCGCAAATATACATTAGATCATCACATGGTTCTTATGTGACACATGAGTAAAGCCCAAATTACCTCCTTCACACAGACATTAAAGACATTACTGAAATTTCCCCAGAGAAATTACATAGTCGAGTATAATGGTAGATGATAAAAAGGCACACTAGGTAGCAAATAGCACATAATTCTGCACTATGTGACAGCGGCTCCTTTTTTAACTTACCAGAGATGAGCATCTTCATGACTTGTTGATTGAAACTTATGTTAAAGATGGAGGTATTGATCCCGAGTGTCACACCTTGGATCTCTGCAGATGCTGATAAAACTTTACATGAGACATCAAGAGCCAACTGGGCAGTTTTCTATCAATTTTAGCCATAAAAGCCAGACCAAATGTCTGCAAATGGTGAAATCTAACTGATTACATTTAATCAAGTACTGTATTTAATTACACATTCAATTTACTTGAACAATATATATAATTTTTCTATGCTACAACAATTTAAGGGCATATATTTAACTTTACTTTTTTTGACAGTTTTAGTAATTAGTTAATTTTCAGATTAAAAGTTTTTATACTTTTGCAGTTCAGAAAGCAAACAATTCACCCCCGTATTTGATGCTTTAAAAAATGTTTTGATAAACTAAAATATTCTGTTTTAGAAAGTTCCCCAACTTCTTAAACAATATTGAGAATTCCTCTTGGATTAACTTGGAAATATATTTCTCCAATAAGCTGATAATGGCAACTTGTTCTACAGCTATTGAAAAGTTTCTTTTTTTTACTTTTGTAGATGCATGATTCTCAAATAACAGCAATGCAGATATAATGATCATACATAAAATACGGTGTACTGCTGTTATTATTCTTTGCTGTAGATTTAACAACTCAACAGTAGTTAAAATGAGCTCAACTTTAAATATATACAACAGTAAAATGCAACATACACATTGATGCATCAGTTATATCCATCCAAAAAGATTGGATAGACTAAAAAGACACTGTTTTAACTGTAGTTTGAGATTTGAGTCCAAAGAACTTGATTAAATCAATTATTCAAAATGTTCAGTTGAAATAAAATCAGAGTTTTTAACAAAAGTAAGGTGGACACAAAAATAAATGGTTTAGTTTATTTTTGCACAGTGAAAGAAAAATAAAGCTTGTCACAGCAATGGTGCTCAAGGAAAACTGCTGTCAAATTTTTGCTCATTATTTAAACATAAGAAAAAAAGCTTTGGATCAGCAGCTAAATTTGAAATTCAGCTTCCCTCAATTTATCCTGCAATATAACTAAGACCTCTGTTTTCATCAGTCTAGGCACTTTGGACTGGGAGCACATATAGATGCTGCCATCTTTTATGGTAATTTAGTGAACACAAATGCAAGTATTTCTTTGGAGCAGTGGTAAAGCAATAGGAACATATAATGAGAGGGTTCTTCACAGCTGGCTTCACTCTGATAGGATAATAGGGCCCTCGGAGTGAAGAAAAGACGTATGACATAATGTACACAGAACTATTTACATGGAATGTATTTTTATTCACTAGAAACACAATTCAGTGCTATCTGCAAAAGTGTTTACTATATGAACTTTAAATGTGCTATATTTCCTTTTGCTAAAGGTCAGTTCCTTTACATAAATAAAACTCTATGGATCATTGTAATAAAAGCACACATAAGTGCACTGAGAACATGGAGAACATGGTGAGCGAACTTTTCATTTTTCCACAGTTGTGTTTGTTTCTTGCCTCACTGCATTTCCTGGTCAATAAAACACACCTCAGAGAAGCTTGGCTATTTTTTTCTATTTGATGTGTCATTTTCCATCTGCCAATCAAAATATCAGTGATCTGCATAATCTTTTAATACTTTCTAGAACTAACATTTTGGCTTTGCCTTCGCAGCGAGTGATCAAGAAAATCTTTTTTTTTTTTTTTTTTGCTAATCCTGTTGCTTAGCTGATGAAACTCTGATATACCTTTAAGGGAGAAATGACTTAGATCACAGAACATGATATTGCCATGCATTCTACGTGCCGCCATGTCAACTTAAAGACAGATGCCAGAGACTCTGACGGATGGAATAACGAAGTTTACTGTGAATCCAAACATAAAGGGGGAAAAAATGAGATTAACAAATAGGCATACAAACTTCCTGCATCTAAATCCAAATAATATGCTGCTGATATGACTTTATTGAGTCATATCAGCCCAGAAACAGAGTTGGGACTATAAAACTGCGTTTGACAGCTTTACACAAATGTCTCCGGTGACTGTCAACACCATCATTTCCTGATTGGTGTCATGCCCTGCTGTGAAATGAAAAAGAGCTTTATTGTCCTTTATAGTCTCATAAACGACTCAAATATTGCAATATATTTGCTCCCCTTTACCACAAAGCAGGAAAAATTGTAATACATGGGAGTTTTCAAGCTGTGCACTTGTGTCCTCTGTTCTACTGCAGTCAAAGCTGAGAGAGTCGCTCTAATTAATAATGGCTGCTTCAAGTGAAAGGGCATGACCGAAAAAAGACTCTTTGAAGTGAACTTAATCCAAAACAAAAAGTACCATTCAGAAAAAAAAGAAAAAAAAGTTTATCTAAAGACCACCAAGTGTAAACTTTGCAAAAAGACACTTGCAAGTTTCCCTCCAGTTTGAGTCTCATGATTTACTGAACTTCCTAATTTTTCAAAGCACATTCTGTAATTATAGATCATAAATAATTTCCTCATGTGCATTTGTTTTATATTTGAGCCTGGATATGGCTCTGCCAATTAGATCTGCATATAAAACTTGGCTGTTTCCCCAGCTAACCCCAAACAACCCCACCAGAACTATAAAGTAGGCATTATTTTATCTGGGCTTTGGATACAGAGACAAATTCAAGACACTTTTAAATAAGTTATAAGTTATTTTCTTAATTTCACTGTGCTGATTAGATCTCCATAGTATTAGGGGACTCCTGAGAATTATTGCAGAAATAGAAAAGAATATCAGTAAATAAAATATCAATAAATATGTTGTCATGTGAGAATAAAAATCCTGTTTTCATGACCTTAGAAGGAAGTGGATCCTCCTCCAGGAAGTTGCTATGTGTCTATATTAGCCCAGATGAGATAAACTAAACACTGGCCTTTAGGATGGCCCGTAGCATTTTTCATGAGTCTCACGGCCAACATATGTTCTCCCACATGATTGGAAGGGAAGGGTGAGTTAAGGGATACTCAGTCAGGTGCAATCTTTAACGTTCCCCACTAGATGCCACTAAGTTGCACACACTGGACCTTTAACAGGAAAGATTATAAAAATCATAAATTGATACTCATCCAAGTCTGCCAACCAAATATGAAGCTATAGCTGACAGAGGAGCTAAGTAGAACAACAAGTTGCAGGGGAGGAAGCTATTATTGAAAAAGCAGCATAATTTTATAAATAATAAGTGAAAAAATGGATTAGAAAGTTTAGAAGAAGTTTAATGAGAGCAGGAGGGTACATTTTTGAACTCGTCACCATCCTCTTGGGCATCAGGTATCAAGTACAGTATCTATGAGGACACACTGCCTGTGTGAGCAAAACTTTTGTGTTTGGCCTCGATATAATATCCATTAATGAACATTACAATATTAATTTTACCCTTATTCAGACTGAAAGAAAGATAGAGAGAGCACATCAGAAAAGTTCTGCTCTTTACCTAATGTTTACATTTTTTAATATTTTTAAATCATAACTTTAGCTATAGATATTGAAACTGCAGTGAAAGGTGAAATACTGCACACTTAACTATTGACAGATTTTTTTTTTTTATTTTTGCAGGTGTATCATTGGCAACCAAATTTACATAACTTCTTGCCCTAATCTGTTAACATGGATGTAAAAATGACACCCACACAGTGCTCATACAGCCAGTGTGTCTCAGCAGTACAGCTCTTTCTATTAATGTGCCGCCATGTCTCAATGAGGCCGTAAGGAACATTTATGCATTAAAATAGCCTGATCAAGTTAGCAATGTGACCTTTTCTATGTCTGAATAGAAATTAATTAGAACATTATATGTCATTGGTTACAACTGCACAGATACTGAAATGTCAAAAAGACAATTTATGTTCTCACAGGCAGTCAGATATAATGTCTTATAAATTAAGGAGCTTTAGTGGTGATACGGAGCAGATTCTTTTTTTTAACCTTTGGAGCTAAGCTAGCAGTTTCTCCTTGTTTCTAGTTTATCTTAACCACCCTGATTACTGCCTCATCTTTTGCCAGACATAAAATGATATCAATCATCTCATTTAAGTGTCTGCAATGAAGTGAATGTACACATTTCTAAAACATTCTTCTGGTGTTTTGATTTTCTTTGTTAGTTCCAAAAAGTCATTTTCTAAAGCAAGCATTATAACAACATTTTATTATAGACATTTATGCAGCCAACAGTAATTTTGTCTGTACTTTTGGTTTTATTGAATGTTTGAAGGCCAGACGAGTGTGCAGACAGGGTCTTCTTTGTAAGGCTGTGAGAAAAGGGATGTCAGTAGAAGCATGGAAGTGTGTTATGGAAAACAAAGACAGGCAGACAACAGCACAGTATCTTTGACTGCAAATTAACACTTTAAGCTAACAGAGGGGAAACACTTAAATAAAGTTACCAATTTTAACTTAAATAAGTTCATTAAAAGGGAGAAAAAACTAAATCAAAATGACTATTTTTGTAAATTTGTGAACTTGTCATGTTTGCAATTAGCAATTTGCAATCTAAAAGGACTGATTAAAGCCAGAAGTGGTTTGCTGTCATACTGACATTACACACTATGTCTTCAGATAATTGCTGTCAAACAGAGGTTCAAAATAAGAGTGACTGGAAAAAAAACAGAGCATCCATGTCAGTTATTGTACATTTTGAGAAGTTTAGCTAAATAAAGCAATCAAAGGATTCTCTTTAATATGAAAAATAGTCTGTTTATCTAAATGACAAATTTATGAAGGGTATATGAGGGAATACACAACTGTAATTTACCTGACCTAATGTCAACTCATTTACACAATATTAAATACTCTTCGATGATGCTCCAGTGTCTCAGTAGCAGTTCAGGGCCTTACATTTGTGGTACCATGGAAAGAACTGTGGCATGGCACAGTTTGGCTTGGCTCAGCTCTACTTAACTAGCTTGGTGCTGGGTTTTGGTTTTTTGTTTTTTTTTTATTTTCAACGGGCTAAAGTTGTGTATCTTATCTGGTATCTTGTGACTTGCATTGTTTGCACTCTGAAGCAGAGGGTCCCAAACTCTCTTGTTTTTTCCACCTGTCTTTTGTCTGGCTGCCTTCTTCCTTTCCTATAACAAGATTGCTGTCCTCTGTGACAATCAGCTTCATACTGAGAACAAGAGCTCCATCCCTCAAATATTCTCTGTTGTTCCTGTGTTTGTGTCATGTTCAAGATGTGTCACAGCAGTTTTATTTGGTATAATTATGATGTTTGGCTAAGAATCTTAGTGGAAAATGGAAAATGAATAATAGTCAAATAACTAATACAAAAAGTAAAGTTCAGCTGAGTGGTGTGATGCATTGCAAGCAATTTTTTAGAGAAACAGTAACTGTTCAGTGTGAGTGTTAACATCTTTCATCTTCATTTGTAATATCAGCCAACCGTGAAAGTGAGTACAGTTAAAAAATAAAAATGATTGTATCTCGGTTGAGTATAAAAAAAGATAACAACAACAATAAAAAGTCCACGTCTGTCAGATACCTTGTCCTTAGGTGGGCATTAATCCGTCAAGGCTGAATGATCTGTGCCTTAATATAAAGAAAAAAGTACCACACGTTAATAATGTAAATACTACAAGAACTGTTTCCTACTTTCAGAGTCTGAACTGTCTGCTTAAGGCAAGAATATTGAATGTTATTCTGCACTGCCGATCAGTTTAGAAGGTACAGACAGGAAGTATCATTGTTCCAGAGCTGAAATAAGTCTGTAAATGGAGTTAGTCATCAAGTTGACAGGATGAAACACAATGTGATGTTTCAACAACATGTCACTTGTGCAGCTAACCACCAGGGTGCTTAAAAACAGCTAACAGCAGTAAGCTAACTCAAAGAAAATAAACAGCAAACAAAGTTGTCTGCAAACTAGGAGGAAAAAAAGGTCTGGAAACTCCTCACCATCCCAGCAGATCCCAGAGGATGAGATCAAAGCTTTCCTGAAAGTGATTTAACAATTCAGTCTGAGTCAAACCACAAAGCTGAAGCGCTGCATGGAGAGGTAATATATCCTGTTCCTGACAGACCTGAGGGGTGTTGGCTTCATTCAGACAGGATGGCAGGTTCACTGACACTCTCAATCAAAACTAGCTTCAAGCTACTTTTCCAAAGAAATTGGTTGTAATCTATGATTTTCTGTACGTCTCAGTGTTTGTAGTGGAAAGCCTGAAGAGGACTGATAGTGCTTTTTGCATCAATTTGAGAAGTTCTCGGTCCAAAGTTGTTCTTTTTTTTTTTGTTTTCTGGTAGGGAGTCTTGAGTTCCCGTGCTCGGCCACTCACAGTGTGCTGTCTCCAGCTGAGGGCTCTATCACTGCTCCCACACTGGTTTTATGGCAGACAGACATGTGTACCAAGCAGGAAGCATAGTCACTGGGGGAGGGTGTGAAAACGCTTCACTTGTTCTCACTGACACAGAAGTTAGGAGAGCTAGAGTCAGACAGTTCATTCCTCTAAACATGAGAGAGAGAGAGAGTTTGAACACAAAAGTAATTGTGTTTCATTAAGGTGAGGTAGAAAATATGTTCATCAAGTCAGACAGAAAATCAACATAGATTTTCTTTCTTTTATGGCCTTGTGTTGTAACAATGGGTACTCACAGAATAAATGATCTGCTCAACTATTTATGCTACACATATTTGCAACGACTGACCCAGCAAGCAAGGTTGTATAGATTTCTCTGGAGGTCCAAAGAATAACAAGGTCTTATACGAGCACAACATCAATTTGGTGATGAGCAATTTTTGTTGAATCAATAGTCCTGAAAAACATTTGGAGAGCTGTTTTCTTCAAAACATGACCTGGTGTTAAGACTTTGAAACATGTGGGGTGCATTCATTCCCAACTTACACAGAACACAGCAGACACCTCCTCCATTTCAGTGAACAGTAGGGACTCCTTTGAGAGGTTCTGCCAATAACATGAGCCAGCTAACAAATAAAGCATGAAGACGACTCCTTCAGGAGCAGAACAACACAAAGGTCCCCCTCTGGCAGACAGTCTGATCCATAAACTGAAAGTTACTGGAGCTCAGAGAGTGCAATATATGAGGACAGAATGTATTTCATCTGGTGGCTCATCATTCAGACCTCTGGTATTGACTGTTCATATCACGGATGGTCACACAATGCTCCATCTGGTAAACAGAGTTCTCACTGTGAGATTAAAGTCCGGTGAGCATCCGCTGAGAGCAAGTTGACCTCGGTTAGATACAAGGAACCGGTTTGTGTTGTGGAATGAATCAAGTTTATCCAGCAGGACCATAATTCAGAGTAGGTGAAGTCCAAACTTTTGTACAGTGAAACTGATGAGTTAGATGCAATGAAGTTGTACGAGAATAGAATTGTAATCGAGATAACAGCATTCTGAGGCTCAGCAAGCCTGTGGAAATCACACATCAACATAACAGCAAACACCTATTGTGTGACAAATTAATTGCAGTGCAAAGGTCAATTTAACTGTTTTTTCTGGGCTTTTTACCATGGTATTGGTTATCAACCTTAATCTTCTGCTAAAAGTATTGGACGGATGACAAACAATGGACTTTCACTCTGACACCAGTTTTCTCCGGTCTAACAAAGGAATTTATATCTCATGTTTTAAAGAACTACAGAGAAACCAGTGCCACATCTAAACTACCAAAGTCCTTGTAAAAGTAATAAAAACCCCTGGAACAAACCAAAGTCAGTGATGCTATAAAAGAGCTATTTTCAAGTACAGCCACAAATATTGAAATCAACTAAGGTCTATACTCAAACTTGGTCACTCCAGCACATACAGCTAAAGCCTTTAATGTGCAGCTTTAGCTGTATGTGCTTGGTTGTTGTCTTGCTGAAAGACAAATTCTTCCCGAGGGGCAGTTACAAATTGCAAAGCCACAGCCGGATGCTGCCACCTCCAGGCATTATGCCAGGGATGGGATTTTCCTCCTCCACTTCATCTCAAAGTCTCCTGCATGCCCTCTGGTAAACTCTAGACCAGATGTCTTGTGAATTTATGCACCAGTAGCTTACCCTTCCCATTTTTTCCAAAAAGCTGTTTTTGGCCCGTCTGTACTTCCTGCTAACACTTCCTGTGAGACCTGTTAACAATAGCTTCTGTAGATTATTCTGATTAACTAGAAAACACAACATTGCAATGCCATAAACTCTTATAAACTGGTCCTGGGTCAGATCTCAAGCTCGCCCAGAGGCTCTGTCTCTCCCTCTCTTTTTCCTTGCTCTTCTCATGCATTAGTTCCATGTTTTTGACTGTGGAGCTGCTGTGGCACAGTTGGTTGATAAGCAGCCTGATGTAGTGTGAAATGTTCTTAACATTGTCAGATGTAACGATAACTATTAGATAACAGGCGATGCTGGCATCTCTGTTCAACTACTAAACACTGAGAGAGCAAACCTCCACTTCTCTGACCATCAGAACATCAGTTACACAAGTAACTGAACCTCCACATGCTCCTCCATCAAACTATTCAAGTTTTCAGATGACACAGCTGTTATTGGTTTGATCCAGGACAAGTCTGCACACAGACAAATGATGGTTGTGTGAACTTCCTGGTACAGATACATACCCCAACCCCAGCCCACCACTCCACTTACTGTCAGCGACACCAGTCGCAGTCGAGGAGACATTTTAGTTCCTTGGCACCACCGTCTCCAAGGATCTTTAATCGGATATCAGGCTGATGTAATCTATCTGTGGAATACGACAGAGCTCCTTAGTGAGTTGAGACTGTTGTTGGTGTAATGGAGGTGTTGACTGAACCTACTATTTTAATTGTATCCTTAAAGGGTCTGCATCAGTAGAATTTTTGGAACAGCAGTCCATGTATATGAACAGAAACATTAAAATGCTAATCACCTAAAAGCCTGAAGGCGAGCTGTCAGGACTAAGACGAATAGAAATTGCAAATGCATACAAACACAAATGGCCCCTAAGTTTAAATAAACCGTAAGATTTTATTATTAAACATGGCTCTTAATTAACTAGTAAATCAATTCATCTTGATCCATCAAGATGAAATTGCACCAGGAGTTTAGAACAGCCAAAACCTGGTCCAAATGGAGGCGCAGACGTGAAAACAGCTTGTACCGTGATCAGAAAAACAAGGATTAAATAATAATTACCTATAACATGAACC
>JAQMCX010000252.1:0-13509 GCA_029814765.1 Acanthurus leucopareius | reverse complement strand
GTGGTCTTGACCTGCTCTATATGTAAAGTGTCTTGAGACAACTTTGTTGTGATTTGACGCTATATAAATAAAATTGATTTGAATTGAATTGAAATATTCCTAGCTAGAGGAGTAACAATCCTAGGTTACAAACAGTGATATGCACACATGCCCCCACGCCGTCAGGGGTTCCTAAAAAATTGCAATTTATGTTGTACATTACATAGACTGTAATGTATAGTCTTCAAGGCAACCATATAATGGAGCCATGAACCAGCTTTGCTCATTCACTGGTGTAGCTCCAGCCTGTGAAAGCATTCTGTGGTACAATAGCCACAGAATGCTAGTGTTAAGTTAGTTACACCTTGTAATGTGTAATCAGAGCTTGATGTTTGCACCCAACCCCCCCTACCATTAAGGATAATCAAAGACAAATGCCCAAATAATTATTTTTCTATAGGTCTGGTGGACACAAGTCTCTGCAAGTTGTCTCCAAGGTTTTGTATCTTGGCTGGCTATAGTGCCAGTTCTATCTGAACTGAACTATTGTATTCTTTCTTACCTCTCCTCCTTGGACAGGCTGATTCATTGGTAGGTGGTTAAAAGGTGCTGCAGCAACGATCTTTTCAAAAACCCACTGCTTTAAAACTGACCTCACATTTTAAGAAAAAGAGGCAGATTTGGGATTCCACTCATCCCATTCCTGATTCGAGGCTGGTAGAAACAGAGGGTCCGCTTAAAGTTGCTCTGGAGTGCTGGTGTAGTTCGGTACTTGCTTTCATAACTCCTGAAGGATGTCATGCTGTTGACCAAATAATGGTGCCATTTAAGGGCAAATGGCACCATGTGTCTACATTCCAGCAAAACCTCCCAAGTGGGGGTTCAGGATATAGGGATGTGCTAGAAAAAGTGGACTTCTTTATAACTTTGATTTTAGCCAAGGGACAGAAAATCTGGACCAAGTGAAATCTGATGTTGGTGCCATTGGAGATGTTGTGCTGAAAATGCCTTACACCCTTAAAGCAGAAAAAAATCCCAAGGTTTTCACTGACAACTATTTCTCATCAGTTTCAAGTGTTCCAGGATTGGTGGAACATTTAGAAGAACACTGGTAAAACATTTGAAAGAGAGAGGAATCTACTACAGACAGAGTTCATATGGGTACTTGAAATCCTTAACAAAATGCTTAAATTTCAATGTTTTTTTTAAGGTTTGAGAAGTACTTGGATTTTGAGTACTTGAAAGTGCTTGAAATTGTAATCATATTTCCCTCATTATATATAACTATCTGATTTAACAGTTTGCTTATTAGACAGAAACATAAAAATAAGTTGGGGAGCTTTTCATATAAAAATAACCCCACTCCGCCTGTGCAAGTATGTGTGTGTGACAGAGGTACAAGAAGTTTCCATCTAATACCTGGAGGGCCAATGCCAGTGAGGATGTAGAGGTTGCTTGTGTTGGTGGGTTTTAAACAACCAGTGATCAAACGGCAGATGTCATTTAATGCTGGGTCAAGCTTCTCAGCATGGGTTGATCTCTCCCAAATAGGGCATGCGTATTCTGCAGAGGAGTAGCACAAGGCCAAAGCGGGGGGATCTTAATATTTGTGCTATGGCTCCCCATTTGGAGTTGAAAAGTTTCAGTAGGACGCTGATTCGGGTGCTGACTCTCAATTTTTTGAAAGGGTGGGTACAGTGTTCAAGTGGTGTTCCAGACCATTTGATGATAAGAGCTCAGTTGAATTTGAGATGGAATGAGCATGATTGAGTCTTTGCAGGGTTGGCATGAAGATGGTTAAGCTTGTAATAGAGGTGTAGGTTTGTCTCTAGTGCTTCAAATGTGTTCTCTTGAGATGGAGGTCGTCATCATGGGTGAAGTACTTTGTATTTTAGTCCATTGGCTTGTCCTTGTTGTAGATGTTATATTATAGTGAGGCAAGCACACTACCTTGGGTTAAGCCAATCAGTTCATCACCACAGAATGTGAGTATGGTGCAGTGTTGATCAAGTATGTGAGGGACGATGTCCATGTTGTTTAGGGGAATTTGATATGGAGGATCCTTTCCTCTGCCCTACATATGATTTGGGTCTATTAGATGATTCCTTACCTGGTATAGACTGACATAAATCATATAGTTGGAAATAGAGTGGAAAACAATAAAGCCATTTTGTCTAATGTAGCAGTTCTTGGGTTTGACTCCATTACTTCTTTCTCTGAGGAGGAACAGTCTGGACTAATTACAACAGCCAGTGGAAACCTGGGAGCTGAGGACAGTGTGGAGGGCTTTGCCCACACAGAGGATGCTGTCACTAGTCCATGAACAGCCAAAACCGCCCCACCTCTCAACCCTTTGAGGAAACCAACTCACCATCCAACGACCTCCAAAAAAATCAGGGCTTTGTCGGTGGAAGTTAAAGAGCTGGTTCTGGTGCTGGGAGATTCCTCACCATAATTAAACCAGAGGTCCAAATTGACAGCTTCCTTGGGGTTCAAATACACCATTTGAAAAATGTTATGGAGAAGTCGGATATCCGTGCCACTGCTCAAACTGTGCCCTCTGTAGGCCTGAATAACTGTGTGAGAAATAATCTGCTTGAGACTATCAAGAAGCAATTTCAACTGCTGGTTGCTCTGAGACTTGGAGTGTTTCCCCATGCACAAGTCTTTTTTACCTCTTATTCATTGCTCAAGCAGGCTTCCATTGAGAGTCCAGTCATTGATAGAACAGACTAACATTTTTTTTGTTGGAACATTTCAGAACACTCAACAACATGATGAAGAAACATCTCATTATTGGAAGGCCAAAACAGCATTGAATATTTTGGATTCTTGGATAAAACAATTAAACTAGGAGCTGGGGGGCCGAGATCTCTGACCCCTATGCCCTCTAATACACTTAACTTATCTCGTACCTATGTGTTAAACCATACAGAACAAGCTTCATTAGAGAAGGGTCTCTTTATTTGTTCCAACACTACTCAAGATGGGAACCTGAATGGGATTTGGTCCCTGAACCAATACAAACCTTGATCAGTGTTATGATCTGCAAGGGTTGGAAAAGGTCCTGCACAGAAATAAAGAAATTAATTATTTTTCAAATTGACAAAGAAACGCTTTAAACTGGCTCAGATAAAAAACAGGACATAGTCATAAAACCTGCAGACAAGGGATCCTAAATACTTATTTTGGATAGAACACAAAATCTCATAGAAGCAAACAGACAGTTTAAATAATTCTGCTCACTATAAGCCATTAACTTGCTCTCTACAGTTGGAGACTCAAAGAATGATACAGAAAATTATGTTTGACCTGTATGAATCAACACACATCTCGCCCAGACAAAAGTTTTACCTCTTTGGTCAAGATCCTCCCCATCCACAGAAATGATACTTTCTCTCAAAAAGGGAGGACCTGAGCTTTTGACTAGTACCATACAAGATACCTCTAGGCTGACTGTGTCCGATTGTGGGAGGGAATCACACAATATAGCAGTATATATTGACTATTTTTTAAATCCCTTGTCCCAGAAACATGAAAGCTATATTAAGGACAGCTATACCTTTGCAAAAAAATTGAAACCATAGATTTCCCACCTGGAGTCATGCTTTTTTTGATTTATATGGACGCTTTGTATACAAATGCTCAACTAGGTCTAAAAGCAGTCAGATATTTAAAAAATATCAAGACCCAGATAGACCAGAAAATGCCTTTCTCTCCTCCTTAAAATAGGTTTAACATTTAAGGATTTTTAGTTTAACTCAAAGTATTATCTTAAGATACATGGGACAGCCATTAGAAAGAAATTTCCCCCAGCCTATGTGAACATGTATATGGCTGACTGGGAGCAAACAGTCTTCCCTAAGTGCCTGAGGGTTCCATCTGTCACACTCTCTGCTGAATGACAGCTGCTGGACAGTTTTTTGCCGTCTTTGTTTCCCCTGTGTCTCCTACTCTCCTTCTCACCCTGCACTCTGTCAGCTCTGCCTGATGTACAATCACCCACACCTGTCCTGCTGTCCTGCCTCAATAACCTGGCCCTCATCAGCACACCACAATGCTACTATGAAGACCAGGTTCTGACATCCAGTCTCTGCCAGATTGTCTTCAACCTCAGGGTTTGTGATATCAAGACACCAACTAAAATTTAGAGATTTTCATACTTAGAAAGCCTTTTTGTGATCCTGCAAGTCTGCAGCCATGCCAACACTCCAGTCCAGCCAGCCCAGCCGAATCCCAAGCCTGCCACAGCTCACCAAACTCTGACCTCACCTCCTGTTGCTCCTCAATCTTGTGTCTACCCTCTGGTTTATATCTGCAGGAAACTTGACAACATCACTGTATATGAAATGTTTGGATGATATATTTGGTGTATGGACTTATTCAGAGGCCAAGTTTAAACAGTACATAAGCATCCTCTATGGTAACTGCTTGGTCAACTTAGAACTTTGCTCATGATTTTTTGAAACCTTTTGCCTGCAAACTTCCTGTAGTTTGTGTTTTTGTCTGACCTGTTTCCAGCCCTGCCACACTCACCACCCTCAGCCAGCCACGTCCAGCCCTCATCCTTGTCTGTCTCAGTCACCATCTGCACGCCTGCACCTCAAGAGCTCTGGACCAGCACCATTGCACTTCCCCCAACCCATCACAGCCCATTCCCATTCACTATTTTTGCACCTTTTGAAAATAAATCACTTATTCTTTTTTTTTGCTTAGTTGGTGTGCATTGTGCGTCAGTTCTATTCTGTCTGTGAGTCAAACCTGACATAAACAGGATATGTACAAGGCCGGAAGATGTCAAAGCGGCAACAAAAGTACTCTTTCAAGCTCTCAGAACAAGAGGATACAGCAGGACTTTTCTGCATTCTACAAATGTAAAATAAAGTTTTTGTGAGAGGTGGGATATTAACAAAACTGAACAAAATAAAAATATGGTTCTTCTGGTGACCACCACCTTCTCAGCCTCCTGAGAAATCACTTTTTCCTCCTGAAAATTAATTCTATTGCAAAAACTAATTTTAAGAAACTGCAGGATTCTATTGAGCCTTTGACAGATTTTAGAATCATATAGGCAACAACAAAAATCTGAGATTTGTTGGTTCGTGCATCTAGACTGAAAAACAGCACCCCAAAATACACATTTTAGATCAATCAAATATGTTATGAATAAGTACATAGATTTAAGTGCTCTGGCTTGGCAAATTTTCTAGCTGGACTTTTCAAATTTAGTTTATTTACTAGAGTGCAGGATTTGAGGGAAAGTGTATGTGGGACAGATCAGAAACAAACTGCTACAATATCTGAAACTACATGTGTACAACATTGCTCGGGAAAATAAAGTAACAGAACTCTACATACATTTTTGTGGATATGGTATGAAAGCCTGCTGATTGCAGACCTTGAATCTAGAACAGGTTGGTCAACAGCCCACATATTAGCAGCAGAAAGACATTAGATTACAAAATTTTAAAAACTCATGTGCCCAACAGATTGAATTCAGTTGAATATTTTCTATGAATGTGAAATGTCATAATAAGTTGATCACACATACAATGTTCCTTGAACTCTAATGTGTAAACGCATACTGACATGGTTCATATTTTTGGGGTGTATGCAATTTTTTTTGTATTGTTTGCAATTATATCTGCACTTCAACACTTTTACTAGTGTGACATTTGCATTGTTTGAATTTCCACTTTAGTTAAGTTTTTTTTGGAAAAAGAGACAGTTAGTACTGACTCCTGTGGTTGTACTTGACATTTTGTGCTGACTCTAGACTGGAGACCATGTGTTTTGAATACATGTTTTGCTCCATGTGTTTCAGAGCAATATAAAGCACAGTAGCTATTGTGTCCTCTGTCAATCTGTTCCTATAAGCAAACTGGTGCTAGTTGAAGGATGCTGGTATGGTGACTCTGATTTGTGTAATGACCAGCCTCGCCAGACATCTAGCGACATCTATGACCAGGAGGTGACAGTGGGACCCACTGTAAGGGCAGGGACACACAAGGCCGACAGTCAGCCGTCGGTGACCCATGTCAGCCTGGCATGTCCTGTACTGTCGGCACCAGTCGGACCACTGTCGGCAGGTTTTCCACCAATTCAACATGTTGAATAATAAAGAAATATAGCCTCATCTGAGGGAATATGTTGTCAATGCAGACTTGTTCAGCCATAACAGAGCTGAATGAAGCTCTGCAGTTGTGTTTATTTTATTTATCATTTTTCACCTTTTTCCACAAGAAAATAGATCAGTGATTCAGAAAGCTACAGAAGAATATTTATCTTACTTTTAAAGTTAAACTTACTTAACTACTGCATGTGTTACTTGTGTCCTCTTGACATTAGCTCATGCTGGCTATAAAAGAAGTCTTCTCTAAAACCATAAAACAAATATCAAGTTTACTGTGTTATTAATCAGTATGATGTTTAAGTAAGTTTTGATATTGTTGTCATGCTTGCTCCTGATTTGCTTAAGTCCATTCTACACTACTGATGCATTACAACTAATAGAAAAGCGCTTGGAGTTGATCTGTCTATTGCTTATCACAGATGAGACTAGATCAGACTATTACCTGCTATTACAGATAATATTACAGAATGAAAATCATTTCACTTTAATATGGAAAAAAGCTAACTGAATTTTCGTGCATCCCTCTGAGTGGAACAGTATAAAACTAAGTACAGTTCTTGAGTATGATATTTCAGTCTGATGCATCAAGTTCAAAGTTTAAGAGCCTGAGATTGCACAGATGTCAGGTTAGACAAAATCTTCAGGCACTCTGAGGAAAAAACATGTTTGTATAGATTCACAAAAATATTAATTTTCCATAAAGAATCCTGTCTGAAATTATTTGCACAAGAAGAGTTGCTTTTTACAGAAATATTTTTTTCATATTCTTCAGAAACATTTACCAAAGAATAATTTTTAGTGAAACACTTACTGTCCTTATGTAATGACTATTGACAGAAGAGCTCAGAGGCCTAAGGAGAGAAGGAGAGAATTTCTTTCATGGTTTTAAGTTTTCAGTTTAGTTATTTTCTGTCTTATGTTCAAGGTCCATTCTCCAAATGTATGATGTTTTGTATTACCGTATGTCTTTTTGTGTTCTTTTGCTATTTAGATTGTCCACCACACTCTTTATTGGTTTCCCATTTCTTGTTATACTTCTCCTTAGAGTATTTAGTGTCTATGTTATCATCCATCTACTTTGTTGAAGTATTCTCTCCTTTTTCCTGTGATTTCCTCCTGTGATATATTTGGATCTTTGTTTTATGCACTAGGTCTGACTGGTAACCTTGTCTGTTTTGTGGATTTATGAATTTTCCACTCCCAATTAGGTTAGCATGCTTGTTGTGCATTTAATTCCATGGTGTTTTAAACTATTATGCAAGTAAATACAATTTATTAATGGGCTATTTACAATTGTTGTATTATTCTGTTATAAATTTGACCTCTACCTCTTGACCTCAGGTTTAGATACAGCATTCATTTATTTTTTTCCATGTAGCTGAAGCAGTCACAGAAAGTACACATACAAATCCAAAGAAACAGATTTAACAGGTGCAGGATAAAAGGTGCAAGAGTAAAAACATAAAAGTATCCGCACATTGTTATACATGCTCCCCAAAAAAGTATTCATTTTCATAACTGCTTGACCACAACAAAGTTCTAATCGGGAATTTCACCTTTTACCATGTACACATGCTGGTCTGGCTTGGCCCAGCTTGACTAAGTAAATCAACCCAGCGTGGCAAAGATTTGCATTTCCATTCTAACAGGGCCACCTGTATGAAGGTGTGTCTTTAACTAATGTTACAGCCTGGCTCTTAGACTGCAACAATAAGTGAGTGACTGTTTCTGCTTGGTACGAGCAGATACAGCCACAGTGAGATGAGTCTATCTCCCTGCAGTATAACTTCCTATAAAAAGACTTGCTTTCACTGAAGAATAGCCATCAACATAGCTCCCCAAATATGATGATAGAAACATTTGACTTCCCATGAATTCCATGCTTTTTTGTAAAATCTTTTGATTAAAGCAGCAAAATTGGAAATTGTTTGTTTTTCATCAGCAGTAACTTTACATGTCTCCTATTAAGCTGAAGGCAAACATGATAAAACAATAAAAAAAATGCAGTCTAAGCTTACTGAAAATTTAGTAAAGAGAAGATGGCTTTAGTCTGAGTCTCCAGTCTCTTGCAATCCACCTCCTATAACTACAATCATTTAGATGGCCAGAAGAAAAACTGTTTCCAGGTAATACACAACACAAAACACAAGAACAAATCTCAAGTCACACAACAGAGCATAATATCCCTGCTTTTCTAAAGTGGGCGGTCAGAGAGAACAGCCAACTCCCCGAGTCCCCAGCAACACCCTAGTAGCAAACCTGACGCCTCTTCCACCCAAACCAATCAGTAGAGCCATGGGGTGATCTCTTGATCTTGGAACAACTGACCATTTACATAGAGTTTGTCCACAGTGTTGACAGCCAGGGATTCTCGATCAATTAACAGATATCTGTGGTGTTCTAGGATTTCCTTAGGTAATTGATCATTCACACTGAAATACATTTCTCTCAGCTCCCTGCCTTGGCTCCTCACCAGTTCCTTCCTTTGGTTTGCAGCGTTCAAATTTCACTACAATTGGTCGTGGCCCGCCAGCTGTCGGGCCTCTTCCCTCCAAGGTGACGGTGGAAGGTGATGTTCTTCACAGTGTCCATTGGGAGTTTGAGTTGTACCTTCAAGAACTGCTTGGTGCATTGGGTTTCTCCTCTGCCCACTTCAGAATCCCGGAGATGACCAGGTTGTCCCGCATACTGCATGCCTGAATATGAAGAATCAATTCCTTCATCCACTTATTTTCTTCAGAGGACCTAATCATTCCATTGGCGAGGAATTTGACTGAGTCTCTGAGGGTCTTGTTCCTCTGTCCAGTGGTGAGTCAGCACTTGGAGAGTTCTCCGAGCAACATCTCTTGGAGGAAGGAGTTGGCATCTTTGTTCTCTTCCCCATGACAAGTCAGTGATAACACTTGTTCATGTTGTCCTGCAGACCATCAGGGTCTCCTTGTCTAGGATTTCTTGGATGGAGTTACTGTGAAGAGGGGAATGTCAGTAAGATCAATAGTATAACTGGGCTTGAGTAAGCTGGCTTTTGGGGTTAGCTGGGCTGTTTACAATTCAATGAGCGCTGCCATGTTAGATTCTGCACAGATCTCACAAGGTCTTATGCTAGCGCCATTCCCAGTGTTGTGAAAGATCTCTGTGTTGCAAAAGATCTCCACAAAACTTATTAGGGATATACATTCACAGGAAGAGAAGGTTGTTATCTTCCTGTTTACACCTTAGCAACAAGCAATGTTCAAAACGTAACTGAATGTTTAATGTTAATATGTTACATGTTTCATGAGTCAAGACAAAAATGATTCAGGCATTGTTAGACATTGTCACAAAAAACTTGACAGAAAAGGACAGCTATACATTCTCTTCCTGTTTTGAAACAGCTGTCACAGCTATGACTGCACAAAGGCTTTTGGCCGAGGGTCACTGGTTAACATGGCCACTCATTAAACCATAACGGAAGCCCATAGATTGTTTTCTTTTAGAGCGAAATGAGCTAGTGCATTTCCTTCCTGTCCATCCAATCACCCAAGATCCTTGGTAATAGCAGTTACCTTCCTTGTTAGGTTAGAAGTTAATGTGTGTTGACTATGTTTTGGTTGTGGTTTTTGTTTTGCTGATTTGATTTTGCCTTGGTTTCATAATTTCTCTTTTGTTAATTTAATTAGCAATTTGATATTGTATTTTTCTGTATGTCTTTGTGTTATTTGATATTTTGTTTTGGTTGGTGTTATTTGCCATTGTGTTTTGTTGTATTTTTTTGTGATTTGCTGTGTTTTGTAATTTGGATTGTGTTTTGTGATTCCTTGTTGTGTTTTGTGACTTGTCATGTTTTCTCCTTTGTGAACTTGACTAGCAATTCATTGTGTTTTCCTACTTGTTGTTGTTGTTTGTGATATGATGTTGTCTTTTCCTTGCCCTCGTGTTTTCCTGTTTATTGTTGTGTTTTGTGAGGTGTAGCCTTGTTTTGAGATCTGAAATTGTAATTTGCACTTCAGGGCCGCCATAATATAGCCTGTTCATAGGGACCATTATTGAAAGCAAACAGAATCATCTGAACCTAAATTTAGGACATGTGAGAGAATGCAATCATGGTAGCCATTGAAACAGCCTGCTTTAAAAAATAAAACTCACAGCAGAAGGTTTAAGTGTGGGTTGGAACATTTAATACCAAACGATGCCATATAAAGAGTACTGCTGTGGGAATGTAACATAATTAGTAGCACAGAGTGAATGTGAGTGAACTGTAGCGGGGTCTGAGTTGTATCTACTCAAGTTCAAGTATTTGTTGTTGTAGTTGTGAGTGATTCAAGCGTGCCCCTTGCTCAGGTTAAATGAATGGCACTCTACTGCCTGCTGCACTCCAACTCTGTTTTGTCTGTGTGCTCTGACAGCAACTGTGGTTTACATGTTCTCCAAGTTTCCACTTCAGTCTAAAGGATGTACAACAGGAATACATTTATCTTTGTATTCAGCCTCAATTTTTAATGTCTGTCTAAATATGAATGTTGTTCAAATAGGATAACTTTGATTCACGATCAATAGTCTGTTCATAAAAAGACAAAAGGTGAATTATTTTTTTGGAAAAAATAGTTGCAATTATGAAATATGATTTATACCACCATAACATAAAAATAAATGATAAGTGCACAATATGTGCACAATCTGAACCAGCTTAAATCTAAATCAGTGGCTTGCAGAATACAAAATTATTCCTTTTTGCTCCCACTCTATCATCAGAAAATTTTCACAAAATGCAACAGGTTGCCATTTGTGCTATAAAACTACCATCTAGTGGACACTCAGGCAAACACAAAACAGTAAAGGTCAAGTATGATCCTGTTTATATGCTACATTATGTCTAAGCCAGTAGCCAATAGCCCTCAATAACTACTAAATCAATAATGTCATTGTATTATTTCTTGAACTCATGTAATCAAGATTATTTTTTAATTTCAGGTCATACAAGGTCAGAATCTTTTCCCTTGCAATGGTTGAATACAGGGTTTTCCCTCAGAAACTGAATTAGTGGTATCACCAAATTTTTAAACACTTTAGACCAGACCTGGGCATTAAAAGGACAGCATGCGGGGCAAAAAATGCCATGTATGATGGTTCTGCCGGGTCCAGAAGGTCCAAAACAAACCACACTTTTGTACTGACCTAAACTGTCTTTTTTTAAACTCCTGATAGACAGTTCTGACCACAACAGTAAATTATGTGAATCAGAATGGATATTATAGTGAGTATTTGAAATGCTGTCTGAAAAATAAGGAGACTTATGCCTTTTATCTGTACATAGCCTATACATATACACCACTGGTCATCGGACAGCTCTACCTCAGTGGTTGGGCCAAAACCACATCCCAGGAACCCAAACTGTAAAGGTTCCTCAAACAAATTGTTGGCCAAGTTCCTGTGTCTGATACAATCTGGATAAGTCTCTCTCTTTTTTGTGTCTTTGTGTCTCCCTAACAATGGCAGATAAGACAGCAGGGCTTCTCTCCTTTTGGGTTTGTGATGGATGAGGGCTATATGTGATCAATCCACGATGACACACACCTAGTTCTTTAGTCTCTTCTACTCTTCCTCACTCCTCTCATCTGTCTTTCTCTCCTCCCCTCTCTCCTCTTTCTCTCCTCTATACCTGTCCTCTCTTTTCTTGTCTTATCCCTTGTCCTTCCTTTCGGTCCCCTCCATTTGTCCACTATGCTCCTTTGTTCAAGCCTCTTGTCTATCCTCTTGTGTCATATCTCCTTGTCTCTCACCAAGTCCTCTCTGTTCTTCATTTCTCTTTTTCTGTTTTCCATTTACTAATTCATCCTCTTGTTTCCTTTCCTTCTCTTTTTTCAATATACTTAAGCAAGTTTTTACAGCTTTTCTTTACATTTCTCCCTCTTTTCATTCACCCCCACTTCTTCCTCCTTCTCCTCCTCCCATGTCTTGTCCAGAGGAGTGATAGAGGGTAAGTCGGGGGTCAATGATTTGTGCTTTGTGGTGTCAGCATTATTGCTGTGACAGATCCTGACAAGCCTTTGCATATGAAATGCAGTATGTTTATGTTAATCTGTCTCTGCATCCTAACAACATGTCTGGGAAATAGAGATGTCACAATGCCTAGGACGACAGGTAACCCCACCCCCAACCCCCAACACACACACACACACACACACACACCCACACGCACGCACACACATACACATGCACACACCCACACCCACACACACTATTCCGAGTCTACAAACATTTTCTAGGTGTCTGCAAACCAAACAAATCACAACTACTCAGTTTGTCTTGTCCCAGTGAGTGTTACCATTTTTTTTTGGATGCAGATCCATCAGGAAAGTAGTTTTTGAGGAATTAGTGCTAAATAAATGAACTTTTAGCACAAATGTTAAATGAGGATTTTCTTCATTGCCAAAGGCAGGCTCTCAATGGTGACATTTTTAGTTAGACACTGGTTAAGACCAATGTGGTTGAAAGAAAAACATGGTTGTACTGGCTCCTCATGTAGACAGCCTGATGCAATCAGGATGTAACAAGTGCCTCACCGGTCAGTCAGGCTTCTGCTCATATCCACACGTTTACAAAAAAAAGACAGAGTTTGTACAGCAACTTGATGGATAACATGGTGGCAGCTGTCAAAACTAAATAAAATACACAGAACAATAAAAACCATGCTCCAGTCTCCATTGTGTGCATTTTGACCATAAACCAATTATAATCTAGTTGTTTCACAGCAACACAGTGACAAGTCAACTGACCCACTCTTTAAAAAGCATGGGACTGAGTAGTCGAACCATAGTCTAGCCTTTTAAACTGACTAACAGCTATCAATAAGTGTTATTGTGTGAATGATAAACTTGGGGGTCCAACCCTATACCCATAGAAGGTTGGAACTAGCATAGTCTGTTGCTGTCATAAGGTACATAACTAAAACTGACTTAACAACTTATTGAGATGGCATTCAGATGGGGCTGTGCTATGGACCCTGGCCCAAACCATGACATCTCAATGCCATTCCTGGGAAATCTTGGAGTAAGACAAAGCTATGCAGTGCTTTAAGCAGACTTAATGACATGCAGCAGATAATATAACACTAATTACAAATATCATAGACTTGAGATATAACTTGTATTTGAATACAATGGTTCTTGTGCATCTCTGGCAAACACACAACAACAGAGCTCTAAATCAAGGGTAGCCAAATTGATGCCTTGGCTGAGCTGCTTGTGACAATAATGACATATAAAGAAACCAGCAGGCCAAGTCCAAGATGACGGATAGGTGGTTGTCCATGTCAGCCCTATAGACCAGGAAGAAAAAGACTACCGTATTTTCCGCACTATAAGGCGCACCTAAAAGCCTTTAATTTTCTCAAAAACTGAGAGTGCGCCTTATAATCC
>JAQMCX010000251.1:0-12500 GCA_029814765.1 Acanthurus leucopareius | reverse complement strand
TGTCCCTCACTAAAACAAAACCCTACTAAAGAAAAACTTCCTCCCCTGCCTCCAGTAAATGATCCTTAGATCCTTAGGTAGACTTAGATTTAGGATCTCTTACAGTCTAAGATAAGCATGGAGGGTCACTGGTTAATGACCATCCATAACAAATTTCACCACGACTGGCTGTCCACGCAGGTACTTGGTTTATTATGGAACATTCAGAATGCTGTAAAGTCCATAGTCACCTGAAGGTGCTCTTGTTAATTTAACTCATCTGCCCCTCTTCCATCTCATCATCTACTTTCAGCATCATGTCACATCATTTTATGTGCAATTTGTTCAGTGACACTGCATACATAAGTGAGAGGATATCAGGCTGGGTGGTGGGCCTTTGAAGCAGCACTCTGACGAGGGACTCAAGGGTTGGAGTCCAGTCTGCCGTTACTAGTAACAAGTAACAAGAGTGCTTTGGTTAAGGTTCATAAAATGTCTTTGGCTTTTAAAATAGTCACAATATTTTTTTGTGTAGGCTTCACTTTGGTTATGGTACGGAAAAGATTTGGATTAAGGCCAAACGTTCATCAACAAATCTTTGTCATATAGCCATGATATTTTATCTATAAGCTTCATTATATTCACAAACACAAGTTTTCAGTTTAAATTTTGTGCTGTGTCACAAGTATAACAGAGAATTTACAGGTGAAATCATCCTTTGGATCGGGTTTGTATTCATTGCAGGTGCTGGCATGACGCAGGGTTGCTACTTCAGCTACAGGTCACTTATTATGTTGAAAAATCCGTCTTTAGTGACGAGTTCAGTGAATTTCTTAACCTGCCAAGTGAACACCAGTCAGTCAGTCATTAAACGTGAGTGATGGGTTCAGGAGAACATTTGTTCACCAGTTTAGAGTTTATAGGAAAAACAGACACAGCTTTTGTAATCACAGGAAAAACAATCATTGACCAGAGTTCAGCCTCTACAAACTCCAGCTCTGCAGCCAAATGCTTTGTTTTAAATTCCATTTTCATAACAGTAAGTGTAGGACAGAATAGGCAATAGTTTTTGCAATTTTTATAATCATTAAGTCTCTGGATTTTCACAAAATATTATGTCCGTCAACATCTTTTTTTCCCTACTGGGCAAAGAAGAGTAAAGGTAGAGAGAAGAGCACTTAAAAAAGAATCACTTACGATGGACACATTTTAACCATATTTTCTTTTTCTTTATCTGGTTAAATAAAAACAGGCTTGATACATAACTCCATAAATGACAAATTTTAGTCTGTTACACTGAAACTAAAAGGAGCATTGATGAAATTGGTTTTATTAGCCAGTTGATGGAGTGAGAATGATCTTTTGATTATTATTCATTCATAGTTCAGTGTATTCAGAATCTATTCAGGATTTATAATGCTAAAAGGATTTTTATGAAAATGGCCTTAAATGTGATCTGGAAGTGGCTCCATGAAGCTGCTTCCCTCAACAGTGTAGCCAGGATGATGTGCAGGAAAGACTCCGGCCTGATGTGACGGCCAAAATTGTTCTTTCACGCTGACCAATTTAGACCCAGCAACAAGAGGCGTTAACCAGCCCGGGAGGAGCACACAACTCTTTTCATTGTACGTGCCCGTATAATGACAATAAAGTTGAATTGAAAAGGACCTGACTTGACGATGGTTTACCGGGACTGAAAGAAGACGTCAGCCAGGGCATCAGCGGTGGAACAGGCTGGGAAGGAGGCTGACAGGTAGCAGGCTGGGGGTATCAGAGTGCATGCTCGCAGGATGAAGTGCAGATTGGAAGCTAGTAGGCTAGAAGCTAGCATAAAGGCAAATAACATAATGACGGGTAACTGGCTGTGAGAGTGGGTGGGAATCGGGGGTGTTTACTCAGGAGATTCTGTCATGACTTTTCACACACTTTCCTGTCTGCACGGAGCTTTGTACTTTGCACTACTGTTGGGGCTCTTCTCCAAAACCCGAACAGACCCAAGAGTATATAACAGATCCTAAAGTTTTTCTTCAAAAGAAATGTATGCTGGGTTCATTGTTGATGTACAAGTGAGGTCCATCAAAAATCCAGACATCCAAACTGGCAGAACTCGGTGCAGCTCAGTGATTTAATTATTAACACCAAAGGTTCAAGGATTTCCTGAATGGTGAGGCAGGCAAGGATCAAATACATTCATTATTTATAACCTCTCATCCTTTCTACGATCACAAAGGTGGACGGGAAGACTGTACTGCTGACATTGGGAGACAGATGGGTGAGATGCCATTTCTATTGTTTTCAGTTTCATCTCATACAAAAAACAATACTTTTTGCAAACTGGTCTGTTTTTTTCCAGCAAGAACAACACATTCTGTCATTTCATGCGCTGTTTCTCCTCATTTTTAGTTTTATCTTTAATAAAAGTTAATGGCAACAAAAATGTTAAACCATTAAATTTAATTCAGAGGAATACATCATAAAAATTTCCTAATTCCTATCAGTGTGACTGTGCATGTGATCGTAATGAAGTGAGGTTGAGCAGCGTCAACATTTTATGAGACTCTTGATGACACAAGTAGAGCTGATTCACCAAAAGTCCACTGGTTGCTTCTGTAAAAGTCATCCATGATTGTTTCACCTGGTCATGGTTTCATAATGTCAGGTTTGTGTTGTCAAAACGAGGAGGATGTTTCCTTAACGTGCTCATGTTTGGTCTCTTTGCACGTGTCTTTCAGATACAGTGTGTTGAGGTCTCATCGGCCACTGCAAGTTTCAGTTCTTTAAAAGGCCAAAGCAGACGTTATAAGAACATTTCTGACATTTAAAGATTAAATGACTTCCTCTTGTTAAAAAGGGGACATTCAGCTGAACACACTGAACTGTTCATAATGAAGCACTCTCAGTCAGGTATGTCTACATACCAGCCTGTTCTGCTCGTGCTGCACAACAGCCAGAGTAAAAACTAGAAGCACACTGACATACTCAGTATTTGGCAAAAGAAAAAAAAATATATCTATAATTTTTAACCAGGCATACTGTACAAACATCCAGGGAGACATGCAGCTCTCGTTGGCTTTAGTGTCATAAAACTTCCATTTACTCAAAATTCTGGTTGATCATGTGAGAAAGAATGAATTGAGTTTAAAAAAAGCCAACATTCCTCTTACCACAATAAATCATTGACCCATCTTTTAAACTCCGTGCTGAACTTTTTTCCTGTGGTGAATTGCTTGTGTGCAGTCTGAGACTTTACTGCATTTGCTGGCAGTTATGGTTTGAAAACGTCTCCTCTAACATTTTCGACTGCATCATGTTTCTGCATGTTGAGGCTCTGAGTACATCTGGTATTTTGCTGCATTTCAACGTCTGCTCTTCTTCATGGACCTTTCTCTTTTCGTCCCTTTTGGCTCCACCTTCCCTTTTTTCCTTTAAGGTATTTATATTTGTCAAAATGAAGTCAGACGGTTCATGAGCTCAAAGTAATAATGTTCTGAATTTGTGAACAAGGACAAGACAGCGATCTCAGCAGGAACTGAAAGTGAAATAAGCTGATGACATCTTCATTGCTCTCCACAAAAATGTTCATCTCATACATTTGAGCAATTGCTATTTGTAACAGGTTATTCTCTGACTGACAGGGGGACTCTGGGAGGGTCGGTCCTCTCACCTCTCCTCGTGCCAGGGGTAATTCTGAGCTGAATTCAAAACTTGAATTTCTGTGTTCTTTGTTTTGACAGGCCACACTTAATTAGACAGGCGAGGCTGTAAAGAATGGCCAGTCTGGGCCTGGTGGAGACGGAGCGCATCGTAGCAAAGAAACACACTGATAGAGTGAAAGAGAATGTTCAGAAGATTTGGTTTTCAGGGCTCCGGTCACCACGGAGTCCTTCGGGCCTAATGTGTTGCTTTCCCTCCAACTTTAGGTGCCTCCACTATCATGTAAGACAACTTGTTCTCAGCTCTTACAAACTTTTTTACGGACCACAGATAAACAAGTTCAGTACCTCCATTCACAGACCGCAGCTTTTCTGATGGTTAGGCATTTCTACCAAAGTGAACTTTAATGTCCGTGCAGCCATAAAAAACAATGCAGTTGTGTGCACGCTGGCGTATTACTGTTACTGACTACACTGATCTTCGCTATGTGACTAACTAATGTTCTGTAAACCATTCTTTTTATTCAACATTGATTGTCTGTTGTCAACCTGCTGTGACCTCATTGTATTGGTCCAATCAAAAAAAAGTTATCTTGCAAAAGTAGTCTGAAAAAAAGACTCATAATTCATATCATCTTGATAAGTATGTGTGAAGTTTACAAATTTACTGTTTCCATTTATTATGTTTATGTGCACTCCGAATATGTCTGTTTAAAATATACCACATAGTCTAAAAAAATGACATGAAATAACACTGAGAGCACATGAGGCCTTATGCACACTGTTTGAAGGGAGTGCAGAAATCTTTTAAAGATAAGAAACTGAAACAGTCTGTGATGTTCAACCCTTTAAGAAGAGACGGTCTGTTTACATCTCCAGATGCTGAGGTTTCACAATTAAAAATACATTCAAAGAATACTTGAAACTCTGAATAAAAGCAATTGTAAAAGCACTTTTATTTCACATTATGTAATATACATTACTGCAGTTACAAAATGAAAATGGATGGATTTTACCGTATTATTATTATTAGTAGGCCTAATATCTAATATTGCTCTATGGTAAACAAAGCAAAAAAACCCCTCAGTCATTATGCAGTCATAATAACTTTCTTGCAGTGGCACACCAAACAGAAGCACACTGCTTTTCCCTGCAGTTCCTACTGTTGCACTCAAAAAGTTCAAATGAGACAGAAAATAAAACAGTGAAGACATTTGTGTTTTCTAAAAAAGAATAAAACACATCAGAAAGCAAATTAAAAACCTGCACCTTCTTGCATTTATCACATGTAAGTGATTCCTGTTTTCACATCAGATTAGGGAAATGATTGCAGTTCAATCAGGCAAACTGCTCTCAGAGAGGCCAGACTAAGAGCAATTCAAAGATCCCACATGTACTGTCTAAAAAAGGATGGAACAGCTGGCCCCAGTCAGTGAAAAATGTGCTTTATTTTCTCTTTATATGTTTGCAAGTCAAGTGTGTCTGTTTGTGTCATTCCTTCTGTGGTATTTGTACAATTGATGTGGTACATTGCACTGACTTCCTTATTCCTGTGTGGTTTGCTCTACTTCACATAGGTTTTTGACTCACTGAAGTTTAAAGCAGCTTTCTGTCATTATCACACTCTAAAACTCTAGTTGGCAGCACAGTGGCTCAGTGGTGATCACTGGATGCTCCTTTCCCACACTGTCAGAAACATAAACATAAAGGTAAAGCCCAGTCCTGGGCGGCTTCAATGCAGCAAACCAGTTATTGCTAGATTGTGCTCAGCAAACTATAAATGACAAATAAACAGTCCTCTTATTTTTTGTTTTCTCCTTAAATTATGGGCAGAGTTTAACGTCCACACAGCTTGAATCTGAGTCCAGGTCAAGATGAGAACAACTCCGGATTCTTCTGTGCCTCCTGAACTGGAAGTGGAGTGGCAGTTATCTTCCACAGCTCCTGCAGAACATGATAATGATGTGTGTTAATAAAAACTGCACTGAGCCCTCTGTGGGAGGGGGAATCATGCACCTGATCCCTCTAAATAGTGTAAGAGTGGGCAGCAACAGGACTTAAAGTACATTTTCAAGCTAGTGACCCAGAAGCTTGACAGTTTTACCGAACATGTGCAGCACAGTCTGAACAGAAATGCTTATTTAAGATAAAAGATGATCTGAAATACACCTACTTTAAAATGTTACATTTGTTTGTTTTGGGTTTTTTTTTATCAGGGTTTTTCTTGTATCCTGGTTAGAAAAGCTCAGAATTAACTTTATTTCTAGGAAACGTAAGAAGGCAAAATTGCCGTGCTAAGTTTTTAACAGCTTTTAGAGAGAAGAGTGTGAAAGCATTCTGAGTGGAAACATCACAAACAGGTAATGAATGTGCACAAGCCAGGACAGAAAAGCTCTACAGCGGCTGATTAAAACCACCCAGAACATCACTGGTATCCATTTACTGAGCATCAGTGATATCTGTGAGGTGAGGTTCCTATGCAGAGCTCAAAGGACACTTAGAGGCAATAAACAGCCCGGTTACAGTCTGTTCACTGTGCTGCCATCTGGAAAGAGACACAGAAGCATCTGCTGCCGAATCAGCAGACTACAGGACAGTTTTTATCCTCAAACTGTCTCACTTACTAAATAAGTTTTCCTCTACATGTTACCATACAGAGTCGTTTATTTTTATGGTTTACACACGAATTAAGGTGCATAATTTTTGTTTGAGTTCTAAAAAATTGATGAATAAATTAAAACTGTACCTTAAAACAAGTTACAGTTTGTCACACTGTATCTATGTATGTGGTGCAATTATCACTTGTGTTACACAATACAGTAACACAAATTTCAAAAAATATACACTCAGCAACCTACAGTATTGTGCACAGAGAGACACAAAGAGACACAAAAAGATATTTGGGTCAAGGCAAGTTTTAAAATGTCTGCGATAAGGATTTACTACAGCGGGACACTTGTCTGCTCGCATTACATTCAGCCACAAAAGAGTCCAAAGAGCCGAGTAAAGGTCTGAAAGAGGACAATAATAAACTCACACAAGTCTGTGTCACCTGATGCCATCTTAAACAAATACAGGTCCCTTGATCATCAGTGCTGACAACGATTCATATGTTCTGAGAAAAGTGGCCCAACTGCCAAGATCTGTCAATCACTGGTCAAATTTATCTCCAATAAACAAGTAATCTGCAACAAAAGTGTCGCTGCACTAATTCAAGCCTGTTTTACTCGGCCGTTGGCAGAGAGGCTGCCCTTCAAAGATTAACTGATTATATTTGATGTTTTTATTATTCCAGCTTTCAATGTGTCTTGTTCCCTGTAGCTGTCTTCTTTTTTTTATTGCCTGGAATGTTTTTATGGGCTGATCCTCGCCCAATCCAAAATTACTTCATTATGGGACAATAAAATTAAATCTTAAATCTGGATATTAGAAGGTCACAGAGAAGACACAAGGTCAAAACACACAGCAAGACTGCAACATATGGAAAAAAATCCTCTTTTTACACAGTGCAAACACAAAAATTCACCTCGGAGTTTATTGTCCGACACTTTTCTTTTGTGTTCAGTATATTTAGTTTAAAATTTGAGAGAGTTAAAACCTAACTGCCTGTTTACACAGTTCACACGGTGTTGCAGCTGTGTTTTTCAGCCTTTTATCGCTCATGTCTTATTGAAGAAGTATTTTCTATTAAAATCATAAAGCTGTAAACACAGGGCAGGTAAGTGGTCACATTTTGTTGGGCGTTACATGTGCAACTGCAACCCCCAGAGTAATTTAACACAACATCTGCACAGACTGCACAGGGCAAGCAGCACATTGGCAGAGCGGCAGTAGCTTCAGTTCTCTGACCCTGTCCACAGAACGCAGACAGACACGACCTCACAGTGTCAAGTTTGGATTCAGGTTTGAGGTAAAATGAGGTCAGGCTTTAAGGTTGAGATTTATATTAAAAGTAAAGCTATAAAGATTATTCCTATTAGAATACACAGATGTATGTGAGTGTTTCCCTCACCAGCTGCTCTATGCGTTCATACAGGAAGAACTGTGTGAAGTTAGAAGGGAGCTGCTCCACCCTGAAGCTGCATCTTCCATCCACCAGATCCTGCAGCTGCGACAGGCAGCGGCTGAAATGGTCGTAGGCTTCACAGGAAACGTCCAGGTGTCGCAGGGTGAAGTTTAACCTTGTGACATTCAGGCACAGGAGATAATTCAGCTTACTAGCATAGCTCAACACAACTGAACCTGACAGAGCTATCAACTCACAGGAGAAAGAAACAGCTACTGAATAAAAGCTGATAAGGCTAATTACAGGGTTTGTGTCTCACTCACACCAACAAACTCAAAAATTATAAGATAAGCTGCCTATTTCAGTCTGTGCACCTGTGATAGAGTTCACACTGCTCATAAAAATAAAATGTATAGTCTCTGACTTGGCAGGTAGCTGAAACAGAGTCATGGCATGTCTTTAGAGTCTATGTCCTGGTCCACAAAAACACTTATTTTTCATCAAAAAGCTTTTTTCCCTCCCAATCTCCCTTTCAATTCCTGTTCATACTGACTCTGATTTAGAAAAATCAATGTTTGAATTTTTTTTTTTTTTAAATAAATCACCACTGAAGCTTCGTCATGATCATTCCAAACCACTTCAACCCGAACCTCAAAGCCTCATTGGTTTTGAGGATGGAGTCACCAGTAGGCCGACTGCAACTAACAGATTATTTGGCTGTTTCACATCTGAAAGCTGCACAGCTGCTGGCTTGGGCTGTGCTGTGGGAGAGCTGGACTATGTGGTGACCTGTACATTCTGACACATCTGTTCCTCAACATTATGAAGGAGTAGCTATACATTTATGTTTATGTTTATTTACTGCCTCTTGTAAATAAAGGAGATAACTTAGTGCTGTCTACACAACAACTCTGCAAACAGAGTCTGTTATTATCGTTACCCTGGCAGAGTTTTCTAAAGGAACCTTTTGAAAACTGCTTCTCTATGAGAATAAAAAGCCAAAATGCATTAAAAAAGACACTTTCTGATAAAAACCCATGTATGACTGAGGCACACTGTCACATGTCATGTGCTCTGCATGCTTCACATGGGTCTCTCTTCTAACACACCTGAGCTCAGCGATCGGCTCGCCACCACACTCTGCAGAAGCCCGTTAACGAGCCAGCTGATTTGAATCAGGTGTGTTTGAGGACGGAAACGTCGTGTTTGGACACGTGATTTAAATAAATTTTTAATTTCATAAGTTTTAGGTAATGATGGTGCTGGCAGTTCTGCTGACAGACTCTCATGTATTTGTCATAACAATCTGTAAGCCCCCCCCCCCAACCGATTTCCACATTTCTACATATAGCTCAACATGGTCATGGCATTGCTGGCAGAGGTTGAGTTTAGGACCCTGGATGATGCTGAATAAAGATCTAATGCTAAATCAGACATTCTGCGGCGTGAATCAGAGGCATGTGACTGTGAGGTTCACTGATGGGTTTGGTGTTGTCAGGCAGGTCTGCAGAAGATCCTTCCTGTATCTCTCATTTATTTTCCTCCTCTCCCTCTCTCTTCCTTTTGCTCTCGGACTCATCATTACTGTACTACATTTTTAAAATGCTTTCAGTCACATTTTTGCATTTGTCTGTAGATGGATCGCTGTGTGGTGTTAGCTGCTCACAGCCCCCCTGATGGTCACAAGTTATTTCCCACTTTCAATATCACTCTGCTTCAACTGCTCATGGGATTTGTGTGTAACAGCTTGATACTGAGAGAGACACAGAACATAATCACTGTTAGATTGTGACCAGTCCTGTTCATGGTAGGAGATATTAATTACTGTAATTGTTAAGCTGCCAGCATGATTCATCCAAAGTGTTTTTTGACAAACCCCTTCTCTAACACCTTTCCAGCTGAAGGAGGGTTCATGTCTGAGCATTTCTGTAGCTTTCTCAAACAGCCGCTCACACTCTGCTTCATGCTGTGACTGGTCAGCTGTGCAGGGGTGAGACAGCATTGAGGGTTTGAAATTCACTCTCTATCCTGCATTTTTATTGTTGACACAAATATTTCTGCCATTTTTATGTGAGTAACCAAGTGTACCACAGTGGCTTTTCACTCCGCCTCAGAGTGCAGCCATGTGGAACAAGTACAAAGTCTTGATTCCTAACATGGTTGGACAACATGTCGTATGAACTCTTTCCTCTCAGCGTGACCCGACTCTTACATCAGGGTTGCCGTGTCATCCATGTGTAAAATAACGCACACAGCTCCTCTGATAAGAGACTGCGAATGACATATTACTTTATATCTCGCTGCTGTAAGATGGCAGAAGATGTTTTTATCAACTGAAAGAAAAGAATCTCACATTCCGTTGCAGTTGTGGAAAACTCTCCACAATGTTGGTGGAAGGAAAAAATATGCTTTAAGATAAGTGGATGTCATCACAGGATCTTGTCTGGTGAAACGTGTCCTGTCAGAATGACAGCTGTGCTTTAAGGAAGCAGTTTTTACTTACCTTTTCTCTAAGGAGATGAAGACAGTGCAGGTGTGAGGAAAGTTGCTGCAGAGTCGGTACAGAGTTCGGAAAAAGCCATCTGTCAGGTCATCGTCATAGCAAACTGGCGACACACACACACACACACACACAAAAACACATCTAAATATATTTTTCTGCTTGTTTGTCAGTCTGTGTGTATTGGGTTGTTCTGAGATTCATACAGCAGCTCTAACAGCTGCAGTTACAGCTGTATGGATTATTTTTAACCATGTAACTTATTCTCATTCTCAGTGTTTTTGTCCACAGAGAGAGAAGTCTCTCAAACAGTGCACTGACTCTCTCACAGTTTAAGTCAAATTGTTTAATTTAATGGACTTTGAGTGATGTGGATGTCCCAGGCTTCATGGATGAAGATGTGTTTGGTTACATCTGGTAGGAGTCAGTGTTTCCTAACTTTATTTTCGTGTCTTCAGACTGAAAATTGTTCACAAGTTGATCAAAGTTCTCTCACATGATGAATTGGTGTGAGCAGTTTGTTTGTGTTTTGCTGCACAAAACAAGTTTGGTACGAGTTTCAAGCCTTTTCAGGTCTGTACCTCTGACCACTCCCAGACCCCTCGTATGTCACAACAGTCAGGTGAAAAATCAAACTGCCAGAGTCAAGCAACAGCCAGATTTTTAGGGCAGAGGTTTATTTTTTCAGAAGATTTCTCTCACCCTTACTCAAATTTTCTGAGATTCTGCTGGTGCCCTCTGGTGGTTTCCAAGGGAGCCATGGTCCTTGATTTAAAAAATCATGAATTTGAAGATGTGTTTAGTTACTCTTCATGTGCAGGTTCCATGAAGGTTCCACAAATCAAAGCACCACTCAAATTTTGCATGCTGCCTCACGTGATTATGCGTCCATTTCAGTTCAATGACCTTCTGACTGAAGCGTGTTGTACTGGAGAGGAAGATGTGAGACATGTTTTGGTTCTGATCAGCTCAGTAACTTACCATCAGCAGCAATGATGAAGCTGGTGTTGTTGTGTATTTCTGCCACTTCATCTTCCGTCCAACTAAATTCCACATCAGCATCTCCAGAGATTGGACACATGGGAAGAAACGCATGACTGGTTGTTACAGCAGAGACTCATCAACAAAACTTAGAAAGGAGATCTTGAAGGAAGGCTTTTCAAGCCCACTTGACACCAGATGTCTTTGAATTTGTCATCCTTGGCATCATTTTTTTCTCTACTCATATTATTGCATATTCATAATATTACATATACATATTAATGCTCAATAATATCACCTAATGCTGTACTGTAGCTCCTGACTTACATGCTGAAGCTTAGGTTAGGTTCCCAACATGTGCAACATGTCAGTCATGAAGCTTCTTGTGTTTTCTATGTCTGTGTGTGTGTGTATGTGTGTTTGTTTGTGAGTGTGTGAGAGTGGCTGAGTGAGTGTTACCTGTACAAAGGTCATGCTTGAGCCAATCCAGATGTCTCACTCTCACCTCACCACCTGGTTGTCAGAACTGACAGTATTTATTAAGCCGGATAAACAGTCAAAAAGTTTCCCAGAGTTTTAATTGCACTTTAAACCCACAATGTTCCGTTTGTTTTGCCTCATTAACCAATTCTCCTTTGACAGGAGAGGAAAAAAATATGAATGAAATACATAAATAAGCAATCAACAAACTAAATGCATTGATTAATTGTGAAATAAGTCATCAGAAAGTGGAATAAATTGTTGTCTTTCTGAGGACTTTGTAATTCACAAGTAAATGAAATGAAATGACTTAATTTCATCATCATGGCTTGGGTAAAACTTATCAACAATCACTCTGACTACAACAGTTTCCTTTTGGTTCTTTGCTGTTCTCGTGTTTCATCTCAGTAAGCTTTTAGTGAGTTGGCTTTCATGCTGCTCTCACCTTCAGGACACTTTCAGTTACACACATGAAAGCTGCCCGGTGCAAACAGGACCACGAGTGGCCTTTCCTTGAACTTTCCTACAGACTGTGGAGGGAGGCAGTGCTGATGTAGTGCTGATGGCAGTGCACAGACACCTCAGCAAACACTAAGATGTTTGATGTTTGATGAATGAGAAAACTCAACAGTTTCTAGCTCAGCCCGTCACATCGCAAACTGTGATGATTGATTGATGACATTGTGAATAAACTGCTTTGATGACTGGTGATGTCATGCTATTCGATTCAATTCAAACTTCATGACATATTAAGGGTCAATAAAAAAAAAAACAGGAGGACAGATGATTAGATAGTGAAAGAAATGCCTCTAAGAAAAAAAACAAAATTACCGTATTTTCCGCACTATAAGGCGCACCTAAAAGCCTTTAATTTTCTCAAAAACCGACAGTGCGCCTTATA
>JAQMCX010000250.1:0-13515 GCA_029814765.1 Acanthurus leucopareius | reverse complement strand
AAACAATAAACATCAAATAATAATGTTATGCCAAAATTTGATTTTTATTTAATTTTTATTTGAGGGTCCGGCCCCCAGGTGACTGTCCGGTAAAATTCTGGCCCCCTGACAAATATAGTTGGTGACCCCTGCCATAGAGCCACATAGGATTTCATTAATTAATATCGGATAATAGAATGGCCACAGGAGGAACAATGATTGAGATATTGTATATTGTGTATATAATTGTACATAACATTTAATATCAGCCTATAAAGATGAAATATTATCGTGATTTCTCTAAGCCCCTGTAATAAATATTATGTGAACATACTGCTGGGGAAGCCGTGGTAGTTGGATGTTTACTGCTCGCACCACATAGCCACAATGTCAAAGGTTATTTTTTTCGTGGAATTTTTATTGAATTCATCAGCTGAGAAAAAAAGCAACACAGAACTGAGAATGATTCTGGTACCAAAAAACTTTCCCTCTAATTTATTTCACACTAAAACTTAAATATACTCATTTTCTATCACAGACGGAAGTAGTTTATTTTTGTTTTATAAATTAGTTTTATGTAAAAGAAATAGTAATGCTTGTTTACTTAATGGTCCTTGACCTCTAGTTTTGTAAACGTGCCCCCCAGGAAAAGGTAAGCGTTTCTGCTTTATATAATGGGATAATTATGACAGCAGATGACATTTCTGACTGGCAAGTAAAACTGTTTACATCTGCACTTCTGGTGGTTATGCATCTGTTTCAGTCCTGTGTTCTTGCAGTTTAAATGATGGATGATCTCTGAGCTCTGTCACCTCTTTCATCAGGACTTTGTGCTGTGCACAATGTGTAGAAGTCCATGGAAGTCTGAAATGCTGCTATATTGATGTCTTCCTTATGCTGTCTTTGAAGGAGTCCTTTGAAGGAGTGCACAGAAATTTCAGTCTCTGTGTGGAGAAAGAGAAAGTTAACACCGGTTAAATAATGAATCTGCTGAACTTTATTAAATCATGCTTTCTTATACAACCTTAACTGTCAATAAGGGAAAAAAATACAAAACACATTCTTTTCAAAGTTGTGCTGTAGTCAATATGACATATTTGCACTAGTGCTGTCAATTGATGAAAAAAAAAATTAACTAATTAATCGCAACATTACTCTGATTAATCCCGATTAATCGCATTTTTCTACTTAAGACTATAGATTTGGCACAGTTGGGTTAACTTTTCACTTACAGGTTTCTTTATTCGTCCACGAGTGCCACACTCCTGTAGTGTAGACTGGCGAGGCCCCGTGGAGGTAATTTCAGCGGGGTGTTTTGCTTTAAGGTGATACGCCAAAGACGAATTACTTCTGTGGTAATTAAATGTGGCTTTGCAAACTCTGCAAATTACTTTGGTTTTGTCTAACAAACCGTTGGGCAACTTTTTAAAATGAAACTTTCCACCTAAAAGTCCGCTATCCATCTTTGCGCCATAGACTGTGCTTTAGCCAGGATGGCTCGGGTTGCCTGGTGTGCCTGCACCATTGGCCTGCACACGTGACCAAAGGTTATGGATCAGGCGCCACCGGAAGTAAACAAAACAACGTTTATTACGTTTTTTTTTTAATGCGTTAAATGTTTTAAATCAATCTGCCAAATATCACGTTACCTTTGACAGCACTAATTTGTACCGTAATGTTTTTTATTTTGGAAGCAGTTTAACCGTCTTGTCTGATCTTGTTTTGTTTGTAACAGTAACAGCATGCGACTGTACCTGTGTCAGTGTTCCTGGAGTGATGCTCACAGCATACAGCATCCATAGGGGAATCAGGAGTGTTGAGGAGAGTGTGAAGAATCCTCCAATGGTGTAGCCCCACCAGGGGTATTCATATGTGTTGTTGAATTTGAGTGGAGTATATTTGACCAAGGAAAAGATTAAAGTGCACTGACAAACACAACAGAAAGGAAAGAAGAGAAGGCATAAAAACACTCAAAATGACTACATTACTAATTTATATTACAAACATAAAAGCAAACTCACAATTAGACGTTGTATATTTCTTTTAATTTCTCAAAAACATAAAGTGGACAGTCAGACTCTTGCATCAGTTGACTGGTAATTTCCTGTCTTATTCACAAAAGCGTAAACAGCAACCCTGATCACTTGTGTTTGCTGTTGCTTGCATCTTTGTTACCATGTGATTTGCTGCATTAAATTATCCACAAATCGTCATCATTCTTTAGTGATCGTGGCATTGTTGTTAACTGAAATAACATACTGAATGTTATTCAAGTTAAATATGACAATCAGTTCAAGCTAATTTACTCAAGGTACATCACCATCCCCTCCCCATCATTTTTGCCAGTGAAAAGCTTGAAAAGAAATATGAATCTTGGTCTCATGTTTTCTTGGATCAAATCTGTTTGTAACTGCTACAGTTTAAATATAATTTATTTGAATTTTGTAGATCAAATAATTCCCATAGATCATATCATATAATTAAATAGTTCTTCAGGAGTCAGTGATGAGCTATTGAATGTCCCAGATTTCGATAAACAATGACAATTAACAGCCTTGAATTGCATCAGTGGTAATGATGTCCATCTGGTTGAGACATGGACTGCCTTCAGCACTGAAGCCTCTGGCAGCTGTCAGACACACTTGCCTGTGCATCAAGCCATACAGCATGATCAAAGTTAAAAGGCAGACATGGCCAAAATTTTCAGTACTTACAGCACAGATAGCAGGTGTGAAGTACTTCCAGCAATACTTCATGAAAGGCCCCGGTCGATATCCAATCATGTCCTGTATGTTACCATAGTGACGATCTGCACCTGAAGAAAATACAATAATACAATAATTGACGTATTTAAAATACATACTAGTGTAACGGTGTTATTGTGATGCACATAAAAAAGATTCATGCTGTGGGACAATATTGCATTTATATTCCATATCAGCATCCACAACACATCATCCAAGATATGTAAATAAAGCATTAAATTAAAAAAATTCAAAACCCAAGAATATTGCCATAAAAAATTAAATTTCCCCAGTGTTCTATAGCTCCTAAAAATTAGTCCTCATATAAATGCCATATTAGGAATCCCAGCCAGCAGGTAGCATTAAGGTATATAAGGTTAAAGCATGGGTTCTGAACCTTTTTTCCCAACTAGTGGAGATAATCATGAGGGATCCAACAGTGGCTTGAGCAGATTTTACTATGTTAAACATTTTTCTCACCATAGACCCATCCAATACAGACAGACAGCAGAATTGCAATAAACAAGAGTGTCATCCCACTGCAGGCATAGTAGTCAAACAGCTGGAATATATAAAGACCTCCCTGCAAAAAAATAAGAGAGCAAGTCTCTCAGTGAAAGTCAAAACAGTTGTTTTCATTTAATATGTTACTGCATGTGCAATCCTAGCAAACAAATTACATTAATCCTGCAAAAGTGAATTGTTTATGAACTTTAACTCTGCTGTCTTTACTGGTACTTACGCTATATCGTTCCTCCTTTTATGTCTTCACATGTATTTGTTTTGTTTGTTTTTCACAGAAAAGCTAAACTGACATTGATATATAAATGGTAAATAAAGCTTTAATTGTCACCACTGACCTCTGTGACCATTAGAAGGCCAAGAAAGAAGCTTCCAACAGAAATAGTTAGCAGAAGAAGTCTGCGGCGACAGTTGTTTTGGAAGAAGGCAGGATACATGTCAGAGATGGTTGTTACCAATGCCTCTTGATACACAAACTGTGGTGACAAAAGAGATTTTTTTGCGTTAATACAAAAGTATTGTGTGATGGTGCCTGAATGTATTTAATACATGCCAGCAAATTTGATATGTAGTCCTACCTCACTGTCTAATCCTAAAAAGATGATCATAACAAAGAAAAAAACAGCCCAGAGCTGAGGAAGAGGCATAAGAGAAACAGCACAAGGATAAGCGATGAATGCTAACCCCGGTCCTGCATGGGAAAAAGGTCATATTAGTGAACTGTTCAAACAGTTGCATTCTGGGTCTCTGTTAAGCATGACTTATTCCTCATACCTGATTCGGCCACCAGAGATATATCCACACCTTGCTCCTTTGCCATAAATCCGAGCACAGAAAAGATAGCAAAGCCAGCTACAAAGCTGGTAAAACTGTTTAACAGGCACAGGCAAATGCAGTCCCTGCAGGTGAAAATGGAAAAATAACTCACCCTGTGCTGTAATCCAAATTATAGAATGGTAATAACTAGTTGGAACAAAACTGATTTAAGAACAATCATTGTAGACAAAAAAAAAGCCAACCTGTAGCAGTTGTTGTTGTACTTGTTGTAACTTCCTAAAGATGTAAGAACACCTGTGCAAACTCCATAGGAGTAGAAAATTTGGCTACCAGCATCCATCCATACCTGGTGAAATTTAATGAGTTTATGTTTAGTTTAGGGTTGTAAAAATGCACGTGTCCAAGAAATTTAGTTCATACACTACTTAATGCTAGTAATGAAGACAGGTTCTTCATGAAAGTGTCTGTTAAGTCACAAAATGATCATACTTGGAGTATCTAAAATATCCCCTGACAAAGTTATTCTTTTTTTTTTGCTACAATTCATTATATGACATTAGCATTTAGCTTAAATTTCCCAAGTTTTATTTCTTGTTAATGGTTTAACACAGTTACTCAATGCATTTGCTTTCGGATAGGCAGAGATCATACCTCTGGATCAGTAAGGCGAGATGGGTCTGGGTAAAGGTAGAAGATGATTCCTTCTTTGGCTCCCGGTAATGTTAGACCCCGTACAAGCAGCACCATAAGCATTACATAAGGAAATGTTGCAGTGAAGTAGACCACCTAAGACAGAACTAACAGCTGAGTTATGTGTCACTTTTTACGATTAACCTATGAGACACAAATGACAGCTTGACTTAAAGATGAGTCTGAACCTTTCCTGTTGATTTCACTCCATTCAAGATACAGAAGTAACACAAGATCCAGGCAAAGAGCAGACAAAGGGCCAGGTCCCAACGAATATTGCCAAGTTCCTCAATTCCACTTGACAGGCCCAAGATCCTCCTCCTGTAACAAAATTTATTAAGGAACAACACACAAAAAAAAATGCAGCCTTTATACAGTGATTTAATTCATGCCACTTACTCCCAGAATTCCACAACTGAAGATGTGCTGTTTCCATGGAGGAGTAGAGCTGATGTTTGATTATGACTGAAACAACCATCTTGAATGGAAGATCAAGAGAGATTGTGAATTAGAGATAGGAAGAGTAAACACTCTACACATATGTATATGACACAGCTGGAAAAAAAATGCCTTGATACCTGTGTTCCAGCTGTTGTTGCAGCTTGCCCATGGAAGCTCAGACCTGAAGGATGAAAACAAGTAGAGAAACGTCCAAGCCAGAATGATGATATAATACACCCCTGTGTATAAAACAACTACTTGGCTTCCATAACCCAACCCTGCAGAGAGATAGAGATTCAATGTTGTGATATCATGAATAAACATATAAGCAGCTCCCAGAACCGACTTTCACAATATATCAGCACGACACAGGTACAGACAAACGCAGTCCTTGCAGGTGAAATGGAAAAATGATTCACCCTGTGCTGTAATCCAAATTATACAATGGTAATAACTAGTAAGAACAAAATTGATTTAAGAACAGTCATCGTAGTGCTAAGCAGTTACTCATGAAATATTACAATTCTACTTTAGTTTTAGATAGTTTTGTTGCTAGTTATTTTTTATAATAACATTTTACGTTTTTAAAAAAAAGATTAAAAGTTTAAAAAACAGCATTTTTTTGAACATCAAACCATTAGTTTTCAAAGAAGTAAGTTAAGTGCATGATGCAACTCGGTTACAAATGTGACAGCTTTTAAAGCTAGCGGTGCGGTGCAGAGCAGAGCATTCACATAGCAGTTTCTCATAAATGGTTACTCTAATTCAAAATGGCTTATTATCTTATTTTTGTAGCTAAAAAATGGGCTACAAACAATATAAAAGACTTACCTTCAAAAAGAGGGCAGATTTTTCTCCAACATGTTATTCCACCCTGACTGGTGTACTGGCCCAAAGATGTCTCCAGGAAGAAGAGTGGGATGCCACAGGTGAACAAAAACAAAACATAAGGTATGAAGAAAACACCTTTAAGATAAAAAAAAAAGAATATATTGTTAAAATCATGATAAAATGCAAACATTTGTGAAGAAAAATAACAATTTGTAAAGAAAATATTTTATTTTATTTTAATTTTACTTTTTAATTATTATTTTTTAATTACTATTAGATACTGTTAGGAATGATAACAACCAGCTTTTCCTTGGAGGTTAAAAACTGCTACAACTTGTAAATATTGTCACATTAAGAAGACATAGTTACAGTGCTGAAGGAGTCAGAGGTTTTTCTTTTCTCTGCCAGCATTAGCAAATGCTGCCCTACGAGACAACATTAGCAGACCATAATCTTCATCCCTGGCAAGTCACACTGCAACACAACACCTTTCTCATGATCTACATCCAGCCACAACAACAAAGATTTACCTCCTCCATTTTTGTAGCAAAGGTATGGGAACCTCCAGACGTTTCCCAAACCAATAATATGTCCGGCCACGGCCAGGATGAACTCAATCTTACTGCCCCACTGTTCCCTCTCCTGAGGTTTGGGTTGAGGATGTCCTGCCCCAGTCTCAAGGTTCATCACTTTCATTTCCACCTGTGAGCTTTGTCTTTGGTCCATTTCCACCTTTGACCTAAGGTTGAAATAGTGTCAAACAGTCAAGGACATGGTTGTTGTTAGGGCTTTTTTAAGTACTGTACACAAGGCGTGGAGGAATTTCTCACCTTATTGGTCCCTCCTCCCTTAGAGAGTGTAACTCCCCAGGCCCTGTCACCCCTTAGTACATCTCTGTCTACCACTATATTCCTTCACATAGGTCACACAGTCCCTTTGTTTTAATCAATGTTGTGTTTTACAGTTATTTGTACAGATTCTCCCCCATCTGCCCTCACCACAGCAACCAAGGTTGAGGGCTCAGATTTTCCTGATAGCAAGTGGGCAAGAGGATAGCTCACAGTACTAACAGACATTTAGATACTGACCTCTAGTACAAGATACTGTCATCTCCTCAAGCTCAACAGGAGTTAAATAGAAATGTTCATGTAAAAATACCCGGTAAATGTGTACAGCTTGACTTTATTTGGATATGAAGTTTAGGACTGGTGACATGGGGACACAAAGGCTTAAATATACCACACCAGTCACCAGTGTGCAGCTAAGGCCACTTTTCATGAAAAAATAGAACTGGATGAATTAACTTTTAGTTATGCTGGTAATGACATTAGAAAAAAAAGTTGTGGATCACCAAAATGATTCCTATACATCCTTAAAATAACATGAATGGTTGTAGCAAATTTCTTGACAACAAACCAAGTTAATTACTGAAAATGTCAACCTGATGGCAGTGCTAGGGGAAAAAAATGGGAAATCAGCATACACAGACAGACAGACAGACAGACAGACAGACAGACAGACAGACAGACAGACAGACAGATAGATTGATAGATATTAGAACCATTTGCATGGCCTCAACATTGAAACATTTCTAAAGTGAACAAGTCAAGACAAGTAATTCAATTAATTATGCATGCTTGACAAACTTTTATAGTTACAGTTATATATATATATATATATATAACTGTAACTGTATATATATATAATTATAAATAGTTATAGTTGCCAAGTTCCTCTATTCCACTTGATTGGCCCAAGATTCTCATCCTGGTACAAAGTTTATAAAGGAACAACACAAAAAAAATGCAGCCTTTATACAGTGACTTAATTCATGCTACTTACTCCCAAAATTCCACAACTGAAGATGTGCTGTTTCCATGGAGGAGTAGAGCTGATGTTTGATTATGACTGAAACAACCATCTTGAATGGAAGATCAAGAGAGATTGTGAATTAGAGATTCTGCACGTGGATACTGAACATTTTGACAACAAAAACTGTAGAGTTGTTCGGCTTTTTCAATGGACCGTTATGACCGTTATGAAAATTCTGACAGATATTATCTTGTGCTTTGCTGACATTGGACTGGGTCAGTTACCGGTATGATAGCCTCCTACGAAAGATTAGAAATTGCCTGTTTTGAATGTCATTTATGCCGCCAGTTTCTCCCAGAGGAGGAATGACTTTCAGGTTGAGTTAGGTTGCTACAGGTCACTTCTACTGCAAGACACAGTTGAGTGTAAAAAGAGACTAAAAATGGACTTTTGTTTCACCCCAAAACCACATTTTTTAAATGTTGACTCATTTTATGAATGAAATGTCAAAAGCTAGCTGGACCACTGGACAGTCAACCGAGGAAAACTTACAACAGCCCACCTGTTGGTCATATCAATGGGAAAACTTGCTGAGCTGGTGAGTCAGCTATATAAGCACACTCATTTACCCTCCCTGTGTTTAGATAAGGAAGATTACACAGATTCAGAAGAGACTGAGATCCGCTGACTCAGAAAGGGAGTGAAGCTAATTTGTGTGTATGAATGATTGAGGCAATTCAGCATAACGTTCTTCAACAGATTTTTTTTTTTTCAACCAGCCACTGACTGCTCTGTGCCTGAGGCGTTTTGTGCAGGTGTTTGGCTTAACATACATTGGTTTGGCTTTCTTTAAGCGGGTTTAGGAAGTAATTTGCTGGTGCACATCTGAGTGTAATAACCACAGAGTAACATCATAGCTATTGCTGCATGATTGCTAAATCACGCCATGTAAATGCTGAAACTCATTATGTCATTGATTGTCAAATTAAGATTGTTCGATAAGGTAGTGTGATTCAGCAATCGTGTGGCAATGGTTATTATCGTTAACATTAGCTAACAAACAATGTTTCACTTACTTTACCAGTTTCTTCATAACCACTAGCAATAGATAGTGCTTGATTGTAAACTACTGTTGTGGCTTTCTGCATTCGTGTTGTGGCTTTTTGCATTTTGCGTGTGTTTTTCCCTTTTGCAAAGTGTTTTGGGTATGCAATTTGTCTGATACGTCTTGGGCACCTTACCGCAACAGACTCCTCACTTGAGTCTGTTTTTGACTGAGACTTACCCTGTATGGCTTACCCTATTCAATGTCCCTTTACCGCCTTAGGCAAAAGTAAATACCCCCTAATGCTGTAGCTCTTTGCATGTCCTTTTAAGAGGTAGAACAAAGCTTAACATCGTTTTTCTTACTGTCCAGTACCCCCAACATATAAAATGGATGTATAAAGAAAAAAAAATCCACAAAAAATCCTACAAATGAAATTAAAAGATGAAGTTGCTTGGCCCATGAACAAAAGAAATGCAAAATACCATATCTCTTGGCCGGAGATAACCGGCCAAGAGATATGAGAGAAATATGAGATATCAGACAACCCCGCTTTTTTAGAACAGGTACAGCGATCCCAATCAGACACAGTATGAACTGCTGGTGTAAAAGAGAGAGGTTATTCTGCCCTTAGTTTTACATCACATGCAGTCGTCATATTACCACATTATTTAATGGAGCATGTTGCAAAATTTGGGGGCAATTTCATGCCACACAGTGGACACAGGCAGTGACACTGAACTCCGGTCAGTCACCAGTTTTATGGTCAAAGCTGCCCTGACGGGTGTGAGAGCCTGTTCAATGCTGCTTGCAGCCTTATTTTTAATGTTTAGAGTTTTTTTTTTTTTAAGTTTGATTCTCATTTTTAACGAATGCTTGATTGTGTTTTTCCTTTGAATATCTAAGCGTTGCATTTAACTAACCCTATCTAACCCTAACCCTGTGTGTTGTGCCATCCTGCTCTGTTTGCTTTGGCTTGGATTACCGTTCTCTCCACACATACTTCAGTAGAAACACACCCTTTTCCACATCCGCTTCTCACTTTAATTACTAAGAACTGTGTAGTAACACGGTGTAGAGGTGAAGTCAGTGAAAGGAGTGTTTTCTATTTTGCCTTCATCAATAGAAGTTGTTTTTTATATAAGATACAGCACTTAATATTTATATTCTTGTACATTTCTGTTTCAGCACAAAAATTAAAAAAAAATTATACTAAAGTTGCCAGAGTAAGTGTTTAATTTATTTATATTCTTCCGTCTAAAACTGTATATCTGTGGGATTTTCTTGTGCTTCTGACAATATTTATTTTTTACATTTTATTTATTTTAAGTTTTCTGTTTTAGTAAATGTTACTCGAAGACGTTAAAGGTGTATATATTTTAACAGAAAGAAAAAAATGTTACGCTATTATATGATTTGTTTTAAATGAATGAAAAAGAAGAGGAAGAAATAAATCAACAATATGAAAAAGCAGAACAAATTCAGATGAATTTGGGTATTTAGGTGTTGAAAGAATATTGACTGTAAATTAACCTGGATGAGATAACTGCAAAAAAATGTAAACTTGTTCATTGAAGCATCATCTTGAGGTCGATGAGTGTTAATATTTTGGTTTTGTGTTGCTACCAATTACAAACCGGCTAAGTTGTAAACAAAATGTTACGTATAGAAATGTGTAAAATAACTTAAGGTAGCATAAATTATTAACATGGTACAATGTATATTTTAACTGGCGGACCTCTCTTCAACTGCCTCCTACCCAAAGTAACAACAGAATAGTTCATGGCAACAACCCACCAACCTTATGATGTGATTCACTTAGCAGGTTCACTGTAGCCTGCCTGTGCCATGACACTTCCTGTGAGAGAATAACCATAAATTGCCCATTATGCAATTGCAAATTTTTTCATTTACCTCTTATCTAAAATTGCTCTTGCAGCAAGCTTCCTGAGGCCGTTTTTTGAAGAGTTTGGTTTTGTGACTTCAGTGCATTTGGTCCAGTTTTCGCCAAATTTCAAATGCTTGAATACAGTTATAACCTGACATAGTTTACATGCCAAAAAAGACTCTTTAACACAGAGAAATCCTGTAGTAACGGTCATTTAATTTACATGAAATCTTCATGGTGTGGTATACACACGGTGTAGAGGAGCATAATGTTATATGTTGGTAATCTTTTTTGCAACAATGTGACCACAGGAAGTGACATTTAATTCCTGCAAGCATTTTCAAAAACTAATGAAAATTTGAAGCCATGTGAAACTGAGGCCGAAGCTGCTGCACACCAGGAAGAACCACAGAGTGTATGAGGGCTTGTCTGTGGTTTAATCTTTGTTTGGTATCCTTGACAAAGGTTCAGTTTCCTGTCAGAGTATCAGTGTTCACCAAGAAAAATTTTGGTTTAATGCCAAAAATACCAGTGAGAGAAGTGAGGGGGAGCCAAAGTTTTCTTATCTAAGATCACACTACACACCATCACAAAATCACCATGGTTAGGTGAGGCAGACACGTCACAATCATCATCAGATGAACAACATAAAAGCAGCAGCAGTGATCGATTGAATTTCAGCTTCGGAGACGGAACGAAGACGAGCGAATAACAGCCTGCGATCCCAAACACGACTGATAAACCAGCAGAGATGGGTAAGTAGAGTTAAACCTTCTCTTCAAGACTTAAAGAAAAAATTGATAAAAAAGCAACTTTTGGGTTGGTGTCATTAGTTTATTAACAAAAAACCTGATTTGAAAAGGAAAAACTGACAGTTTACAAGAAAGTGATTTAATGGTGATGTTTAATGTTGTCTTGAGGTAACAACAACAAGAATAATAGTAATGATACTAACGGTTATAATAATAATTAGACCATCCATTTGAAATGCATGGCAGTGATGTTATCATGTAGAACTTGTGTTGTTGCCTCCAACTTTGACCAATTAAAAAATTACTTGGATTTGTTCGTAGTCAGACAGTAAGCCTTCTTTGAGTGTCATTAAGGTTATTTTAATATCCCTTTGTCAAAAATAATGAGTTGTAATACTCTGCCAAAGTTATACCTACTAGCGGGAACACGTCTATTTAGCTAACAGGTGTATAGTTTATTTGGACTGTGAAGTGAAGTCAAGCCAATTTTATTTTTATAGTGACAAATCAAAACATGAGTTATCTCAAACACTTTACATATAAAGAAGTAGAGACCACACTCTTTAATTATATTTATTAAGACACAACTATTGAAAGCAATTCCCTCATAAGCAAGAACTTGGTGACAGTGGAGAGTAAAAACTTCCACTAAACAGGCAGAAACCTCAGTACAGATCAAGATTCAGAGTTCCTAAAGATTCTAAGATCTCATCTCAAATTTTCCATTAGTTCAAATAACTCTCTCAATTGTTTTTTTTAATCACATTTGACTTGGTCAGTGTGTTGTTGAATGTTTTCTTTTACAGGGGATAAGGTTGCATTCACTGCACTGGCAGAACATGGCGGGAATGTGGGACCCAAAACAGGAGACACAACTTTGGTCTTCAACACCAACATTACAAACGTTGGTGGAGGCTACGATAACACTTCAGGTAAATACATCACATGCAGCCACACTCATTATCATGTCTGTGGTTTGGTTTGAGATGTAGAGACATTTTTTATAAGTATTATTCTGCATCATAAAAAAAACAAAAAATAAACTGATTACACACCACCTGAGCAGCAACAAACTGTGGACAAACAAAGTTTAAAGACTTGCTAAAAAAAACCACAGTGGAGCATCCACTTGTTTATGAGTTGGTGGAGACAAACCAGAGCTTAAAGGAAGGTGAATGTTGAGCTGAAAACCCTCTTTACACTGGATGAAACGCTCATTAACACCCACTTACACCTGGCTTTTGTCTATATGTGAGGGCACAAGTAGCATTCCTGTGTCAGTTAACTTTACAGTAGTCACAGGTTTTATTTATCATCATCATTTATTGTCTCCCACTCCGAAAGGCATTGGTGTAAACATCATGTGGACACGATAATGTCCACCTCTTTGCAATACTGTGACAACAAACATATTTCTATATATTGTTATCTTAAAAACAATGAAAACTCGTAGCCCCCACTCTAACTCTTTTTTCTTTACCGCACTAATAGGGTTGATGCTATTGATACTATTTTTCAGTTTGATCAACTCATTTTAAAAGCTTTTTACAGCAAAAGAAGGATTTTTTTTCTCATTGGCTCATTCAAAGCTTTCAAGAAATTTGATAAATGCTCTTTTTTTTCATAGGTGTCTTCAAAGCTCCTGTTCCAGGTCTTTATTATTTTACTTTCACCTACCATGGTGGAAATCAGGGGAAAACAGGGCTGCAGCTGATCAAAGGCGAAAACGTCATCCTCCAGTCATTTGATGACTTTATGAAAAGCAGTAACAACACCTCTGATAATGCAGGACACTCAGCAGTCCTGCACCTACAGAAAGGCGACGAGGTGTTTGTGCGTCTTCCTGCTGGTCGTCAAATTTGGGCAGCTAACAGCTCCACCAGCTTTAGTGGTTTTCTGATCAGTCGTGGTTGAGAATTTGATGATTCCTGAAGGATGGTTCCAAAAACCTGAGATTGATGATTACATTAACATGAAAACATGAAAACAGATGTCATGACAAATTAAATGTTTCATATCATTAAAGTGACTTTT
>JAQMCX010000249.1:0-13453 GCA_029814765.1 Acanthurus leucopareius | reverse complement strand
TGTGTGTGTGTGTGTGTGTGTGTGTGTGTGTGTGTGTGTGTGTGTGTGTGTGTGTGTGTGTGTGTGTGTGTGTGTACTCCAGCTGCTGCGGCTTCATGTAAACAGATGTGAGGTTACAGATCTCTGAGTGTCTGTTTGACTCTGTGAAACAGATCAACATTCCTGTGAAAAGTCACAGTCACTTTTCATTTCACTGGTAGATCAGATCATGAACGTGTCGTCCTGACTTTTACATCTTTTGCTCACTTTAAATGAGGTTGTCTCTGGCGTTCATGAGGAAGAGACAGCAGGTAAAGATGTTTATAAGCTGAAGCAAAGCAAAAGTTCCAACAATCTTGGAACCAGGAGTTTATCTGAGTATGTTTAGGGATGAAGGTGAAAGAACTTTTTGAGCAGTTTTCTGAAATTCTGAGATCAATTCTCAACAAACAGAAGTATGTTTACGTTTGGCGCTTAATGGGTGTTTATTTTGAACCCTGTGTCATTAAACTGGATGTTTATACTTTAATCACCTGGACTGATAGTTTACAGGTGTTTGTGATAACAGACGTTCTGACAGCGACACACATTAAACCTACAAAAACAAACATGAGTCATGCAGTTATCAACAAAAAATAATTACTGCAAAAAATCTCTTACAAATGTGAAAACTTGACAAAAAGTAGAGGTAAGATTTTGGTGCCACATGGTCGAATCCTGACTGCTGGAAAGAGGCTGAACTCAGTGAAGCAAAGAGAGAAACAAACAGGGAGGGAGGAGCTGTTTGGGTTCAGTGGTTTACAGAATCCCAGAATGCACTGCACACACCCATCTGAGCTCCCCATGCGAGCTATTTTAGGAGGAAATTACAGTGAAAACACTCACACACATACACACACACACACACAGAATCATGTAACATGGCTGTAACATGACATCAGTCATCTGAAAAAAAGGAAAAGAGAAAATGAAGGAGGAGGAAAGAAGAAAAAAGCTGACAGTAAAGGAAATAAGTCAGCACAGAGGAGGAGGAGGAGGAGGAGGAGGAGGAGGAGGAGGAGGAGGAGGGCGGCCTTCGTCTCTTTTCCTCCTGTGTTCCTGTTCGCTCTCAGCTCTCCCTGCTTAACCCAAACACTGAGATGTGTTTGCAGAACAAAGATGGTGTTTAGCTTAGGACATGTTTAGCTTAGCTTAGCACAAAGACTGGAAGCAGAGGGAAACTGTTAGCCTACAGCAGCTCCTTCAAAATATAAACGGCTGAATTCTGGATGTACCATTGTTAAGATGAGTCGGATGTTGTAGCTTTTAGATCTACTGTCAGTTAATGAATTCATGCTTAATTATTCCATTCAGTTTCTCTTTTGTTTTATTTGATGCTTTTGATTCTGAATTTCATTACCTGTCAACTTTAGGGAAGCTACAAATAAAAGTAAGAAACCACACATGCAGACGTGTGTGTACTTCATACTGTGATAAGTGATTTAAACATTCGTTATTTTTTGAGTGAGAAAGGAGTTCAGTTTTCTTTGAGATCAGCAAATGAGGAATCAGCTTCAGATCAAACTGTCCATGACTGCATCAGTAAAAGTCTTAAAATGCGTAAATTTGTCTTCAACTATGGACATTTAAAAAGAGCAGTGAAACTACACAACATCTGCACAATGCATTCAAATGAAAAATAAATGGAGTTTATAAAAAGCTGAGAGGATTAAAGGGAGTCAGACAGTCAAACAACAGGCTGCAGGTAAAGTTTTAAGTTTCATCTGTTTGAATCAGAAAAGCAACTACGAGACAGACGGAGAACATGTCTGCTTTACTGTAATAATATACTGTAGTTTGTATCTACAGTTTTGCTATCTTTTTTTTTTTAAACTCAGAGTTAGAAAACGTCTTTATGTCTATTCATTTTCATGCAAAAGTTTTCCTCAGTTTTTTCGTGGAACCTCTGGAAGCTTTAAGGACCATTTGGCCAAATTTAACATCACAAATGAACCGAATCACTGGAAGAAAAAAAAAAAGAAGAAATTCTTTGACCTGATCGATAATATTGTTTAATAAAAGGGGAATCTTCCTTTAATTCAATCAAATCTGTTTAATCTTTTCATTCTTCTTTTTATCTAACAAAGGAAACTTGTCAGGCTGTTTACTTTGAGTTCTGCAGTGAAACTACGTGAAGCTCCTTATGTTCAGAGTTTGTGTTTTATTGAACAGGAAATGAAGTCTGAGACCCTTGAATGTCTCACGCAGCAGAGCAGCGTCCAGCCAGACGCCCTGTGGCATCATGGGAAAGCCAGCTCAACAGCTCCACCTACTGGACTCAACTGGATGGAGCTGACTGTCTGCAGCCGTCTGGTTTTAATCTCACACGTTACATAACAGATCCCAGTCTGAGCCTCTCTCTCTCACACACTCACACACACACACACACACTCACACACACACACACACACACAGTTTTCTGTTTGACTCATTCAAACAGACACTACACAATACAACTAAAGCCCAGTTACATATTTTTCCACATAATCACAGTTAATTTCCTGTCATGTCATGTTGAGTTCACTGTCTTTGGATGAAGATCTGCCATCATCATCATCATCATGGTGTCAGTCAGAGTCACGTCCAACGAGTAAATCGAGTTCAGGAAACGAGTCAAACCCCAAAGACAGAAAACAAACAGATTATCTTCCAACAAAAACACCTGCGAATAAAAAACTTATGCAACAAAAACACAGAAACATGAAGAAGCTCAGCGATGATTCACTCAATGACTTCTGAGGTGTTTTATTATCGTCAGATAAAATGTGAAGAATCAACCATCAACGAGTCAAAGTTCAGTCACTTTATGTTTCTGTTTGCTGAAGATCACCTGCACTCACAGTAAAGAAGGGCGTTGAGTTTGACGCAGGTAATAACTGATCATTGATCACAGATGAACAGGAGGCTGCCCATCAGTCAGCAGCTTTTGTTCATTCAGAGGAAACAGATTTAAAGGCGGATGTTAGAGGTTTGTGTCACATCGACTCTTCACAGCTTCAGCAGCTCCAGGCTTTTATTTCACACACATTACGCTCTGAGGTTATTGATCGCTGTGATGTCATGGATACACACACCCTCTTCTCTTTCACACACTCCACATTTTGAACATTTCGTCCTCGTTCAACTTTCTGTAACTTCAGCGTGAAACGAAACACACTGCAGCTCATTAACTGTGCTCATAAAATCAGAGGCAGGCACCACCCAACCCCGACTGTCAGACCGCTACACCCGTCGACACTCAGCACACACCCGCAGAAACTCTACACACACACACACACACACACACACACACACACACACACACACACATTTTACTCCACCTTCTCACATAATAAACGAGCAGTGGAGTCATTTAGCCATGCTAGCAGCAGCTAGCTAACGTCAGCCTGTCATTCAGACTGAAATATGTAAACAGTTATCAGATGAATTGTTTTGAAATGTGGTTCAGACATTCTCATCACGATGAACTAGAGGAACTTTGATCTTCCTTTTCATCCAGCGCCATCATCAGGTCAATGTTCTAATGTTCCCTATAACTCGTCCCCTGGTTTATGAACAAATGCCTGCAGAACTTTATAATTAGAGCTAGTTAGCAAATGTTATTATGCTAACAGGCTAACAGGCTAAACTAAGATGGTGAATAAGATGGTTATATGAACCATATCTCTGTATGAATGAAAACGTTCAGTTTTATTTTTTTATTTTTTTGATAAACAACCTTCAGTAATGTGGATATGATGATTAAATTTGTAAAGGCAAGTATTCGAACAGCTCAAACAGACAGAACGATCATCAATTTACTGTAAATCAGCCAGGAACATCGCCAAGACTTAAATTACATCACAATGTAAGAATATAAAATACAGCAGAGCTCATCTTCTCTCAAGAGCTTCTACAAACTGTTTTCCACTCAGATTTCCACAAGAAGAGCAGAACAGAAAAACATCTGGTATGTTACCTGATCTGAAAACTGAAAATATTCATTTAGACAAAGAGATGCAGCAGATTCTCTCACTGTGGATTTTATTACTTGAAAAAAACATGAATATTTATTATTAAATGGTTCTCATTGATTGTTTTTTAGCAGCAGATTCAAATTGCTAAGGTCGTCTTTCGTCACAAAAACATTTTCAGACTCATTTTTTTTCAATCAAATCCATTAATTCCAGTTCCAATTCCAGATAAATACAGCTGACTGGATTTTCAGGCCATCAAAGTCAATCACTGATTCCTTTTTTTGGAAAACTTTTCACTTTTCACAAACACTTTGATCACATCTGCTCATCATCTGCAGATCTTCCTTCAGCGTCACACAGCTGAAACTGAACAAACTCAGGAGCCTCATGAAGTAAATCACATTCCTCAGATAGAACTGAACCTCGTGCTCTGAATCCATCAGACTCCACATCTGAACCTCAGACTGCAGGAAGAGAAACACTGAACTGTTTCTATCTCAAACAAACTGCAGATGTATTAGCACAAATATTAGCTCTCAGACCTGCAGCTACAGTGTCATCCGGACCCTGAACTCAGCTCACTCTCAGTTAATCTTTAATGATGTGTGAGCTGCAGCAGCTCAGTGAAGCTGGTTTCTGCTGCTGGTATGCGTTTGTTACAGACTGAGCCGCCTTTTACCATGTAAAGCAGAAACAAGAGCAGCACAGGAAGCGCAGCTCAGCACCGAGCACTCAGGGATCCAAGCAGGGACCACGAGGCTCGTTCACAGCCACTGAATGTGACTCTGAAGGGAAACGCTTGCTGTGACTTTAAGAAACTCTTACACACAACTGCTTATCAGAAAAATGTCACTGTGGCCTGCAGATGGAGGGAGAGCATGAGGCTGGACGACCTGCTAGCTTAGCGGTTAGCCTGACTGCTCCTGTCCGGCTGAACAACGGTTAAATGTCTGTTCTTTCATCAGGCAACTGATGTGACTGATAATATGCAAAAAAAAAGTTTTTAAATCACATTAAACACATGAGAAAATATTTTCTCTACTTGTTCTCCACTGACAGCAGATGTCGATAAGAGGAGGAATCTTCGATATCAGACCTGAATTCCATTTATGGAGCTTCAAAGCTTTTACTGAGAATTACTAATTTTTGAAGGTAATATTTAAAGATCTAAATGATGAGGACAAAGAAGACAATGCAAACTTAAAGGTTACAGAACAGAAACGTCTCAACTCTGATCTTTTTCTCATTGTTGAATCCATTAATCAAGAAAGACAAAAATCTGATTGCAAGGATTTTCTTTTTATTGATAACACAAACAACTGCTGAGGAAGTTTTTCTTCACCACTGTCACTCAGAGTTTGCTCATGTGGGAATTGTTGGGTTCATAAATTGAATTACAGAGTGGTCTCAACCTACTCTGTATGTAAAGTGTGTTGAGAAAACTTTTGTTGTGATTTGATGTTATATAAATCAAATTTAACTTGACTAGCCACATCAAATGGCTAGATTACAATAATTGCCCATAAAATGAAGAATCTGCTTGGGATCATGTGCTTCCCTGCACCCGGTTTCTCAGACATGAACCACAGAGCTTCACACAGCAGGCATTCACACAGCAAATGACACTGATCACCCTCTCCATCAGCTCCTGACAGCGCCGCCGTCTGTGCACAGGAGCTCGATTCAGCAGCACTTTTGTCCCTTCAGACACAGCGGTCTCGAATAAAAAGCCTCGCTGACACTGAAGGGACACTGAAGGGGACATGAATGAGGTTTGCATGGATTCTGTGTTGTGCTCACTGTGGAAACAGATCTCCATCTGTGACTAAATCTTACTGTTGGAAACAAAATGACAGACGAACTTTACTCATTTCTGCTTCCACGTCAGTTAAATCTGCGATCGTCCTTCATGATGTGGCTGCTGCTTCGCCTCAGCGACACCAGGAAAAAAAAACTGCAGACAAAACCAGGTTTATTTATAGAAACTCTTCTGCTGGAGCGGTCAGTCTCTGCAGACACACCCTGCAGGCCGGCCGCCTCCTCGACCAAACACACTGATGTTACCGTCATCATCACTGCAGTGCTTCCTACACTGCAGACACACACACACACACACACAGCATGAGCAGGAAACCAGGGAGTGTGTCCCAAATGTCCTGATGAGGACAGGAAAGAGACATAAATGCTGCAGAGCGAGGACGTCCAGCAGCCTTTTTCAAGTTTATTCTTGAGGTCAGCGTGAGGATCAGAGTCAGGTCCTGGTTTCAGATCAGGCGTGTAATTAAAGGAATGAAAGGAGCTCGTGGAAAGTCCTCATGTGTTCAACATCTGCTTTTTGAAAGAAGCTTTTACAGACTTGTTTTCACTGAACAGGATCTGACAGTTTAGTCATCTACATCTAATTGTAGGTTAGACTCTGAACATGAAGCTTAGTTAGTTTTATGTTCTGCTGAGGAAGAAACACAAGTTTAACAGGCTGATTTTTAATGTCTCTTTTACAGATAATCATAAATAAAGAACCCATCAGAAGAGTAAATGATGAATAAAAGTTGTGTCGCTGCCTTTCTTTACTAGCAAACTCAGGGAGAAACAAATGGTGGATTTATTTAAATATTAATTCAGTTTAAAGGCTGAAGGCAAATGTAACTTGACTTCCTCCTGCATGTTTCTCCATGTATGAGTTGACTCCATCTGTCATGTACATACATGTTTGACCATTGTTTCTGTTGCCGCTCTTGCATGACGTCGCTTCAGTTATAATTGGATCTTTGAGCTCTTAAACAAAGGTTCATGAATTTCAACATATTTTCTGCACAATGGCAATATTCCACAGAGAAAAAACAGCTGCAGAGTTTTGTTTCCGAGCGTTCTGTTAACATTTTACCAACAAAGCATGACGACAGGTTTTATGCATTCAACAAATGGTGGCGTTAACGTGACCTCACTTGGCTGATGTTAGACCTCAGTGTCTAATACAAAGACCTCTGACGTCATGTCACAACCGTTACTCTCACATTCTGTGATCATGTTTATGTATTTATTCAACTTTTTTAAACATAAAATAAACAATATGAACAATATGAGTGATTTTTAAAATTAATAAATAAGGAAAGTACGTTTCAGTCTAATAAAGTATTTGGACATTTTACTCAAACAGTATCAACAACTCAGAGTAAAAATATTCCTACAACAAGTTCATTCAAAATCAGTCTTAAGTAAGAATTGGTCACGAGTAATCTAAGTTAAGTGTTATTAAGTGTCGTATTTGTTGATAATAATTAGTAATGCATTCACGTGTTCATCATGTCATCACACAGCAGCAACATTCAGGTGAAGAACACTTGAAGTTAAATGTGTAAATAATCTTAATAACTTTATATGTTGTTGGGTAAATAAACATTTGATTATATGTCTTGTTTTTTTACAAACTGTGTTAAAACTAACATTTGCAAAGAAACAAATAAACTGTTGGATACTTGAATAAATAAATGTTGTAGGGTGAGAAGTGTAACTTTGCTTCTTAGTTATAGTGAAGTAAAAGTATAAAGTAGCTTTAAAGTAAATGTTCAATTCAAGTACAAGTAGTTTATCTCAAAAATCAACACATGCACACAATTGAGTAAATGTACTCTGTTGTATTTCACTACTGCTCTCTGTTAACAGCATAAAAAGCATTTTTCCTAAATGTAGTTTCATTGGGTTTCCAGGTGTTTGCAGACAGAATAAACAGCTTCAGGACTCTTTCAGACGCATGTGGCATTATCACAGATGTGGGGAAGTAAACAATTCACCAATAATCAAAACCAATCAATCGTTTCCAGCTCTGCCACCATCACCAGCACAGAAGCAAAAGCACGTGTGTGTGTTTGTGTGTGTTGACCGACCAGGTGAGGTCGCGGCTCTTTTGTTGGAAACTGAAAAGAGCTTTGAATCGGTGGAAACTGCTGGACGTCCGCATGAAAAGAGACACACGGTCGGACACACAGAGGTGAATCAGATCTGCACAGTTTGACACTTTCAGCCGCTGGTTCATTTAAAGGACAACCGCTAAACAACAGCACGCTGACAGCTCAGCCAACCGGGGACAGTCCCCATAAACCACCACAACCCGACTTCGTGTCGCCAGACAGGGACGACCGAAAAGTTCCAAGACACCAAACTTTTCCTCACCTCTGGTCCCAAGCAGCGACTCCCTCCCTCCTCTTCCTTCTCCCCTTTTTGCCGCCTCCTCGCAGTAAATCTCCCCCAGCTTCACTCGGATAAACAGTCCCGGTGTTCAGACGTGAATTAACGGGAAAACTCGGCTGTCCCAGTCAGTAGTTTATAGTTTTCCAGCCGTGAAGGAGCCGCACGTCGCCCCGCTGCTCCGCTGCTCTCCGCCGCTAAAAAGTCAAGACTGCTGGCTGTCTGTGCTGCCTTCACGGACCGTCGGACATGTGGGGATTTGGTGCGTTTAGCGCGCATGAGCACGTGAAAAAACAGGGAAATTTATGGGTGATAGGTGAGGTGAGGGCGGGTCGGATTTGGACCACATGAGAACATAAATTCTAAGTAAAAAGGAGAATTTTACGGACTTTTTCTTTTTTAACATAATTTTCATGATGATTTCACTTCTTCAATAAAGTGTTGGAACAAGTAGCCTTTCAGATATTTTACACTGTAAAAGTAGTAACTTCAAGAATAGAAATACTCTGTTATAAGTAAACTAAAAGTCCTGCATTAAAAGGTTAATTTGGTAAAGGTTGCTCTATTCCCCACAAATATACATGCTGGATTTTAATCGTGGATGAATTAATGTGTCCTTTACTTTCACGTTGCAGCTGGTGAAGGTGGAGCAAATTATTACATGTTTACTATCAACCAGCTTGTGACGGAGCATCTAAAAACCCTTTAACATTTTCCACTTTGTCAAATCAAAATGACATGAGAAACACACACACACACACACACACACACACACACACACAGACACAGACACACACACTCCATCATGAATAAGTTTATTTAAGAACGGATTTGTTCTTCACATCTTACAATGACTTCTTCTCCTTTGTATAAACACGTGAAACCTCCATTTTGCTGCTCTGTGATCTCCAGTAGATTTATTTCTTCTTCTACTCTCAGTAATCAGCAGTGATGGCGAAGCTTCCTGTGTTCAGCGGCAGTTTTCAGCCCGACATTGTTTCTGTTTTCCCGCCTTTTCTTGTTTTGTGTCTTTCCTTTTTAGCTCAGACAGACACAATGAAAGCTTCCTCTGCTTCCTGAAGCTTTTCCTGGGGTTTCAAACATGGGAGGCACTTCCTCCCCCAACTCCAGACCTGTAACTCTCATTTCTCGATAGGAAAGCTCAGCAGACCAGTGACATCTAGCAGCAGTCTTAGATTAGATTGTACTTTATTAATCCCACAACGGGGAAATTTACATGCCACAGCAGCAAAGAGAAACAAGAATGTGTAAAATACACAACTAAAAGATAAAATGGGCTGAATAAATACATATATGAATATAAATATGAACATAAGAACTATGGTTTGTGGTGGTTTGCAGTGGTCTGCATAGAGTTACTAAAGTCTTTCCATGCATGACAGTTAAAATGTCCAAGCTCAATGTTTTTTAGTTTCTGATCCTGCATCACACTTTGAAAAAGCTCCCTCTGCTTCCACATTGGTCACTATTCAAGTTTAAATTTAGCACAAACTTAAACTGAACTGTTTTCATCCACTCCTGCAGTGAGTTCATCACCTGATAGAGTAAACCAGCAGGTGGAGCTCATTCTCCAGCCATTACAAGTCCTTGATTTAACTTTGAGGGGGGTCTGTTGGCAGAAGTCTCACAGGTAACTTTGACTCTCCTCCATCTAAACTCTTTGTGCTGGAGCTTTCAGCCACAGCAGCAGCAGAAACGACAAGATGTCGCCGTAAAACAGCTGCAGTCACATCTGCCCTTTAACATGGAGACATTCCTCCCCTGGAAATAAACTCTGCTGAACATCTAAGAATTGATCCTTAAACCCACATATGATCCTGAATGACCTGAAAACCAGCAGAGTAAAATCATTAGAAATCACTGAAGCTCAGTTTGTGTCAGGCCGAGTTATTGATCGGTTGAGTTTCCAAACAGGAAACAAAGAACAGACTAATCACAGCTGGATGGAGAAGAGAAACACAGATAAACAGGTTTTTAACTCAGTGTTCAGCAGGCTCAGTCTGCAGAGACGAAAACTCAGATACACCTTCGTCTCATCTCACATCAGTGAAGTCATCAAAACATCTGCATAAAAGTTGAACATCTGCACTGTTACTCCTGTAAAACATGAAGCTGCTTCTAAAACGTCATCAGCTCAGTGACGTAGCTGCAATGCAGAAGCAAGGAACTCTGGGAAATTGAGTTTCTTGTAAGCAAAGATTTAAAAGTGTGATCTTGAGTTTCTTGAATAGGGTGAAACAGCGCCTCTCTGCACTGACATGGCAGGTCAGTGTCAGTCAGTGTGTGTGGTGAAAGTCGGTACTGCGCCGTCTCTGACGTCCACCAAAGACGTCTCCAGAAGTTTTCTGCTAACTTTCATCACTGGAATTAAAACCAGAAACAAACTCAGAAAACACAAAAGTCGGTTGTGTTTCAGCAACAAACACATTTTAATGATGTTTGTGTCATTTACATTCAGTTTCATGTGAGGCTGCAAATAAATCACTAGAATTATAATCTGATTCTCACACAAGCAACTTTTTTTATTTTTCTAAACACAATGAGACTTTCTCACCAAAACCCGGTTAATAAAATAATACATTTACAAACCAAACAATGATGAAATAATTAATAATTAATGATAAACATGAATATAAAGCAGCTGAAAAGTGACTTGATCACATGAAAAACGACTTCTTGAATAAACTGCATGTGACTCCTGGAAAACAAATACATATGATGATTCGCTGAAAACAACCTGGCACTTTTTTTCATGTTGTCACATCCTCCAATCACAACAATCTGTGTTTCTGTTTAAATAAAGATTTGAAGCAGGAACCATGTGCCCTTATTGTGACTATTATTCTGATTATTCTGAGCCTATCTGCAGTTCATCACTTCATGTCTAAAGTCTGAGGGAACTCTGTAAACTAGTTGAAGCCGCCTGAGAGGAAAAGATGCTTCACTTCAGTAAATCCTGTTTGTTCTTCCTTCAGTTGGAGAAACTGAGACGAGAGGAAAGACGGAACTGAAGGAAACATGCAGAAATAAAAAAGAGGAAACATATTTTTAAATGTTTGAACCTTTTTTCCTTCTGTTGTTGTCACTGCGTTTGTCTACTGAATGAACTGAAAAAGTGCCTGAAAACAGGATGAAAATGTGCTTCAGAGGAAACAAAGAGCAGCTTGTTCATCAGGACAGAGACCAGAATACACTGGGGTTTGTCGTCTCTCCCCCTCAAACCCACGTCTCCTCTCTGGAGGTCGCTGAAAGGCATTCTGGGAAGTCCTGTGAGGACGCCGGCCTCCTGTCGCATCACTTCTCCTCTGTCTTCTTCTTCTTCTCCTCCCCCTCTGGCCCAGGCGTCACCTCCACAGTGAGCACCTCCTCTCCCGCCTGTGGCGACGTCATCCTGATGACCACAGAGCTGTCTGCGGTCTCTGACACGGCGTCGTCGTCGTCCCGAACCGGAGCGAGAGGCACCGGAGAGCGGCGGTGAACCGGAGAGGGAGGGGGGACAGGAAACTGGAGGGGAGGGGGGGCACAGGGATGGAGGGGGGAAACATGTCAAGTCTTTTTTTATTTTCATGTTCTGTCGTTTTTTTTCTCGTCTTTCCTTCTTTTATTTCTTCTTCAGAATAAAACTTCCCTCAAACTTCTTAAATCATTTCAAACATTTTCTCATGTGTGAATTAAAAGCCGTCAGACTTTCGTCCTCCTGATAAAAAACCGTGAAGTTTGTGATTTTTCCATAAAAACGATGGAACTCTGGTTCACTGTAAAAAGTTCATCTCTTTGATTCAATCAAAAACTGTGAAGCCAAATAATCTTAAAAAATGCAGGAAGTCTCTAAATATTTAAGTTCTAATCTCTAAGGTCATTTATCAGCTGAAATGTGTTGCTGTTAGCCAGCAGGCTCATTTTAAACTGCAGTCTGTTAGTGAGATAATCTATAGCCGGTTCATTGATCATATTTATTGATCATTAATTTGACAGAGAACATGTTGTAATATTAATTAATCTTGAAAAGCTTGAAAACAATTATTTACAGAACTTTAAAAGCAGTAAAACAAAAGTGATTCATATCTTCTTTCTAACATTGTCCCTCCTTTCACAGAGCCACACCTTCTCTCTCTGTATGTTAGCGCCACCCTCTGTCGATCATTGGAACTACATCAACCCTTCAGCAGGAAAGTGGATCAGGTTTACTGAATGAGAGCTGCTGGTGTCTCACCTCTTCGCCGTCTGATGGTTTGTAGCTTTGCCTCAGTTTGCTGAGGCTTCCTTCGACTCCCACCTGCTCCGTCACCTTCAGAGCCGCCTTGAACATTTTGGGGGTGTCCGGTCTGTATGGGATGACCGCTATTGCCTCTTTGCCTCTGTCCTTCTCATCCGGCTTCTTATCCTTCGTTAGCATCGTCCTGCAAAAACACAGAAACACATTGACAGGTTAGAAAAGAACAAGAACAGAAAGTCACATTCAACATTTCTGGTTCTGATGATTTGGAAAGTTTCCTCTTCAAGCCAAACTTCACTGACAGCAACATGTTTTTCACACAAACAGCTGAAGAAGAAAACAGCGCTGAGATTTGGACCCACAAACACAATAAAAGCTGTGAGGTTTCATACCAGCTCCTACAGCACCTGCAGCACATCCATCCTCCCTGCTGCAGCAGCATGATCTGACTGAGGAGATAAACATGAAGCCCAGCAGGAGGATCACTGATCTGACCCCGTTCCCTGAACGTCTGCACCGGCGAAGCACAGCGAGCTGAGTGAGCAGATTACAGCCGAGTCTAATCCTGTCAGGACAGACGAGACGGCTCAGGGCGGACGAAGAGGAAGACGAGGACGGAGGGAGAGCAGGGCAACTCATGACACCAGCTGGAGGGGCTTTTGATTTATTTGGTCATTTTTTATCAGTTTTTACGGGTTAAAATCAATAATTGAACTTTCATTCAGCTGTGAATGAGTTCACATGTTCTGAGCAGCTGCTGCTCCTGTTTGAGCTTTAAGACTCACATAACTGTTAAAACGACCACGAGGTGAATTCATCAAACTGTTTAACAAAGTGGAACTCTGCGATCCAAACACACACACACACACACACACACACACACACACACAAACACACACACACACAGAAGAACATGAACAGAGGCCAACACACACCGACACACTCCTGACATTCACAACTGAAACACACCAACCAGAAGTTATTTGGCAGCAGAGACGAAGTTACACTCCGGAGCAGCTGGTCATGTGTGTGTGTGTGTGTGTGTGTCTGTGTGTGT
>JAQMCX010000248.1:0-13540 GCA_029814765.1 Acanthurus leucopareius | reverse complement strand
AGCAGCTTTGTAAGACTAGTGATTTCCCCTTTATGGGTGATTTTTTGTTGGTACTTTGCCGTCGTGATTTTTCGTGTGAATTTAGTTCTCCCTGTTTTTTCCCCGCAAGGGTGTTTTTTGTTGTGTGCTTTTTGTTCAATAAATTCTTTTGGAACGTCTCTGCATCTGGGTCCGGGTCCTTAATCCCTCCCTTAACATTAAGCAACAGAAGTTTATTTTGTGACAGCCAGTGTGAAGTGGGGTTTTTGTATTCAGTTGTAATACTGTGCAGCATATAGCGGGGGGCACAGTGAAAAACAATGTGACAAAAACCTCCTTCTACTAGGAAGAAAATATTGCATATGTTGCTGATTAAAACAAGAGATTAGGTGAAATGTAAAAATTCAAAACAAAAAATAGTATTAATTAGGTCTAATAAAATTTTTAAAAATGTGAGAAAAAAAGGTTTTGTCATAGCTTTACTGCACAGTGTAAAAAAGTACTATTTAAGAAGCGCCGTATTAATATGCAGCATATTGCACATGGGTTTTTGTATGATTATTTGGCACTGCGGATCTGGTTGGGTCGGTCCCAAATATATATGGTAATACAAAAACTTGTGCCACACAGACCTTGTCTCATTAAGGCAAAGATGTAACATTTACACAACAAGGCCATTTCATAGATTAGAGACTGAAGAAGGGTGAAATTATTCAGTGGAATAGTGAATGAGTAAAAAGCATGTATGTTGCCATGTATTTTTTCAGCAAAGTTAATACAAAATGTTTCTCATACTAACATAGAAATGTGAATAGTAAAATATTTTTTCTCCACCAACAATTGCTTGTCAGTATAATTGAACACATAACACAAAATTTCTACAGATAGATGTGTCACCGTGAAGAACACGAAAACAAAAGATTCAATTTGATGACACAGTGAAGTAGCACAGGTTCATGGGATTTTTTTTAAATCAAACTTGAAAAGCCAGAAGTGTAACCACTTAATGTGTTGTAAAGATATTTAAAATGCATTTTTAAAGTGACCTTATGATTATGAACTAAGAATCCAATATATCATTGATTATCACATTAAGTACTATCGCTATGCATCCAACTTCAAATTAAATTTGACAACCATTTGTGTTAATTCACTGAACATTTTGATTATATTATTGAAAAAAAGTATATTGACCATGAGATATGTATTTTTTAGGGCTGGGACTTTATCGCTTTTATTACGATTAATTAATTACAGAAAAAATAATGCGACAAAAAAAAGAATGCTTGTAATCGCAATTTATTTTGCACTGCAAACAGTGTGGAACGTTTCTCATAGCATGAGTTCCTGGCGTAGCTCAGTCGGTAGGGTGGGCGCCCCATGTGCCGAAGCTTCATTCTCTTCGTGAGTTTGACTCCGGCTCCGCTCATTTGCTGCGTGTATATAAAATATATTTTTTTAAAAAAAGGCGAGAAGTCGTTGCTGGGTTAGTTGGGTGGAAAACAACTACTGGGTGGATATCTGGATGTGCACAAATTGTCCAGGAAAGAATTTGCCTATCTGGAGCTCTGCCAACCTCCACTACCACTCAATACCAAACATGTTGCAGCTAGCACAGACAACAAAATGACAAAAATTTTGCTTCTTGTGTCAAATGTTGATATGCGATTAATTGAGATTAATTAATTACAAAGTCTCTAATTAATTAGATTAATTTTTTAAATAGAGTCCCACGACTAGTATTTTTTTTTTGCCAACTCCAATTGCTACATTTTGTTTTTCAGTTAAATGAGATGGATGCCATCTGTCCAACAATTTCCTGTACAATTTGAAAATATTTCTATGTGATTGTTCTATTGTATCATTTTCATAATTGAGCGCATACAAGGTGATCGCGTTAAAAAACTGTCATCAGGTAATTCTTGCTCTGCTGGGTTCTTTCACGGGATTAAATACTATCCTATCATGATGGTTTGTGTGCAGGGTGGAGTTTTTTTATGGACTTATATAACAATGCAGTATAACAACCACAGTGATAAAACCTGCAACAAAACCCTCCTTCCTCTCAAAAGTAAATGCAGGGATGTTACTGTTAACGAGTAGGTGAGCAATGTGACCAACCAAACTCTTTTTGGAAACAACAAAGATATTTAAGGACTGGCAATGATGGATTCTGGCACAAAGGATTGTGGAAGGATCTCATTACCTCAAAAGTAATACAATCCCCTTATCATGGGGATTAGCCAGGTACAAAGTACCGGTAATATAGGATGTCAAAAAAGTTTATATCTAGTTGTTTTACTGCAAAACTGCACTGAAAACTAGTGAATACCCCTTATTATTACAAAGGGTACAAAATAATGACCATGCCCCACATGAGGCAGAGGTTTTTGTTACAGTATGTGACACTGTGTATGGTGGCAACCACAGTGATATTTGGTCATACAAAAACCTGCTCTGAACTCGACTGACAGTGTAAAATACATCCACCTCTTGAAAAAAAGAAGGTAAGGATGTTTCCCAAAGTCACTCTGCAGAGATGTGATATTTGGGATGACGATTCAAAGTGTGTGAAATTTAACTTACCCTAATGTGAAATTAGATTTTATTTTTTGTTTTTTCCCCCCACAAAAAAAAAACAGAATTCAGAACACTTCAATGAGGCATTTTTGTTTTCACTAGCTTTGTATCAGCTAAGATAATAAGATAATAAGATAGATAATTAGATATAAAATAAATAAAGATTTAATTCATTGAGAAACAAACATGGAAAGACAAATATATAACTACTTCCACTGAACATGATGTCACGATATTTAAAGTACATTTTAAATGTGAATTATTGGTCTTAAATTTAGGATATAATATATATCCTTCTTTATCAAAGCAACTGTTAACTATTACCTATATATCTTTAAACAAAAAACCTTAGAACAAAAACTACTGCTGCTTGACATTGTTTAAATGTACTACTACTCCAGGATATATGCAATTCAAACTAAATATGACAGCCATTAGTGGTAGCACACTAAACCTTTTAATAACACATTTAAAAAAAATGAAACTGTAAAATATGTATTTCTTTGTCAGTGGGACATGTGTGATCTGTACTGCAAAATGTATATCAATAACAATATTTATATACAAGCATGGTATTGTAACATTGTCATAATTATGTATGCATTGAAAAATAACTTAAGAACAGTCATCAGTGAACTTTTGCATGGCTGATTAGACCTTAACAGTATTTGTTAAACTAAAACTTAAAAAAAAACCCTGTGGTTTAGGACAGCCAGTGTGCAGTGCGGTTTTTGTATGCAGTTATACCACAGTGCAGTGGGTGGCTGGGTCTACAGTGATATATCCTGTGTCACAAACTTCTTTCCACTGAGAGGGAAATGCTGTGTATTTTGCTGATACAAACCAGAAAGCAAGTGAGATATTATATCCGCTGCCTGCATAAATCCAACAAAGTTCCATTCAGGAAAAGCAAAATGTTTAAAGATTGACATTACGCTAATTATTAGGAGATCATGAGATTGTGAGTGATTGTTTTCTTAGCACACTGGACATGATGTGAATATTATCAAAGTAAATGTATTAATGTTTTCTTCTCATTTCATTATTATTTTTTTAGACTTTTTCTTTTACTTTACTTTTTAATGTGGAAATGTTACATGTTATAAGTTAAAATGAATTTTTTAAATCGAAGGTAACGGTCACAAAGTGATGGTCCAATTAGTAGTCTTTATGAGTTATTACATTAACTCCTGTTTTCTACTCATAAGTTTTGAAGTACTTCTATATTAACATGTATAGTCTGTCTAAATTTTGGCATTATGGTTGTCAAAAGCCTTACTGGTTAAAAATAATTATGTAACACAGAGGAAACAACACACCAGGTGCTTCCTCATCCTGTTAATAAACTGAATTTTTTTTCCCTTTTTTTTTTGAAAGTGGGAACTGAGCCTACACTGCAAAAAAGGAATTTCAAGAAAGTAAAAAAGCCTTGTATTAAGGAAATAAGTCTTATTTTTTGTCCAAAAAGAAAATTAATCTTGTCAAGCATGTTTTACATTAGAGAAATTATCTTATTTAAAGAAAGTATGGCTAACTTTTTCTTAATAAGATATTCCAGCTAATTTTGAGCTAGAATGAACCAGTAATAGGGTATAAAAATGTTTTACAATAAAACTGAGTGGAGCAACAAGATTATTTGCCTTATTTTAAGAGCAAGACCAACTGTACAACTTCTCAATTTAAGAATGCCAAGAAACAAGAACAATTAAAGGTTGTTTAATTTTATTTGTTATGTGTTCTCAGGCCATCTGAACCTGGCAGAACCTGCTGCTTCATATCTAACATATTAAGATGACAGCAGGCTGGTCTATACAACATACACCATAATACAAATAACCATGCTGGACAAAAACTGCATGGCTCACAAACAAAACAAAATGACCAAAAAGAAATGACCCTTAACTGAACTGCATTCTGAACCACAATGTAGCAATGAATGTGGTATGCAGTAGGATCCTGCTGCAAGCATCAGCATAAAGACTGCTATTAATTAATTGATTGCTGATCTGCTGTTTTATTATTCAGATTAAATTTATTCTGATGCATGAAAAGAAGAAACAATCATGAAACAACAAAAAAAAGTCAGTTTGTCTATGAGAGGCCAACACATTAAACAGTGGGCCTTTTACAGTTCAGCAGATGAGGCTCTGTATTGCCCAAGTACATCTCCCAGGTAATATTTCATAGGAACATATATCACATCCTTGTGAGTATAACTGTAATATGGAGTGAAATCTACCAGACTATCAGCCGTTATTAGTTCAGTTGCTTGTGCCATGTTTGGAATCTCTATTGTATATGCCATGTAATTTCTATCGTAACAAACAGTATTATGCTGCTGGAACTCAAAACAATATAATGATGAGTTAATTACATAGATATTGCTCACAAGTCCAAATTCAGGTAAATCATTGGAATTTACAGCAGTCACAAGTAATGTCTTCTCCCGTATATATTTATTACCATTTAGATTAATCCATTTAACAGACACTGCATTGTTTATGTCATCATTTTCAAGGAAAGCCCTCATTTTTTCTTTTAAATATGACATGTTGCATATTTCTGATGTTGGTCCCAATGCACACTCATTAAAAAAAATTGGGTGTTCAGAATAACTAACATTTTGACAAGATTCATACATTTGATTATGCCTTATTAAAGACTTGCAAACATTTCTAAAATTTATTTTTGAGGCCCACTGTTTGAAAAAACAATGTTTTGATTCAAATCTCATGCACATGTGACGGACCATTGGTCCCAGGAATTTTATCTGCGATGGAGCATGAATCAAGTAATGCTGTTTTGGGGTAATGTTGTTATCAGGGAAAAGGTTTTTCATATGTTTTAAATGTTGTGCAATTAGTGTTTTCAACTTCCTAATTGTCTGTAGACCAATGACAGGAGCAAACAAAATTTGAACAATTTCTATGAGTTCAAGAATGATTTTATAGTGTTCATTATCTTTAACTGTATCAATAAGAAATGGCAATATTTTCAGTAGAACAATCATTTGGCCTGAGGACTGCTTCAACTTATTATCACTTGAAGCTAATGTGCTGTAAGCTATAGGGCTTGGTTTGTCTCTGACATCAAGTGGAGAGTAGGGAAATCCAGTTAACGCAGTATTGAGGACATCCAAGTCTAGTTGACCTAAAAGAACTAACTGTTCTATCACACATTTTATTTCTAATGGAGCAATGCCTTCAAGAATTATATGCATCAAATCCTGGGGTGTTTGTTGGATCAAGTTAAAGGCCGGAAATTCTATCAGCTTGCTCCTTCTGTTGATGCCAAATGTAGTTTTTAAACTGTTTCTAACATACTCAGTATTTGCCTTCTCAATGTCACCACACTGCCGAACATGTCTTTCTAGTGTCCTGAGCTCAAAGTTGTCCTCATCAAAATACATTTGCATGTCCTCAAACGAACATTCACACTGCCGGCACTTACTATAGGCAAAACCTACACCCTCTTTAAATCCACAAAGCTCATGTTGTGCTAAAGTGTCTCCACATATCGAAACCAATGCTCCAAATATTTCACGTACACCATTCCCAGTTTGAATATTAACACCACCATACAGTATTACCAAGTCCTCATACAACCTGCCCAAAATTCCATCAACTCCACATTCAGACAGCTCGCTCTTCTTTGCAATAGCAAGTAGACGGATTGCAGCTAGTTTTGATCTATATTTTGGATTTATGTTTCCCAATGTATAATAAAACATTAGCAACTTATTCTTGGAAGCATGAGATCCAAGTGGGTTGCAAATTTCAATTTCATCAGAGTAAATAATTATCTGTAAAGCAGAGGGCCGGGCTGAAAATAAAGGGTGTGATTTCATGAGCTCTCCATCTCTGATGTCATACAAATACCCACTTCTGTATTTCTGCGGCTGATCTATCATTTCCATAACTTTTGGATGGGACAATAACTGTTCTAAACTTTTGATCAGAGGTATGTAATGAAAACATTTGGGTACTGTAGAGAGGACCCTTTTTGTCCCTTTTTTCTGCAAACAGGCAGTATACCCAACAGACACCTCCTCTGACTCCACAAAATTGAAATTTTCCTTAATCACATTGTCCTGCCTGTATGTTGTTGCAACAGAGGCAAATGGATCCTCAATCCGGTCAAATACTGCCATTGCTTCCTTTTCAAGTTCACTTCCTTGATGTTGCTGGAATACAGTTTGAAGCTGACTCCTTAGATTAGTCACCAACAGAGCTTGGTATTGCTGCATTGCTGCCAAAACGTCATTCACACCTCTCTGAAAAACAGGCAAGAAAGGAGAGCAAATCAAATCCAAACAGTCCAGTTTTAAAATTATTTAAAATAAGGGCTGCAGCTGTTGATTCTTTTTGTAACTGAGTAATCAATCAATTATTCTGGTGATTAATTGAGTAATTGTTTATGAAATATTGCATGTTTCTATTCCTTTCTATTACATTACTTTTACTTTATTTAAGGGCAATGGTACTATACAAAAGAGAAAAGAACATAGGTCTATTAAATGAACAAGTATGAATTGCTAATGTAAAAGTACTAGGGAAAGTAACTTTACTTTTACTGTACTTTTACTTTTTTTACTTTTATAAAAAAAAATTAAACATCAAAGCTTATCAATAGTCTGGTTTTTAATAATTCAGCAATTTAATACCACATTTCAGTAGTCACCCCTACGTGCGAAACACAGTGCGCTGTACAGTTGTTTGGTTTTTTAGAATTTTAGTAGTTGAATTACTCAAGGAATTGTTTCAGCCCTATTAAAAAATATTGTGTAATGCTCCCTATAGAGAAAATTACCATACAACTTCTTTTATAAAGATTTACATCAACACAACAATGCTTTTTCAACTAATTGATAAAGCATTAAAAGTATATTCAAAATATGAATTTCTTAATTAGCAGAGAGCAAATACAAGGCATTATAAAATATCTGTCAGATAGATACAAATTATGTTACAGATAAGGGAGACTAATAAGATAACTGCATGTTTAAAAAAACGTTTTTGATTGTAAACATCACAATATTTTAAACAATGTTTTAAACTGCAGGCACCAGCACAGATGTGCAAGGTTGAGAGTGCGAGGTAGGCCTATGCCTAGTACAGTTCACAGCAAGAGCACTCAAGGCTACCACCTTTGACCTAATTTCCAAGAATGGACTTGTCATGCACATAATCAAATCACAGATGAAGTGTTGTATGTAGACAAACCTGTGAAAGATGGTGTTTTTCTCTCGCAGTCAACATAATAGCAGTAGCTTGTCTGGTCAAAGTGTCACGCCCGGTGTCATCCTTTAAAAAAAGAAAATTCAGTGTGTAAAACACACTGTCATAAAACAGCATTTTATAACAATCAAGGTAAGATTTATTTTGATATGCTAAGACATAAACACAAATATTGATGATAGGGCTGAGCTGAATGTAGTTGAGTACTGAAGGAAATAATAGGATTACCTTTGATTGACATGATGCAGAAGCGACAACTTCAGCAGGACATGGAACATCCAGAATATTCGAAGTTTTATTTAAGGTACCATCAACAGTGTGGGACAAAGCAGGAAGACTAGGAGAGATACAGGTGCCATCATCAAAGCCAGAGTACAAGGATGCAGTACTATCAAATGCTCCAAAATGCTGTGGAGACACCGAGTGCGGACAGGGTTGCACTCTGTTGTCTTCCGTTTGATGCTCTCTATTTTCCACCGTCGCTGGCCTGTATGCCCACACGTTTCTGCTCACCGATGACGAGGCTTCCCGGCTTGAGGTCGCTGTTGCTGTCCTCTCTCTCCGTGACGTGCTGCTGCCGCTTTCCAGGTGTTCGCGGTGGTTTCTTCGAATGTGATACCAAAGTGAGTTGTAGACTCGATACTCTTTGGAACATCCATCGATTCCACAAACAACGCGAAAATCTGGACTACGACTATGAGCAGAATTTATGTGACTCAACAAAGATTTGAGAGTGAGACCCACAAATACAAAGCAAATAACACAGCGCCAAATCATTTTCCCCGCTTCAGCCTACATTAGCTAGCTGCCGTGTACCGCTTTGGCCTCTGAACCCAAGATGACCTGTGATACATCATGTGATACTAAGGATATGTACCATAATTCCGTGCCTTATAGTGACAGGAACGTCTTTCCATTTATTAATGATGACCTATATGTGACCCAATTTTAATAATTATAAAACAGTATGAACTTATTTAGATAAATATACTTTGTATAAATGCAAAATAAACGTATTTAGGCTGCGCGCCCACCCCGCTCCCTCTGTGCAGATGGTACAATCCAACGGTTTGCGCTCTTTTTTTCCCCACTTGAAGTCCGTTGCATTTTGAAAAAACCGCCTGCGCACAATTCAGTGTCAAATGTGGATATCAGTGGAATCGAAATTTGACTGTCGAATTATGGAAAAACTGGACGATGTGTCAATTGCCACATTCAGAGGTATGCTACAGGGGTTACTTTTATGTTGTACTGATGTTATATTTTACATAGCTAACCTAGCTTAATGAATTGTGGATTCCCGGCGTCAGAGAGGCTAATGGGCTAAATGATATAAAAGCAAACTAGTACTTGGTAGGGCTTGGTGCATGATGATTCTCATCTAAAAATAGATGAAGTCTAATTAGGCTTTGGGACTGTAGTTTTTATTTTCTTATTATTAAAGGCTGTAAATGCTGAAAATATAGTGACACCTGGTCGTTTGTAAAACGTTAGTTGTTAAGATATTGGCCTAAAGCACATCACTCTGATTTTGATTGTGTTTGTCTCATATGTAATGTTACTTATTAAATATGTATCACGTTTGTTTAAAAGTGCTATAGCAAACTTGTAGGTTTAATGTATTTAGGTATAATAATAAAAAAAAAAAACATTGTCTATCAAGCATTACAAACTATACTAACTGATGTGACACATGGATGCATTTTATCTAGCAGGGCTTTATTCTCACTCTTACTGTAGTTTGCATGGCTTGAGTCAGAATCAGAAATATTTTATTGTTCCCCAGGGGGAAATTGTTTTAAAAAAAGTACTTTCACAACGAAAAAAACAGACCAGAACTCTCTTTACCAGCATGTTTAGAGAGGGCATATCTTAACTAAATTGCTTACTAAAAGTCAGGCAATCATAAAAAGGATGATAACTAAAGTTAGAAAAATAGAGAAAAAACTAACAGGAGAGACTGTAACAGGCTGCACTTGTCGTTCGGCGCATGCACACTCATATAGATATATTGCACATAGATATATCTCATTTATAAATGCTGTCAAATTCACTCACTGCTCTTGAAGTAGAATAGTAGTCTGTAGCAAGACTAAGCAAACTGTCCAAACAATGCTAATTGTACAAGAAGTTTCAGGGTATTGAGCTGGCAAAATATCCTCACCTGCTACATTCAAATCTGAAGGAATTCAATGATAACATCAGCTTCTTGGTACTGACTGTAACTTGTCTATATTGCAGCTGCTAATATTGGAGAAGACTTACTACCTTCACTTTCCCGTGATGACATCAAAGATCTGTTTCCTGGTCCTGAAAATTTCTTGAGGCGCCGGGCTATATGGCTTGTTGTGAATAAAGATAAAAAGGTCAGGTCTATTTGTCACAGTGTGACAGAACTGTTAAAGCGATATTCCATCGTTTAGGCAAAATCCACTCAATATGTACTCACCTCTATGCTGATGTGAGGATGAGTGAATGGTCACCATTCACTAATTAGCTGCAAGGCTGTTTTCTGCTGAAACTACAGGATTTTTTTCACCCGTCCTCACATCGGCATAGAGGTGAGTGCATATTGAGTGGATTATGCCTAAACGATGGAATATCGCTTTAACAGTACAACAGATTTTCCAATATCACAGAAATGTCAAGTAACTTCAGATCTGGTCTATATACATAATATTTCATTATTTTAGACATTTCTGCTTTGAGTCCCTTTCAACAGTGGATATAAAATGAAAAGAAGTGCTTTTTTCAAGTTTTTTTAATCCACTAAAAGATAATGTTACTCTACAAAATGTTTGTGTAAATGTATTGTAGGTGGATACTACTCCTGAAATTCAGCAGTCACCCCCCACTGGAGGCAGTGACCTTTCAAAAGAGGAGGCCAGTACTTCTAAATTTGTGACTATATCCAATCCAGAGTATATAGTCTTCACAGACAGTGAGCTTGAACAGGTGCGATGTTCCTACTTTGAGCAGAAACGGCTGGGGACCGAGCACGATGTGGCCTTATCCAAGGAGCTCTTCTGCCGACTCATAAGAAACACTATGACTAATATGATTTCTATTGCAAGAGCCACAGAGGACTGCAGATACCCCACTAAGCATGAGGTGAATGCCATGGCAAAGCGATTGGTGGAGTACTATCCAATGATAAAAGACAGGTCTTCAAACAGTGATTGGGTGAGTAGAGTTGTGTCCCTTTTGCTTGTCGATGGTATGTTGTTAAGTGTAAGATTTTGCTAAATTCTATTCATACAGTGCTAAACCATAACAGAAGGTTCAAATGCAGCTAGGCCTTGCTGAAAACTATAATTACAGTATAAGAAAGCTTGGGTCTCTTGTCATTTTTTTATGTTTACTATGTATGCCTCGCAGGAGCATGTTGCTAAAAAGCTCATGAAGAGACTCTCAAATGTCAGAAGTCCAAGGAAGGCCACAGTTCCTCCTTCAAAGAAACCACGACAAGATGTGGAAGTCAGTTCAGACATTTCAACCACTGACTATGATGGAGATTCCAGTGCATCCACCATTATTCTGGAACGGTCACCTGTTAGTCCCATGGGCATCCCAGTGCTAGATCCATCACCTAGAGCTAGCACCCCACTGCAGAGCCAGGACAGCAGTGATGAAACATGTATGTGTTGCATTAAACATCATTTTGGCTGATTTAATTCACATGACATACACTGGACATTCAGCAGCTTTAGAATCTCTCAGTGTCTGTCCAAAAGCATATGTATTCTATTGTCCAATGTTTTGCTCTTACATTAAGTAACATGAACATTAATTAATTCCTACTACTTCCTTAGATTCATTACACTGACAACTTGTTAGTTTGGAAATCTCATATTCTTTTTCCACCATAACTTCCTTCTAATGTCTTCAGCTGCTTCAGTTAACTTCATGGACAGCCAGAAAACCCAAGCAAGACACTACAAGACCCTCCAAGAAATGTGCAAGTCCAAAAAGCCAAACAAAGCTGCGATAACTCATTTGCTGAACCTGGAATTTGAGTCTCGAAGACAATTCATCACCTCTGATGTCTTAAGGGAGCAAGACAGACCAGCAAAGATTCTAGAGGCTTACCCATGTTTCCGAGAACTGGATCATGTAAGTAATGTTGGTCCTATTCAGTCCACATTTTCAGCTCTTTCAAGGATTTATTTTAGCATGACATAATTGGCATAATGTTCATATACCTTAGACATTATAGATCTCCTTTGAAGAATGTTAGTCATCAGAATGTTTGACAAGGACTAGCAGTGAACATTATTTTTTTTCAGTCAATTTTCTTTCTGTATCTGAATCTATTTTTCAGGTGCTGGATGAGCTGCAGCGAGTCATCCAACCCACCAACTCCCAGTACATCTCTGAGATGAAGAGCAGATGGGAAACCTTTTATTCAAAGGTCCAGTTTTATGGGATGATGAAGAAAGCCATGAAGCCTCCTAAAACTTTGAATGGAGGTGAAGTCACAATACTTTGACATGTTCATTTTATATAATAATGTGTCATGATAAGTTATTTATGGTACCACCTTCTATTGTGCCTTTTCCATTAAACCAGTGGAGCATGTCACAGCTGTGTTCAGAGCCCTGCCACTGCTCTTCCCGTCCAGCACCATGCCACCCAAGAAGCTGGGGTTAAGCAGCGAGGCTCTTTTCCATGTCCTTACGGTGAGATTTACAGACTTACTGCAATATTTCATACTATATGTTCCAGTTATTCACACATACAGTGCATTTTGTGTCAGGTTTAATTACTTTGAGATAAACTTTTATCATTTCAAAAGATCCAATGGTGAAGTGTTCTCCATAGTGTAGTTGTTGTAGTACTTCATTGGAACTAGCTGTGGTGCATTCAGTATTTGCAGTGCTCAACAATGACACTACAACATCTTCTCCCTCTCAGGTGTTACTGTGACTATATGTTTTGAGGTGCAGTTATGATTTCACCAATGTCCTAGACCAGGTCAAGGTGTGTACTACTTGTGATGTTTTTCTAATCCTCTACATTGATTTGTGTCATCTAGACTTCAGAGGATCCTGATGGTTTCCTGCGCCAGCGACCAATGGCTTGTCCAGTTGTCATCATTTCTGAGGGCAACTGCATGATCGCCATTGGAAATATGCCAGTGACCACCTTCAACATTGAGAGGGTTAATGAGGGACTGCTCTACCTCATGGCATATTACTATGCCCTGCACCTCACTTACCCAAAGTGTATTTCCACACTTCTGTCGGTACTGCAAACAGAAATTCTCCAAGATTCCATTCATGAGCATGATTTGACCCCTTCCTACAAAAAAGCCATTGGCGAGTGGAAGTCCTTCACTGAGTGAGTAAGTCTCTTTGTTTCGTCGGTGTGTTTGTTTCTGTACTCTGCCCCACTCTCTTTCTGATGTAAGACTTACAGAGTAAGTCAAAGTTCTTTTTCACAAAAGGTTCATCACAGTTAGCCACATTTGTTGGTGAAATTGAAAACTTTTCCTGTGGGATATCGTGCAGTATCAGCCACTGCAGTTATGTTAATTGTATAGTATGCTGCTACAATAGCTGTTGTTATTTGTTTGTTTTGACAGTGAGGTTATAACTCAAATCAAAACTGGCTTTTTAATCTGTCAGTGATAGATCTGGAATCTGGAAGTCATTCTTTGATGGATGCTGAATTGAGCAATTGTATTGCAAAGTTAATAAAAAATATTAAAAATGAGAATGTTTTGGTGTCTTGATTTAAGACAA
>JAQMCX010000247.1:0-13542 GCA_029814765.1 Acanthurus leucopareius | reverse complement strand
ACAACGGGCTTAAATTTGATAAACAGATTAGTTCTGTTGTTAGAACAAGCTTTTTTCAGCTCCGTCTCCTGGCCAAAGTGAAGCCGTTTCTCAGTTGGCAGGATCTGGAGAAGGCAATCCATGCTTTCATTAGTTCAAGATTGGACTACTGTAATGCCCTTTATGTTGGCCTCAGCCAGTCTTAAATTATGCGTCTCCAACTTGTACAAAATGCTGCTGCCCGATTTTTAACGAACACGTCCAGACATGAACACATTACCCCTGTGCTGTTGTCACTCCACTGGCTTCCAGTTTGTTTTAGAATTGATTTTAAACTTCTGTTGTTTGTTTTTAAGGCCATCAACGGCCTGGCTTCCTCCTACTTGTCTGACATATTAACTATACGTGATCATGGCAGGGCCCTGCGTTCTTCGGTTCAGCTTCTATTAGAAGTCCCAAGGTCGAGATACAAACAGTGGGGTGATCATTATTTTGCTGTCACTGCTCCCAGACTGTGGGACAAACTGCCTCCCAACATTCGCACCACTACTGATCTTGGCCTTTTTGAATCGAAGCTGAAGACCCACTTTTTTAGATTGACGTTCAATTCTGACTAGGGCAGTCTTGTTTTTCTAGGTGCACTTATATTGTCTGTTCTATTTTATTTATTTTCAGAGGGCTTTTAATAACCTGCAGCACTCTGGCACCTTCCACAGTCAAAAACCTGTGTTTTATGTATTGTTTCTCTGTACTGTTTTATGGTTTTGTTGTAAAGCACTTTGGGTACCTTTTGGTTAGTGTAAAGAGCTATAAAAATAAAATCTGATCGATTGATTGATTGATTGATTGATTGATTGATTGATTGATTGAAATTTTTCCTTCTTCTGTGCAGGTGAGGTGCATTGGAGCTTGGAGTGTTATAAGCTTTGATCTCTCTTTGTACAAATTCCACAGAGAAAGAAAATGGTGGGAAGGCTGCTTTGTAATGTTCTTTGTACTTTGATCCCATGATGGACAGCAAATAAGGCCTGGCCTGAGGCTGCCACCTGTCAGAGCCTACATTGATGACCTTACAACAATCACCACAACTAAGGCTTGCACCATATGGCTACTAAAAAGCTCCAGGAAAACATTGAGCTGGCTCGTATGAACATCAAGCCGAGCAAGTCCAGAAGCATCTCCAGTGTCAAAGGGAAATTGTCAGACCATCGCTTCCACATTGGCAAGGAGCCTATTCCAACTGTCTCAGAGAAGCCTGTGAAGAGCCTACGTCGCTGGTACGATGCCTCCCTCAAAGACAAAGAGCAGGCAGATCAGCTCAGAAAGGAGGTAGTCAGTGGCCCAGACAACATCGACAAAACCCTGCTTCCTAGCAAACTGAAGCTCTGGTGCATGCAATGTGGTCCACTTCCTCGGCTCATGTGGCCACTAACCTTGCATGAGGTCCCGCTCTCAAAGGTGGAAAAACTGGAGAGGCTAGTCAGCTCGTATGCAAGGAAGTGGCTCGGCCTTCCTAGGTGCCTCAGCAGTATTGGGCTTTACAGCAAAGGGATCTTAGAGCTGCCCATTTCTAGTCTGGCAGAGGAGTACAAATGCGGCAAAGTCAGACTGGAAATGATGCTACTAGATTCAAGTGATCCAATTGATCAAGCCGTCCTCATCCTGGCCACCAGGAGGAAGTGGACCCTATTGGCTGCAACTGAGCAGGCAAAGGCAGTGCTCATGCACAGGGATAACATGGGCTGAGTCCAGGGGGGGAGAGGTGGCCTTGGGGCCAGCACACCAGCCTGGAGTAAGGCCCCTCGATCTCAGAGGTGCAAGCTGGTGGTCCAGGAGGTAGAGTGGGAAGAGAAAGCGGGAAGGTGCGCACAAGCAAGGCAAAGCAAGGGCAGTGGACGGCATGGGAAGTAGGAGTAGAGAAGAGGAAGATCTCCTGGCAAGAGCCTTGGGAGATGGAGGTATTCAGGACGAGCTTTACCATCAGGGCTGTCTACGATGTCCTACCTTCTCCCGCAAACCTAAGCCAGTGGTATGGTGAAGACCCAATGTGCCCTCTCTGCCCAAGTCCTGCATCACTGAAGCACATCCTAGTGGGCTGCAAGACCAGCCTCATTCAAGGACGATACACCTGGCCGCACAACCAAGTCTTAAAGAGTCTTGCAGCAGTGCTAGAGAGTCAATGGACAAGCGTGGACGTCCTTCCTCCCCAGTCATCCCGCTGGCCGGCAACATCATTTGGCCAGCTAGGCGGGGCACGGGACTGGAAGCTGCTGTAAGACTTGGGCCAGAAGCTCTGCTCCCCGGCTGAGATTGCATCTACCAACCTGCGACCAGACCTTGTCATGTGGTCAGCCTCCCTCAAGCTTGTTTACATCATTGAGCTCACGGTGCCCTGGGAGAATTCAGTGGAGAAGGCCTTTGAGCGGAAGAGGCTGAGGTATGCTGAGCTTGCAGCCAATGTGCAGCAACGGGGCTGGAGAGCTAAGGTATGCCCGGTGGAAGTAGGCTGCAGAGGATTCGTAGCCACCTCAACATCCAGGCTACTCAGAGAGATGGGAGTGCGAGGGAAGGCCCATCGGCAGGCAGTCAAAGACCTCTCCAGAGCTGCTGAAAGGGGGAGTCAGTGGCTGTGGATGAAGAGGTGAGACTCCTCCTGGGCTCTCAGGTGAGCCGATGGCATCTAGGAGGTGAACCTCGGACGCTGGGATTCACTGCTGAACCCTCTGGAGGTGTTGTGGGCCTATCAGTGAAACATCCAAGAAGGAGGGCGCCCACTTGATAACCCAAAGGATGCCATCGCTCACTTGACCTTCCCACGAAGTCTCATTAATGCCTCAAACATGCATGTAATAGGGGATATCAATATCTAGTCTGGACTGGTAAGTATTAATTAATAGTATCCACTACATGCTTGCAAAGTAAAATAAACAAAGTTTCTACTCTTCCTCCTTGCCTCACCCGTCAAAGTCGGGGTGTACAGGAAGGTACAGTGTACTGCCCGGTCCGGCGGGGGAGAGTTCTTGCCCCCCAAGAGGGTATCTCTCCCTGATTCTACCTCCCTCATTCAATCTGGCCACCACTTTCTGGGCTACTTCTTCATCTGGCCCTTTCAAACAAAACTAGTTTAGGAAATAAGCCATGCACAACACTTGATAACCCAAAGGTTACCATCACTTACTTGACCTTCCGACAGAGTCTCATTGGTGCCTCAAGCACATATGTATTATCTATTATATCTAGTCCTATACAACAGATCTGTAGGTAAAAGGGCAGTTTGTATACAATTGGTCCTACAACTCTAGCTGTGTTCAAGTACCTGACACAAGGTAAGTAATCATCATGCTTACTAAAGTCTTCTATGGTCTCTGCCAGAAAGCTTGGGGTATTCTTAATTGTAGAGAGTAGAGCTCTCTCGGTGGCCTTTGGAGCTCCATAAGACTCCTCTAGTTGTGACTATGTTATGTTCAGGCCTTCAGGAGGGTGGCATACATCCACCGCTCTAATTCAGCAAGTGTGCTCACTGGATTCAGAGCCTAGTCATTTGAAAAAAAGGTTGATTTCTTCATTTGCAGTCAGACCTAGCCCTGATATACTTATCTCCAATTTTAGCTCTATTTCTTTCTGTGTACAAACTATTTTATTTTGGGCTGCTTTGGCCTCCACATGTGTCTTTGCTGCCGTTATTCTAGCTCTTGATGAGGCTGATACATGTGATGAGTGAGTTGAATGTTAAGATCTGGTTGAATAGGATGTGTGTGATGACTTGGCTGAACATCCTGTGATAGACCCCCTCTGTACATCATCTACTAGCTTGGTCTGGTCAGCACTATTCTTTTGTGTGTTTGCTTTGGCCCCATTTCCATCCATGATAAGACCACTTTCACATCACACATTTCACAACTTTGTGCTTTGCTCACCACCAGGTAGGGCGCAGAGGAACAGCAGGCACAACAGAGCCACTCAGCATTGCTAAGCAATAGCAACACTGGTTGGCACTGTATTTAGCATTGACTCGTAACCTCTGCTTTTCCACAAATGTGGTAGTCTGATCTGACTGCTGACATTTCGCCGAGCATTTCTTTTCATTCCAAGATCATGGTAATTAGACACGCATAAAATCAAATTTTCCCCAATATTTGTCCATTACTTTGAACTTTGAGCAAAGAAAATCTGAGCAAAGTGCAACGCCAAAGGCACTGCTACCCTTGGTGGAGCACCCGAACAGACGGATTATCTGGAAACGACCCTTGCGAATGGACAATCGACTACGATTGCAGTCTGCAAATGTGGCAGGGTCTGCAAAAACCCACCAGGTCTAAAAATACATCAGACCAAGATGGGCTGTCTGAGGAAACTCATGGTGCAACGCACAGTGCCAGTACCCTGTAAAGCACCTGGTGAGACGGAGGAGGATCTAGGGCGGGACACACCCCACAGTGCCCAGAACCTCCGAGCACCACAGGGGACACCCCAAAGCAGACCATCAGAGCATGGTCGGATATTGTGGCCTGCTGCCAACAAGGAGTCAGATTGGCAACAGTTTGATGAAGATGTTGATGCAGCCCTGGAAGTAACAGCCAAGGGTGATGTGGACCAGAGGTTCCTGACAATGAGCATGTTCATAATCAGCATAGCATCAGACAGGTTTGGCATCAGCGCCACCAAGACTACAACTGCAGCACCAATTCCAAACCAACGAGAGATCAAGATTTCCCAACTCAGACAAGAGCTGAGGGCACTCAGGAGCCAGTACAGGAAGACAAGCGATGATGAGAAGGTAGCCTTGGCAGAACTTAGGTGTGTGGCAAGGGAAAGGCTAATCACCCTGCAACATGTCAAGTGGCACAGGAAGAGGGGCAAGGAGAGGGCCCACCAGTGCAGTGCCTTCATTGCAAATCCATTCGGATTCACAAAGAAGCTGCTGGGGGAGAAATGCAGTGGTCAGCTGTCATGTCCCAAGAAGGACATCAACTGCCACATCAGGAACACCTACAGTGACAGCATGAGAGAGCAAGACCTTGGCCACTGTGCAGCCCTCATATGCCCACCAGAACCCTGCACCCTGTTTAACATCAACCTACTCACCCTGACAGAGGTCAAAGTGGTCATTAAATCTGCCAGGACAGCATCAACACCAGGTCCAAGTGGAGTTCCATACAAGGTCTTCAAACAGTGTCCCCACCTGTTGGAGCATCTTTGGAAGATCTTCAATTATCTGGAAAAGTGGGAAGGTACCTCAGCAGTGGAAGTACACAGAGGAAGTGTGGATTCCAAAGGAGGAGAATGCAAGTAACATCGAGCAGTTTAGGACAATCTCCCTTCTTAGTGTTGAGCGCAAGACCTCCTTTAAGATCGTTGCCAATCGCCTCATGGGATTTCTCCTGAAGAACACCTATATCCACACCTCGGTGCAGAAGGGAGGTGTCCCAGGGGTTCCAGGGTGTATCGAACACACTGCCATGGTAACTCAACTGATCCGCGAGGCGCGAGAGAGCAGGGGGGACTCAGCAGTTCTGTGGCTGAACCTTGCCAATGCTTACGGATCAATTCCACACAAGCTGGTGGAATTGTCCCTGAGCAGATACCACGTCCCAGAGAACATTTGCAATCTCATCCTAGACTATTATAACAACTTTAGTTTGAGAGTGTCCTCTGGGACTTCAACATTGGACTGGCACTGTCTGGAGAAAGGCATCATTACCGGCTGTACGATCTCCCTGTTTACACTGGCCATGAATATGCTTGTGAATACACGCACGGAGCCTAAGCAGCATTGCTTTGTTAAGGCACAACACCAAGCTGGAGCTGCCCTTCAGCAGTCTGGCCGAGGAGTTCAAGGTTTCCCGAGCCAGAAAAATCCTGCTCTAGAGAGATTCTGCTGACAAAAAGGTCTCCTCAGCAGGTGTGGAGGTTAAAACAGGAAAGAAGTGGTGCGCTCAGGATGCAGTGAAGCGAGCGGAGGTAAGACTGTGGCACAGCACCCTGGCGGGCACCATGGCTACGGGCCAGGCTGGGCTGGGTAGCAACCCAAAACCATTCTACAGTAAAGCCAGAGGGAAGGAGAGGCCAAAGCTTATCTAGGAGGAGGTTCATGACGAGGTGGATCACTAGAACACATCCTCAGCGGCTGCTCAAAGGCCTTGGGAAATGGCAGGTATCGTTGGCGCCATGACCAGGTCCTGCTGGCAATAGCAGACACCATCTGCATTGGTATCACCTTCAGCAAGCTGCAACACTCAACCAAGAGCACGATTGCCTTTGTCTGGGGAGAAGCCTCAACCCTCCAAGAAGACCCGGGAGGGGCTACTTACAACAGCAAGAGACTGGCAGCTCCTGGTCAACCTAGGGAGACGGTTGAGATTCCCGGACACCATCGCAGCTGCGACACTCCGGCCGGACATGGTCTTGAAGTCCACGGCAAGCAAACAGGTGGTGCTCCTTAAGCTAACTGTCCCCTGGGAGGACCGAATGGAGGAAGCTCAAGAGAGGAAGAGGGCAAAGTATGAGGATCTGGTAGCTGAGTGCCGGAGGAACGGGTGGAAGGCCTGCTGCGAGGCTATTGAGGTGGGCTGCAGGGGCTTTGCAGGCAAGTCCTTACACCGGGTCCTGGGATTCCTAGGGATTTGCGGACTGAACAGGCGAAGAGCCATCAAGAACATCTTGGAAGTGGCTGAAAAGGCTTCACAATGGCTCTGGTTGAGGAGGGGGGAGGCGTGGCGTAGTGCGTTACCTGGACACAAGTCGGGGCCTGATCACCCCCAGCTGGGTCGCCCGGGTGAGGGTGTCTGATGTTCAGACCCAAAATACCCTATGACCCCGGGAACATCACTGACAATGTGTCCAGGTTGCACCATGAAGTGTATTCAAGTACTGGCAAACTACCAGGAGAAGGGAAAACCAAGCAACTGTTACCAAAAAAAAAAAAAATTAGCCAAGGCACTACATGGGGAGAAGAGGAGACCCAATGCCTTATTAACATTTGGTCTGGAGACCTTATTAAAGCCCAACTAGGGAAACTCAAAAAGTGTGGAACTATCTTAGCTTGAAAAAAGACAATGCTGCAAAGTGTCAGGTATTATGCAGAACTATGCCTTGATACCATTGCTACCTCATGGAGCAACATTACTAACTTGTATCAGCACTTAAAAAAAACACCACAAAGCCATGTAGGATAGTGTCATGGCTGAAATGCCAACCACCATTGTGTCAAGCAAGCCAAACATACTGGACAGGGATCACTGACCAACATGTTTGAAAGCAATAACTCCATATTAATGTAAATCATAACGACACTGGGTAAATTACTCGGGTATTAGCAGATTCCATAGGAAAAGATATGATGCCTCTTGACATAGTAGCCAAGCCTGGGTTCATAGCTTTGATAAATACACTAGATAAGTGGTAAAGCATGCCCTCCCGCATATATTTTAGCAAGGTTTCCTTACCCGGGCCACATAAAAGTGCAAGCGTAGAGCTGAAAACTCTTTTATCCCTTCAGTTATCAGGCTGATGAATGCCAATTTTAATGAGTAGGTTTGTGCTTGTTGCTTATTTATTTATTTATTCATTTTTGTCCTATTTATTCATTTTCCTTGATTGAATACTTATTTTTGTATATGAGCCATGTACAAGATATTGCTGCTGGGAAACCATGAGCTCACCTGAGTTACTGACAATTGAGCATTAGGGTTGTAAGGCCAATGAATGATTGTTGTATTGTTGTGCTTTTGTGTGAAATGGGAGCTATAAACTTAATTACCTGTATGGAATAAATAAAGTTTTTGGAATCTGAATCTGAATACAGCATTTATTTGCTGATACCACTGACATGAGGTCAAGTCGCACAGCCCTATCATAGCCATTCAGTGCATTTCATCAATGAAGACTTTGATCTCAAAGCTTGCTGCCTTCAAACAGAAAACCTTGCAGCCAGTCTGAAAGAGGGGCTTAATGAATGGACCAGGCTTAAGTGTTTTGAGCATCGATTATATCTTGCCACTGATAAGTTATCATCTTTGTGTGTGTGTTTGCGTGTGTGTGGATGTTGCATCATAAATGGACCCTAGGTTCAAAATTTCAAAATGCAGAACATCAGCACAGATAACATCCTTGCCATTAAGACCTGACTGAAGATGGAAATGCTAGAATCAGCAAGATGAACTTATTATAACCAGATTAACAACAATTATGTTCTTGTATGATACTTCCACAAACACACATAGTATAAATATATAATTTAACTGCAAACCTAATGGCTGTTTTCCTCCATCTGGAAGGAGATGAGGTCTCGTACTGAAAACAAAGTCTCTTGGCAGCTTTTTCAAGACCAGTGTGGCCTCTACTGCTTTGCCTGTGCAACCTGAAGATGTTGTGGAGAAAGAGTTAAACAGTAACCTAATAACTCCTGCCAGTGCTGGAGAAGACAATCCCTTGCCCTGGTGAAAGGTGCACAAGATCACCTGTCCACAACTGTACAAGATGGCCTGCAAGTATCTTTGTGTACTGACCACAAGTGCCCCTTTGGAGCATCTGTTTAGCACTGGAAGACATATAGTGACTTGGACTCGCTCATACCTAAGACCAGCAAAAGTCGATATAACGGTTTGCCTAGCAAAAAACTTGTGAGCTACTGAAAGGCATACATTAAGATCATTATGGATGGTAGTGCCATTCTCATTGTGCATTTTAGTCTGTGTGGTGTGTTGCTGTAACTGAAAGTATATAATTAGGATTAATATTTATTATAATGTTCAGCAAGTGTTTCTTTTTTTAAGATTTAATTTCGAAAGTACAATCCACATCCTTACATTACAATTATTATGACTCTGATTTACCGAAATATTTTTAAAGTAGTAGAGGCAGATATTTGTTGTCCTTTATTTTTCTGCACTTCAGTTTGTGTGATGTGTTACTGACTGAAGATCAGTAAGATATAGACTTTGCATATTTCTATTTATTTATTTATTTAAAGACTGTCTAGGTGCAATCCACATGTTTAAATATCACGTGTATTAAAATGACTTTGAAATATCTAAGTACAGAGTGGTGAAGCCATAGATTTTTTGTCTTTACATTTCTGCAATCTGCGCTTTGTGTGATTTGTTACTTGCTTTCATATCAGTGTTTAGGCTTATTTGGCAGTGCTTTGTTATGTGGTCATGATAATTATTACATGAACAGGAAAGAACACTTAATGTTCGATCTATCTAATATTGTGTTGGTCATAGTATGTAATGATTTATTGCTTGTGTTTTTTTAAATAAGGAACAAAAAAAATAATCACATATAAATCACAATCATAATATATATTTAAAAAAAATGCATTTGGATTATTTTCCCAAATCGCTGAGCCTTACAATATATGCAGGTGGTCTGTGAGCCAGGAAAAGCTATGGTATTTAAAATAGAAATGCAAAATAAATCAAATAGCATGGGCTCAGTACTAAGTCTAATTTTGCACCGACTCCAACAATTAATGGTGAGTGAAAGTATGAAGCAGCACTAAAGGCTTAGGGATGCTCTGGACAGAGTGCCAAAGAGAGCATTTTCAGTATGGCAGGACTATAAAATGCAAGACTGCACAGCTAGTGGATATGTATAATTAATCACAATACACCAAAATATTCCCACTTAAGCAAGGACACGGGTGGCACAGGGGAGGTGAGGCAGGTGGCTATAAAGGAACATAGAGGAAGTAGTTCACTGTATGGCTGGAGGAAAAATAAATGAAAGAAACAAGGATTTCAATCATATCTTCTAAGACTCTAAGAGTTAATGTAACAATTTCATAACATTGATTTTTTTAAATGCTAGTTAATAAAGAGGTATCGTCAGAACTACAACGTCAGAGCTCAGCAGCAAAGGCAGTGCAGCACCTGAACAGTCTACAGTGTGCACAAGTTAGAGTTATCATACAACTTTTAACATTTTAATCTTCTAAAAGGCAGCGGTTACAAGTATTGCGAATGTATTGGCTTAATAATAACCTTGGTGAGATAAATTAAAAGTGTATTAACAATGCATACTTTTTGTGCTTTCACTCAGATTTTAATGTTATCAAAGCGAATCTTTAATCAGACAAGTAGACCAGCTGACTGACATAGGTTGTAGCATTTAATAATTTCAGCCAACCCAGTGGTAACGATGGTAACTTGCTCACACGCACAGGCTCTTTCATCTTAAAAAAACCCACACTAGCTTGTGTCTTGTTTAATGATCCAAAGGGTTGAATTGCAGGCAACTAACCTAGGCATTGGTTTAAATTAAAATCGATTTTGAATTACTTAAAACAAGATTCCATGAATCAAAATTAAATGATGAGATTTCAGAACATCAGTGGGAACAACAATCAAGTTTCAGGTCTCCTACGTGTACAATAAACAGTGGTCTCTGTGTGGATGGTTCACAGGAAGTAGCAATGTTGTCATTATCCATAACCACTTATCCTTATGATGATCCCAATCATTATTTCTTTATGACAGAAATGTTAATGTCTCTATGTCTTTATGCTGTTTTATGTTTTTATGTTAACCTTAACAACATGCTGGTGTCATTTAGGGGATGGGAATCTCTAGCACCCCATGATTTGATGATGACAACAGTTATAGACTCATCCTGCATCTTAATGAATCAAAATATGTGAATGCTACACAAAGTAATAACTTAAGAAGATTCATGGCACTTTCATGATTGATCATGAAAACTTAACTTTAAACTCATGATCATAATCAATCATGAGTTTAAAGTAAATATCAGTTATGCATTTTACAGTCTTCTGCCTGCATACCAATCACAACCTTATTGGGGGTGAATGTTGCATTCTGTTGATATTAACATTATGATTTGCACCATTAGCTCTGGGTAAAGCCACTGCTGTACAAGATGCTGAGCAAGAACAGGGAATTTGAAATGAAATGGATCAAGCAAACTGAGTTGGCTTTCCAAAATTCAACTTTGGTTTAAGTTGTGCAATGACACAGTGTGTGTAGTTAGCTGGTCTCATTGAATACAACTGATACCTGCTCCAAGTTGCTCTATGAGTGACAGCATTAACAGCATGCCAAGTTTTAACTTTGTCCATGAATGCAATGTTCAGCAGTGTAAGTATTTGCCTAATGCAGAAAGTCTAGGTGCTGCATTGCCTTACAGTTGGGTACCACCTTTTCTGTTATGTCAACATCACAATATTAATCTACTGATGTCATAATTTTATCATTGTTTTATGCATTGCTGGGAACTCAATGGAAGCCAACAGTTTTGTTACAGATAACAGTGAAGAAGCAGTGCTGTCATTGTTATTAATTTTCTTTCCCCTTTATGAGAACATGAAATACAAGAGCTGACAGATATGCTGTCTTTCTTAGGGCCAACACAAGTCAGTCAGTGACCAAAATTAGCATTCAGCATATTGAACCACTTAGTAATCTTTTTGTTTGCTCCTGCCCGCATTGGTGAAGTTTTATTTTTTGGGAGACATTTCATCCTTTTAACTTTTATTCTACACTCTTTGGCTGTGTTGTATTCCCGTTTCTGCTAGATTCTAGACATGTTTCTTATAGAGACAGTACAATGAACATTCAAAACAACAGAACTTTGAAATTTTGATTTAGTACCACTTCACTGGACCAGTGCCTCCAATGCATTTTTTGCACACACTCCTGTGCTACAGAACAGGAGTTGCATTGACCAAATATTTACTTTCACCTGCTGAATATAAGTAGCAATCAGGGGTGGAAGTAACGAATTACAAATACTCACGTTACTGTAATTAAGTAGATTTTTTTGGGTACTTGTACTTTTATGAATATTTTTTTCAATTGTGTAATTTTACTCATACTTTAATACAATTTACACCATGTAATCTACTTCGCTACCTTTAAAATCATAAGTCGGTACTGAGTACGCCCACAATTTCCCCACAATATTCAAACCTTTCATCTTTGCAGCCAATAAGGCTGTCCGATCGCGACCGAGCCAATTAACCTATGATGTAAGGAAAGGACAACTCTGCTGCAGCAGGCACAGGTGTCTGGAGGTAAAGTAGAGACTAATTTATGGACTGGAGATTTGGAGACAAGGAAGCTAAAACGGAGACAGAGGACAACACTGTCAACAGTGAAAATGATGAAGAAAAGACGGAGGACGAGTGCCCGTGGCCGTCCTTGGAGGAATTTTTCATGTACAGAGGGAGAAAATGAGACAGCGTCTAGATGCAATGCAAACTTTGTTTGACCTCAACGGTGATATCAGATTACAAGACTTCAGCGTCTAATCTCAAAAAAACACATAGCGGTAGGAGGTTTTACAACTATTCTTGTATGATATTGCTTTCGTATTTTACATATGTTAAGGTTATTAGTTTGGCTAAGATAAGTCTGCAAAGATGTTGTCACTGCCATGAATTAGCTTGATATTAAAATAAAATGGAGCTAGCTAACACTTAATACTTACAGGCCTACATTCAGCAGGGCTATATTTTTTTTCTAGAGTGACGCTATGTTATATGAAACTGGAACACAAATTGCATCCATTGAAAATTAACCATGTCATGTTAGCTTGTCGGTAAGGGGGGGAAATAGTGCTCCAAATTTAGGCTAACTTTTAGCATGGAAAACAGGGCATGAGCAAGGGGTCCTTTGTCCTCTTACTTCAAGATACCTGAATGGAAATGTTTTCTTATGATAATCATTACTCCTTTACAGACACATCCACTGCGCTCTAATCCCTTTTGTTGCAAAACCCACAGGGTTATTTTGTGTGCGTATTTATGTAATTTCGCCTGTTCTATTTTGTTATTCCTGCATATTGGGGTCCTGAAACGGTATTACAGTTGGATAAATTAGGGCTGACCGGAAAGCTGCGACTATTGGGAGTCAGTGAGCCCAATGTATTCATGTGTGTCATGTGTTTACACTCTTGCCTCATAATAGTCATTTCATTGCAGTAATTTCACTGTTTAAGGTGAGCTGTTTTTGATTAAAAAAAACAAAAAAAAACAAAAAACTAGCACACAGTGCTGAGCTGCATCTCAAATTAATCTTCAGGTTCATGAAAACTCTGAGGGGGGTGAATTTTTTTCTAACTCATTTGTTTATTTTATATTTAAGCTTAAATTTCGTCAATTTCTGCATAAATCAGGGTGCGGCCTCGTTGATTGACAGCCTGTTGACAGCTAGCCGGGGGCTGTTAGCTGAGTGGGTGTGGTGTCCGTCCCTCGACCCTGCCTAAGCCCCACGTCTTTTCCCATATTTGGTTTTTCGTTGTTTAGGCGGGCTCTTGGTGGAGTCAGGTGCAGGCAAATGGTGGCGCCCAGGTCAAGATTTCTGAGGCTTCACTTTTGCTCAGGCAGAAACCAATGGGTGATGTCACGGAGGGTTTGTCCAGTGTTTTATACAGTCAACGGTCTATCACAGTGACATGGATCTTAATTAGTATTGGCTTATATGTTGCCTGATATGATTTTTTTTTATAATGTGGATTGTTTTTATATGTTAGCTCTATGGGCAGCATTTTTTGTGTATTTGATCCCTTTTCTTAATTTAGTTTTGATATATACATATATTT
>JAQMCX010000246.1:0-13550 GCA_029814765.1 Acanthurus leucopareius | reverse complement strand
TCTGATCTTGAATGTTTTGTTTGAAAGGAACTGAGCAGCTTTTGGTGAGCAGTCAGTCATTTTGTGAGACTTTTAAATACAATACTGGGGTCACTCTGCGTGCTTCAACACAAACGGAGGCTTCACCTATAAATATAAAAAAAAGTCTGTGAAACATTGAAACTCAGGCAAAAGACATAAATTGTCCATTTAAGTTCTGCAGTTTTCTTTGTGGTTTATTTTTCATAAACAAGCAAAAGAGAAAAAAGACGTCATGGCTCCTGTTGCCTCTCTTGATTTGGTGAAAAACCACAGGCCCATCCAGGTGCATGCTGGTCCTTCCTGTCTGCCTACACAGCCTCAGTGTTACCAGACTATTTCTAAAGATTTAAACAAACACTGTTGTTTATTATCAGTAAACTTACAGATAAGCAGCAACTCGCCCCAGACACGTCAGACCGCTGCTGCTCAGTCCACACTTTAAACTGCAGGGTTGATTAGTGAGTGGATCTCAGGTGAGCAGCAGGGAGCAGGTGAGTAGAATGAGCAGCAGGGGGCGCACTTAGGCTGTCTTTTTGACAGCAGAGGCAGTTTTCTACTCTGTGTCCCACTTTAAAAACATTATATTCCTTATTTCTCCCGGGCCTCAGTCCTGGACGGTGCATGGGGCGGCCCCCCCCCGGTCATGATTCCCGGAAGCAGTAATTTTATTATTTTAATTTATTTCTTCTCGTGCAGGGTGTGAATGTAAACACTGAGGGCGCGGCAAGCGGCTGCGTCAAGTGAGACACAAAAAGGCAGGAAAGAGGAGGAAGGATAAAGTGATGCTATGCTGCTTCAAAGTAAAGCTGGGGGGGGGTGTCCTTAGGGCAACTAAAAACTTTATTTTGAAAGCGTATGTCGTTTATTAAATAACATTCATGTTTAATCTCTCTGAAAATATTTCTTTCTTTCTTTAACAAAAGATCAGTGGGCTGTTATTTTCATTAACACCAACTAGTGATTCAATCAAAAATAACTATTTTCACTTTAAAAGCTGAAGGATGAAGCTGATAATGAGGACTCAGACTATGTGATTTCATTTTTATTCATTCGTTTTTGAGTAATTTAATAAGAAACAACATACTCTCCGTTCATAAAAGCATTTCTTTATGGTGTAATCGTCATTTTATAGTGTTACCACATTTCAGAGGACAATACTGCCCTTTTTACACAACATTAATCTAAAATTTAGATTTACTCATTTCCTTAAAAATTAAGATTTCATGTATTTTTAAAAAGCTGATCTCCGAATTAAGAGTGCAAAAAGTAAAATTCCTTCCTCCTTTAGTTTCAACACTGACATAGTTTTAACATGTTTACAACGGCATCCTAATCATTAATAATTAATTAAACTAACCCTAACACAATACTTATATTTTGGTCGGGTCATAATTCTACATAATTGGTGGGTTTTCTTTGACATTTTTTTCACTTTTGATATTTTTAGTTGATGTAATTTAACTTGAAAGGCCGCATTCATAATATATAAAGTCTTGGGATGTTTTGTCATATTAATTCCTCACAGTTTTGTGTAAGTGATAAATATAAGTGTTTATCTGAGGCCTGTATGATGCTATAAACATCTGTGGCAGACAAATACAGTTAATATCATACAAAGTTTTAGTGTTTTTCTGAGCAAATTTCTTCAACTGCAACTCAGAGGAAACACAAAATGTTGAGATGAACAGATTCAGAGTTTGAATAGATTCATGTAATCATTTAAATACAGACTAGTGAACTCTCATATTATATTGCAATATATTTTCCAGACTTTTATTTTTAAAATCATAACCGGAAGTTGTATCGGACTCTTGTTTCCGTCGGTAATGTTCCGGTTTGTTTCATGTTTACATTGCGGAGTTTCAGTGAAGTCACACGGCTGAAAGCGGCGGAGGGATGGACGAGAAGGACGAAGACTTCGGTGAAGGTGAGCGAAAACCGGAGAAACACACTTTTACACCGAGTCCAGCCTTCACCTGCCGCCGGGTTTCCGCGCTCACTCCGCGGCAGAAGTTTCAGTCCGACCCCCTCCGTGCTGGGGGGGTCAACTGGACCAAAACAGGCTGAACCGGTTTAAACAAATCGGCCTGTTTACACTGATTTAAGTGTATTTAACTTTAGAAGAAGCTGTTTGTTGAAGTTTATAGCTTTTTTTATGCGCATGACGAATCCGCATTAAATCTGTAAAAACTGTGAATGGACTTCAGTTAGTTTTGTATCATTAAAAGCAGCTTTTTCACTTCTATTATTCCTGTTTCAGCCCCTTTAATCCCCACAGCTCTTCGGGAAACACTGCCTGCAGGTGAAATGTAATAAAAAAAGGTCCTCAAGTTCTGACAGACTACGTGTTAAATATCTTTTAAGGGCTGATTATAATGACTGAGTGTAGTTTGCTTTTATTTACAACAGTCTGCTAGAATAACAGCTCATTATGGACCGTTACAGTTTGAAAATGAAGCCTGAGTTTGATCCAGTTTGATTAATAAAGATATTAACTGGATGTTCTTTGCATCAGTGAAAGCTCTGCAGGTGAACCTCAGTGTCCAGGTGAGCGTTTGTCAGGTGAGGTGATCGGTGCACAACACCTGTGCAGCAAGAAGAACCTGCATGAGTGTGTTTTCACTGCAGGAACATTAACGGTTCCTCTGTTTGATGAGATACAAACTGGCTCAGTGTAGATGAGAGGAGCTGAAGCCTTCTTAGATGTTTGCTGGAGATGTTTGGTTTCTTCTTCTGCCGTCTCACACATTTTGCGCTGTCAGCAGGTCCAGTGGCTTTGTGTTTTTACGACATTAGTTCACGTTTATTGCGTCTAAAGTTTGATGACAGCTGCTTATCTGACGTCACTGTTTCCTGTGAGATGAAACTTAATTGTTTCATTGATGCTCATGTTTGATTTCAGCTGCGTCATAAACTTTACACACCAACTGTAACCGGCTGCTCCTCAGGTGCATCATTTTTCTATAACGTGCGAGGATTTAACTGAACGGGGATTATTTTGTAGCTGTATCCAATTGTAACAGCTGTATTCTCCACCTCCTTCACACAGACACACACAGACACACACACACACACACTGACACACCTTACTGTGGTTTGACAATGAAGAGCTCAGGATCAGACTCAGGCATTTCACATTAAAACTCACCAAAGTCAAACTCAAAAAACAAGATTTATTACATGATTCAATGCTTGAAAAGAAAAACAAACAGAAAAGTTAATTTCCTGCACACACACACACACACAGACACACACACAGACACACACACAGACACACACAGACACACACACACACACACACACACACACACACATGAAGGAAGGATTATAGATGTACTTTAAGTTTTAATCATATAAAGGTTTTTTTTTATAGTGTGCAGCTTTATTTCTATAGAACCTGGCAAACACAGAGTCCATCAAAGTGTTTTACAAAGAGAGAGAATTAAAAAAGAATTAAATTTAACTGATAATTTAAAAAAGGCTCTTCCATCGGAGTGTGTGTGTGTGTGAAGACCAAGTCTTTGTTGTGTTTAAACGGGTGGATGTTGATGTGCAGTGTAAAGTTCTTTAAGTGCCTGATGAAGTAGAGGAGTTTTGTATGAATGCAGTTTATTTATCTGAGAGTTTCAGATCAACAGGAAGTGACTTCACTTCAAAAAGGACGTTTTCGTTCACAAAGTCACAGAGTTTGAATCCAAACGGTTGCAGCTGAGTTTGTTCGTGAGCAGAGAAAGAAAAGGGCACAAGATGTGCAGGAGTGTTTTGGATGCATTTGTCCGATGAAAGCCTCCCCCTTTTTTTCCCTCACATTCCTTCTTCCTCCCTCCCTCTCCTTCTCTCTCTTAATGAGTCTCTATCTCCCTCCCTCCCTCCTCCACGCTGTTCTCACACTCCCTCCATCTCGGCTCAGATCTTTTTTTTCGGGAAACACCTTCTCGCTGATATTTTTATCCCTCGGCCGGTGTATTGTGTGCAGCTCTGTTTTATTTTTATCTGCAGGAGCTTGAAGAAAACACGGCGAGTGAGAAACAGTGAGAGGAGTAGCCGCCGTCGGGTTGAAAGCATTTGTGTGGAGTGAAATCGTGACGCACAGGCCGAGCCGCTGCACGGTGCCTCGGAAGCGTCTCCATCGAGCCACTATTGTGTGCATTTATGCAATATTACATTGTTGTGTGAAAACATTTATATTCTCTGGTCTTTAGTGAGGTTGTTTTTGCTGCAGGAAGTCGGAGCTCGACTGAGTTTAACTTCACAGTCACTCAGCAGTGAAATCAGAGGTGATGCTGATGTTTTTCATGGTTCGTCGTACAAAGTTCTGTGGTGGTGATGTTTGAGCTCCGTAAGAGAGGAAGAAGGACAAGTTGAGTGTTTTAAAGAAGAGTTAGCGGTTTTTGGACGTGTGTTTTATACGTTCAGTCTCAGCTGGCTGTCGGAAAAAGAAAGTGTTCACACAACCTGCACATCAGACAGCGAGCGGTCGTTTCTACGCTCCAGTTTGCCACAGAATTAGGTTTGACAAGATCGACTGCAAATATTTTTTATTAGCAAAATACTAAGTGATAAATAAAAAACATAACGATATATGTGCATGTTTATGTAGTTGCTCCATTTTATCACTTTGTGTCAAACAATTAACTTAAAATTTACAACTCAGTTGCTTCACTTTGTGTCATGTGACTGTGAGTTGTTCACATTTCAATAAATAATAGCGATATAATCGATGGCAGTTACACTTATCAGGCTTTTTTCATGTTTGAAAAATCTTGTTTGAAGAGTTGGATGTCTCTCACTGAAGGTTGGACAGATGGTGCAGAGACGTCCATGATACTGAAACTTCAGGATTAATTCTGTTCGGGAATTCGTCCTGATATCGTTTCCTCTTGTGATGATGTTTTGTTTTGAAGTGAGCACACACCATCTCACACCATCACACACCATCTCACACCATTTCACACCATCACACACCATCTCACACCATCTCACACCATCACACACCATCTCACACCATTTCACACCATCACACACCATCTCACACCATCTCACTCGATCTCACACTATCTCACACCATCACACACAATCTCACACCATCTCACACCATCACACACAATCTCACACCATCACACACAATCTCACACCATCTCACACCATCACACACCATCTCACACCATCACACGCCATCTCACACCATCTCACTCTATCTCACTCTATCTCACACTATTTCACACCATCACACACCATCTCACACCATCTCACACCATCACACACAATCTCACACCATCTCACACCATCTCACACCATCACACACCATCACACAACATCTCACACCATCCCACACCATCACACACCATCTCACACCATCTCACACCAGTCTGTTGCAGGTCACAGACTTCAGTATCTGAGTGCCTCTGATGCTGAAGGTTCGTATCGGTGAGTGTTTGCGTCTGAAGGTTTCTCCCAGCAGAGTTTTAATATGAAGGTTTGCAGTCTGACAGATGTTTACTGCATCAGTGAGCAGCTTTCCAGCTCACTTGTAAACATCTTCGGTCTGTTTTCAATGTGCTCGAGTGAGAGAGAGAGGCAGCCAATCAGAGCTCTGCATGCAGCCAATCAGAGCTCTGCATGCAGCTCTGACATTTCACCCATTTTAAACAGTTAAACAAAGAAAATCATTGTTTGCTGATTAAGTTTTGGACGGATTTAGAAGTTTCCACAGTGGACTCACACAGTGAAACCCAGCTGACGGTGGAGTTTACTTCAGGATTTGATGTTTGCACCACAGTGTTGTAAAAATTTATGATGCAGAAGTTCAAGCTTGTGTTTGTAACATCTGCTGCCACTGAACAACAGACTCAAACAACAGCAGAGCCGCCGAGCCGACTGATGACTCTGACTGTATGTGTTTGTGCGTCATGAGAACATGTGACCGTAAAATAAATGATGTTTATAGTTTGAGGTTTACAGGTCGTGTGTGTGGGATTCACAGGAATGAAATTTAAATATCATGATTTTATTCTCATTAGTTTATATTTACCTGAAAAGAAGAATCACTGGTTTTATTGCCACAGAAAGAGCTCTTACATCTGCAGAGGGAGGGAACGTCCGCCATGTTTAACCGCCATGTTTAGCCGCCATGTTTCTATGGTAGCCCAGACAGGACAAACTGAACGCTGGCTAAGAACCTTTGAGTTTTCCAGTATTGTGCAAGATGTGATTATTAAATCTGTTGCATTTTTGTTCTTTTAAAAGGAATGAAAGTTCATGCTTGTTCTTGAAAATGTCGGGTTGATGTTTGTTTTTCTGGAGTTTTCAGTCGTGTGACAGTTTCACTTCATATTTGGATTCAAATTTCAAGAACAATTCAAACATTAAAAATGAGCTTTGATACGTAATTCAAATGACTTGTTTTATATTTATTTATTCTGATTATTTTCATGAAAAAAAACACTTTCACCTAAGCTTTTATAAAATTTTTAAAATAAAATTACTTATTGGCCTCAGACAATCAAAAGAATAAGTTTATAGTACTTTTAATTAACCAGTATGCAGCACTCAATACTGTACGATAAATGAGTTTGTTACAACAACACACACACACACACAAGTAAAGCAGGTAGGATGAAGTTAAAATAACTGATCCCTCTTTTCTTTTTTTTCATTAAATGCAAAGGTCAAGAACAGGTTTTCATGCACGGCAGTAAAAAGTCAAACAGTTATAATGAGGCATGAACGTTGAGCAGGTGAGGAAAAACACACACCTGAGCCGGTGGAGACGGGCCAGTTTGAAGACTGAGAAGAAACAAAGGGTGAAACTGAGTGAATTAAAACCACCGAGGCAGCGATGAAAGGGAAGACAAACACAGAAGTTGCAACATCGGCTCTTGAAGGCGTGTTCTGTGTGCAGGACTCACTCAGATCTATAGGATCCCTGTTTAATAAAACAAAGATGTACACACAGTGCGTGGGTGGAAACGGTATTTGCAGTGCAGTTTTTGCAGTTTGCCTAAACTTGCAGTGACAATGAGACGGGTGGAGTCTGCTGAATGTCAGAGTGGATAAGCTGGTGATTAACGCAGGTTGTGTGATTTATCTGCTGCTCTGCACAAACTGCAGTTTCACGAAGGTCACAGTCGGCGTTTTCTCTGTGAATCGCTTTGAGGAGACGGTGAGATGATGTCGGCTTTAACCAGCTGACATGCGATCATGCCAGTGAGATGGAATAAAACTGAGTCCATGACGGTTCAAACAGGACAGAAACAAACCAGCATGTGGCCTTTTTCTCCAGCATTCCCTCGCAGGCCTGATGACTCTGCTGCAGCCTGGTGTTTACTGTCGGCAGGGATGAAACCTGACACACAGCTGGACACACTCATGTTTCAGCTCCTTTTCCAGATACCGTGAGCCTCTTTGAGTTTTAACAGTGTTTATAATTTTTCGCAGTCTCAGAAAAACGTGACAGAGAGTCGGTTCTTCACATTATGCAACGCTGACGTGATGGCGAGGTGGGCAGAGACGCGTCATGTGACAAACCTCCACACATTCCTTCTGTCTCTCCTCAGGCAACTTTGAACCGGTCAACAACAAAACCAGGAAAACACAGAAATGTAAACTCTTCTGCTGGAAAACAAAAAGGAAAGAGTCCGTCACCTGTCGGGGGGGTTCAGCCGTATTTAAAACATCAGTATAAATATGCTAATGTGAATGTAAAATGGCTGAAGTCGAAGGCCTTTTCTCTGTTAACGGCGGCTTTCAGCAGCATGCGTCTCCAGATGTATTGCACACTGTCGAGCCGCAATCACCCACAGCAGGTCTGTTTGTAGAAATTTGTGCAATCAGCATCAGTTTGCTGCAAATCAGCACATGAAACCCGTTTATATGCAGCAGAAATTCATCTCATTAATGAGGTTATTATTGAGATTATTGAATCACAAAAACAGCTCACACAGTTTTGTGAAGTTAAACTTCTCTTTTCACCAACAATCCCCTCAGCATGTCGAATCCTGCTGTTCCCCTGAAGTGTCTCTGTAACCCCCAACACCAGGTGAGTCTTCTCAGCGGTGGAGTTTTGACTCAGAGTGGATCACAGTGGGGGAATAACTGTGCTGAAGCTGCATTCACTGATTCTCACCAAACCTTCCGTGATGTTGGTCTAACCTGTCGCGTCCCAAGTGCCTCATCTGTTACTTTGGGCTCCGGCCGGCTTCCTCCTGAAGAATGCATCCTCCCTTCCTGCCACGCTGACAGAAACCTCAGCTTGGAGCAGAGGAGAAAGCTCGGAGCCATTGTTAGCTCCTGACTCTGCATGACATCAGGACATATTTAAGGAAACCAAGGAAACACGGCTTCAAATAAACACTTTGGACTTTTCTTCTCCTCACAACAATGAAGAGACAGATGCAGAAAGAAGGTCTGAGGTCAACCTGACAGGAGGAACCTTGAGTTGATTTTATCCAGGTGATAATCTTAAAGTCACAAGTCCACTGATAGAAACCAGTGTGGGACACATGATGAGAAGATTTCTGACAGTTTTACATGTCTTCCTCATCGCTCCTCACTCAGCTGAAGCTCTCCGTCATGTTCAGGTCACATGCTGCAGGTCTTTGGTCCCAGTTTGCTCCCATCAGTACAGATTTTAGACCTGAGCACGTAATAATATTTTAACTTTCAATAAACCTTCATCCAAACTCTGCAGGGAGACAGACGTGTCGGTGCTTCACCTGTTTGTTTGTGTTTTAAGCCTCTTTGCTTCGTCTTTTCAGCTGCACTTGATCCAAACATACCAGAGGAGGGTCCTTCAGCTCCCCCTCCTGGCTGGCTTGATAATGTGCATGGATACCAGAGTCACACAGGTGGAGGTGAGTCTGTTGTTTTCCTCTCCTTCGTCTGTTTTTCTTAAACGTTGTCAAACATTCGTCTCCTTTGTTTCTTGTGTTTGTGTCGATGTGAACGTCCAGAGGGCGATAACCCTCTGTACCCACCCCCCCCTGCCTACAACCCCCAGCCTGAGCTCAACAGGAACACGTTGGTTCCCAATGTCAGGTAACACTCTCTCTCACACACACACACACCAATAATTCACTTTATTTATGAAATATTTGGTGATAATTATGTGATTTATCTTAAAGAAAATGTCTCTTTAATGTTTTTAATGTTTGTTAAAGGGCACTCTGTGTGTGTGTGTGTGTGTGTGTGTGTGTTTCCAGGGTCCCCACAGTATCCGAGGACGTAGCCAGAGATGCTCTCCTGAAGTTCGTGGAGTCTAAATGGAGGTACAGCTCCAAACCTGCCAGGAACCTGACGTTCAGAGAGCTCAGACCCATCACTGTGTACCGGGTACGAAAACGTCTCAGATGGATGAATAAGTCGTCTCTCTTGTATCTAACGTGGTCCAACGTGACGTGTGTGAACACGATGGTGTGCAGAGGTGGAAGAACTGAGGCTTTGAAAGATAAACACATGCACACCTTTGCTCTTTCTTTGGACATGTTTGGTTTTCTCTAGTCGTTTAAGCACCAACCAACGTGTTGTTTTAAGGAATCTCATGTAAGATGGAAGCAATGTGAGCGACTAACTGACCCGGATGAGCCAGTTTAGCACCAACTTTCTGTACATTAATGTTTAAATCAGCATTTGTTGTGATCACAAATAACAATCTGATGCTTTAAGGTCTTTTTACATGTGATTACATCAGTCATGTCTTATGTGTGAGCCATGTTCCAGTTGTGCCTCATTATTCAGATGTTTGTGTGATTGTGATGGTTTGAGATAAAAAGCTCTTAAATGTGAATCCATCGGCTCCGTGAGTCCAAAGTGTTCACATCTCTGTTTTATGATCCTCCTCCTGCAGTATCGCCTGGAAACCTTCACTGAGACCAGAACCAGCACCTGGCTGTTTGAACCCTACAACGGTAACACCGTTTCACCTTCATCTCTGCTCTTTTCATGAACGGCAAGATTCACATCAATGAAGAAGAAACTGTCCTTTCACTTCATCTGTTAGACTTTGTGAGAAAGTGACGCTAACAAGCTGTGAAAGCGTCAAAGCGCCAAGAGACAGGAAGAGTGTGGATGACCAGGAAGGACGTGATTTAAGTTAAAACAATGAACCTGCTGATGTAAAACGTCTAAACCTTCGTTAGCATGCTGATGTCAACACAAAGCCCGAGCTGAAGCTGATGGTGGTGTTGGTTGTTTTTTTTATCATAAATTTTAAAAAATGAGTCACTGAGGGTTGAATGTGAGTTCAGGGGAACATCAAAGTCAAAAATACATTTCCATCCCTGCAGACACAGCTGGCGTGACGACGGTTTGACCTCGTTTTCAAGTCACATGAAGAAAACAGGGTGTCAGAGAGTTGCGTCTGAGGAAAAACAAAGCAAACTGAATGAAAGCAAACACTTAAAATGCCTCACAGAAGAATTTCTGCCCAACAAACTAAAGTTGTTTTAAAAAGAGCAAACAAGGAAATATGCAAGTGTTTGTTGTTTGAGTTCAGTCCAGTTGGTTTGTTTTGCTGACCTGAAACGTTTCGGTCTGATCCAAAGAAAAACCGACTCATCAGTGTTTCGTTCTCCATCAGAAGGCGTCTGGACACAAACCATCACTGAGACACGTTAAAACAACTTTTCATCCAGTTTAATGTCGTTGTGTTTTCAGGACAGCTGGTGGACGGTCCTCAGTACGGCGTCAGCCCGTCGCCGTGGGACATTCCCGTCTCGTATCCTCAGAAATTCACCGACAGGGTGGAGAAGGTCCGCGTGCCGCACTCGTCCTTCGTCAAGGTTCAGCTGCTTCTCAAGTTCAATGCACTCTGTTTTTTATCTCCTTTTCTCTTTTACTGATGAGCTTCTGTTTTTGTTCTCTGCATCAAAGTTCATACAGTTTTGTGTGTGTGTGTGTGTGTGTGTGTGTGTGTGTCAGATGTGTCACATGTGCAGCGGCTGTGGAAGGACTCGCTGTATCTCCTGCAGCGGTCGAGGCATGGTGAGACGTCTTGTTTTTCTAGTTTGCAGCAGAAAACAGAGAAAAGGAGGTAAAGTTCGTCACTGAGCCGTGAACCAATCAGAACACAGTTTCTCACAGCTGAGGAGGTGAAACGGGACGAACAAATGAAATATTTGGCAAGTTTGTCTGAAAAAAAACCAACATGTTCAGTGTTTTTCTGCTGATTGTTTTAGTTCAGATGAATTTACAGATTCTGCAGTCAGATCTGTTGTAAAATGTGAGACATCATTTAAAATGTAGTTTGCATCAGATGTTAGTTAATAAAAACAGTGTTTTCCTCACAGGTCTGATTCCTCCAAACAGCATCTAACAGCAGAACCTCAGTGTGTCGTGTTTTTCTTGCATAGAAACAGTAACACATCTGGTAACAGTGTAGAAATGATGCCTTCACTCTCAAGGCAGTTTTCTGCTGGAAACGTAACTCCGATCCTGGTCTGGTTTTGCAGAAGCGTTGCACCTTCTGCCACGGTCACGGTCATTCCGGGAACAAGCGTTGCACCTTCTGCCACGGTCGAGGTCGCAGGAGGTGGGAGTCCTGTCTGTCTGCTCTCCTTGCTGTCTGTCTGTCTGAACTTCCCTCTCCATCTTGCAGAAGCGTTGTTTAAGCTGCCACGGCAAAGGGTACAGAAAGCAGCACGGGAACCACAAACGCTCCTCGGGGAACGTCCGTTGTTCTTTTTGTCACGGGAGAGGCCGCAAGAGGTGAGAGGCTGAAGCTCTTGCTCCTTTAACAGCTTCATCAGAAAGAGAAAACAGCTCCATTATTGCTCCTCAGCGTTCTGTGTGAAAGATACCAAGAGAGAAGTTAGAGGAGGTTATTGGAGGAGGGTTAGAGGAGGGATGGTTTGACAGAGGAGGTAGAAAAGATGCCAAAACAACGTCTGCGTGAAAACTGGAGCAACATGTGAACGGCGCTCATTAACGTGCAGAGTTGTGGTCGTGGTGCTTCCTCTTGGTTCACGCTTGATTTACAGGCGGCAGCACCGGACAAAAACTGCCTCTGGAAGCAGCTGGATGGATAAAAACCAGTCAGATAAATGAAAGATGTGACGTAGGCCGAGCGACAGCAGCCAGACTCATGTCGACAAACAAACGTACAGAGTTGTGGCGCAGTGGAGTGTGTCAGTGACTGTTGAACCTGAAAATTCTGTCCATTTTGGGGGTTTTTGCAAAGACTTTAGAGCAGCTCATGCAGCTAAAATCAGTTCTTGAGGGTTTACAGCGGTGGCACTTTGGCGCTCCTTAATGAGTCAGTGCATGACCCACAGTGGGAGGAGCTATGATGTAACAAAGTGGCGTGAGTGAGCGAAGCGAAGAGTCACTTTAGCTAAACTTCAAAAGCTCCAAAAGTCTGGACGTCGTCCATTCGGCACATTTAAAGTCCAATCATGTTGCTCCAGAACCTCCAACAGAACATCGGCTGGGTGGAGACCTGCTGACTCATCATTTTAAAGCCCATGAAACCTCACAGGAGCCCCATCATGATCTTTGTGAAAGCATCTTCATCCTCAGTGTTTTTCACTCCTGCTGCTCTTTCCTGCAGTAGCTCCTGAGGCTTCTGTCGGTCTTCACCTTATCAGCTCTGCTTGTTTGGTTCTTTTGTTCTGCACACACTCTGTCAGGTGTTGCATGTTCTGCTGTGATGTTTCTGTGAGAACGTCCTGCAGAGAACCTGAGCTGTGTCCTCCATCCATCCTGCAGGTGCATCTCCTGTCACGGCCAAGGCTTCAAGATGTGCTCCGTCTGTCACGGCAGCCAGAACCTGCTGCACTTCATCCAGCTCACAGTGACCTGGTACATACACACACACACAGACACACACACACACACAGACATGAAAACACACACACACACACACACACACACACACACACATACATGAAAACACAACTATACAGGTACGGGTGGTTTAAGAGGACACTTTTCCCATACCAGTTTCAGACATGGTTTACGGGGGCCCACCTTTCCCTTTGTCCCAGACAGATGCAAGAAAGATAAAAATGGTCAAAAAAAAATTAGAAAAAATTCTGTCTATTTGGAATTAAATTATTGTCAAAGAATCTGAAGATATGAAAACCTGACATTTTAAGCACTATGAGGACGGGGTGGGAGGAGGCGTTTCCTAGCACCATGGTGACTTCTGAGGACCCCCCTTGTTTATTGGGACATTACCCATACACACACACAATCAGGGCGAAACCCTTAATTGTGAGAACCACACTGGTCCAACTGTACATTACACCCATACATTAGTGTTGTTTGGCAATCCATCACTGAAAAAGTACCTCACTGGCCCATTACCTGGCATTTTGAAAGATTAATGCTACTAACCTTTAAGACTACTGTGCAATACTCTGCTATCTATACACAATAAACACCTCAAACTTATTTTATATATCACGTTATTTATTTGCATTGAATGCTGTTTTCAACTTTTATATAGTATTTTTTATATTGTTTTTATATTGTCTGCTGCTTTTATGGGGCCTTGAGTACTAAATTTTGTTCCTTTTATGTACCCTCATGTC
>JAQMCX010000245.1:0-13563 GCA_029814765.1 Acanthurus leucopareius | reverse complement strand
GTGTGTGTGTGTGTGTGTGTGTGTGTGTGTGTGTGTGTGTGTGTGTGTGTGTGTGTGTGTGTGTGTGTGTGTGTATATCTTGGGTGAAGAGGAGAAGTTGCCAAGTCACGAGTTGTTTACCTTCCAGGCGAGGTCAAACACTCTCTGAACCTCCGTGCTTCTGTCTCTGTCTTGCACAACACAACAATAACACACATTACATAATTAGCCTACAGTGAGCGTCCCACACATGATCACAGATCATTGATCTCCTCTCTCATGGCTTCCAGCAACATCTCACATTTTAATATCTCACTAGATGTGATGTTTGATCTTGCAGAACTGCATGTCAACAAATGAGTCATGAAGTTAATCTCAGAAACTATTTAAGAATGGACCGTGTTTGTTAAAAGTGAGACAGAAAATGAAACAACAAAAACAGCGTACATTTTATGCCTGTTATACTTCCAGTTATTCATTAATAATTTTGTAAAATGCACCTTAAATCCACTGTTATCACTTTATTTTCATTCACTGTTTTGGATTTAAATCAACTCTGACAGATTTCAGAACTCTGAAGTTTGACATGTATGAAATATGCTGATGTGCAAAAGAAACTCAGAAGTGATAAGCCTGTTTTGCATGACACGGAGTGGACGCAGTCACAGTGATAGTGTGAGACAGTGGGCCTGGTCACTGGCAGTTGGGTAGTTTGTGTGGGAGAGTGTGACCTCTTTTGCAGGTAGGTGCCGGGGTGTGATTGACAGGTGTCTAATGACATCAGGGAGAAAGCGAGCACATGTCACAACATGCGCCCGTCACTGTCACATAGTGATGATGTTAGTTATTCCAAGAGTGAGACCAGCAAAGTGTGTGTGGGTGTGCATGTTGGTTTTTTTTTTTTTTTTTTTTTCCTTGTTGTGGTGTGAAAATGTCCAAAGAAGTCAGAAATCCAGATGGAAAAACTCCTGGAAACTTCTGTGGAAGTAAACATCATGCTTGAGTTCCAAAGGAAAGGAACTTTATGGGATATTATGTAACATTTCCACATTAAAATGTCTAAGAATGACTGTATCTCTTAATATAGTTTGTTGAGCAGTGTACTTACAGTATCCTAAATGTTTCCAATGGTGATGGAAATCGGGGAAGTCTGTAATTTTTAATCAAAGTAATGGAGCATTTTATTTTGTTGCCTGTCACTTACTTGCAGATTAACGGTCTGAAAGTGGGGAAGGAAGTCGGCAAACATGACTAAACATAATGTGAATATAACTTTAAAATATCATCTCATTTGTAAATATTTCTACCTGAGTCAATCAGCTAGCATCTCATTTTCAATGGCGGCTTTTTAACAAAGAGATAAAGAGATCCCATTCATTTTGTGAGGTGAAAGCTGGTTTAAGTGAAGTGATGACATTAAATCTTATATTGTATACATTACAAAACGGCAAGCGTGCATAGGATTATATTAAGACATAAGAAGTGTACAGGCTTGATCTATAAAAACACAAAATCTGAATTTTGATTTAGCCACTTGTTAGCTTGACACTTTAATCTGAACATTTTATACTTATCTTACATCACTATTAAAACTTAGTTTTCAATTATGTACCAGCATGAAAAATTGCCCACATTTTCAGCTTAAAAAAATACAAATTTATAGATCAATTTACTTAATTTCTGATATATTACTCAGCTTTAACCTCAATTCTTCAGTGGTTTATTCTGTATTTTGTAATAGTATTCAGGATAAATGTTAAGAATATGTTCAGATTAAGACCTCACAATGTTATAGCTGAGGTGTCCTTGAGTAAAACAGATTTCCTGCACGTTTCGGAGTCGCTGCTACACCTTTGGGACTCTGAAGCTAATGAGAATTCAAATTCTTTAACAATTAATCAATACAGACTGAAACCAATACTAATGGATTTTTTTTTTCTTTGTTTTGTTTTTATGGAAATGGGACGGTTGGTATGAGCAGCGTAGGCCAGCTAATCAATAAAATGAGAAAGAACTATTCCTGATCAATACTAGAGCTAATCTATTAGCCTCGCCACCTTCAGGAATGAACTGCCTGTCAGGACTGACATTTAGTGAAGAGAACAAAGCCGGAGCCTCGGGCTGAAATCCACTTTTATTCTTATTGACCATCTTTGTCGAGGTTCATGTGCTGAATAGACACTCTGAATAGACAGTGATGCATGAGTTTGAGGACACACACACACACACACACACACACACACACACACACACGCACACACTCACACACATATTCAGCAACCAGCTAATACACATAGTTCATGTACTGCATGAGTCACACATCTCTGCAAGTATGTGTATGAGAGGAAAATACACTTAAAGGTGAATATAAATGACTGTCTATATTTGAATATGCACACCACCCACACACACACACACACACAAACACACACACAAACACACACAGATTGACCCTTGTGCTGTGAGTAATGAGCAGGTGAGACGAGTCAAATAGAAGCAGTCAATCAATGTCTCATCACCCACACGGGTGAACTTTGACCCCATACTCAGACCCTGCAGGCTGTTAATGCTGGGAGAGAAGAAGAAGAAGAAGAAGAAGAAGAAGAAGAAGAAGGGCAAATCCACTGTAAATATAAATTAATCTCTCATTTACATCAGTTGATAAGATCAGCAAATGTGTTTTGTTTTTGTTTTTTTTTAAACAATATTTCCGGTGCATTCATTGCACAGCTTTGACATTAAAATTCACACAGTTGTTTTGGCCTCTAGGGTGTCTTACATTCAATCATCAATTCATGGTCTTAAATTAATTCTATTTTCCCTGTGGACCAAATTTATTATTTTGTGGGGCCATGTTGTCTCCTTGTTATTTAGAATATTATTATCCGTGCATATTTAACCTCATTTGAATTGTATTTATGGTTTCCTCCGAGCAGTTGATGCAGCATCCGTTGCATACAAATTAATCAATAGGCACATTTTCTTGCATATAAATTTTGTTTAGTTTTATTAATTCTGATCAATGACACAAGCTGAGTTTTAGCTTCGAACGGGTAACTTGCTTCGGACTAAATTATCCCGCCAGCTTCTGTTTCATCTGCTATTAATCTACAAGCTGAAATAACTGCAATAAATGGTTCAAGGTTGAAGTATTGGGCAGAGTATGATGGATGCAACGTTGTGCGGCTGCTATAACCCTTAAACCTCCTGCTGCCTTATTGGCATCAACCATAATAACACTATTTGCAACAGTGATTATGGCCTTTTAAACTCCATCTTCAGTCGCCATATCGTTTGATCTCTCTATTAACAAACTGCACAACAATGTGAAGTGTGTTTGCACAGCAGCAAGACATCTTATAGTTGATCTGGAGATGTCCCTCAGCCTATTATATTCTATTTAATTATTTTCCATTATGTTGTGCAGGTTCCTTGATGTTATTTTCTGAACCATCTGTAGCGAACTAACTGTAGAGGCCGTCTGTTGCCTCCGGCGATGCAACGCTCAATCGTGTCTCGAGGGAAACGACGATGGAAGCAGATTGGGGTCAACTGTCAGTGTGTATGTGTGTGTGTGTGCATGTGTCCATGTGTGTGTTAGTGTGTGTGTGTGGAGAGAGAAAGGCGAGTTCTGGCTGTTTGTGTAACAGGTTTTAAGCCAAAGGACAGACGATGCTGAGCAGAAAGCATCACATTTGGGTTGAGTTGAGTCAGTTGAAGTGTGCTTTGCTTCTATTTGTCTTGTGTGGAAAAAAAAAATATTCTTTTTACTCTCAAATATATATAATTTTAGATCTCAAAGGCTCTCTCCTTTCCTTCTCCATCCTTTCAAGCTCTTCTGGTTCCTTGTATGTAGTTGCTATGACAATGGTTTTCACTGTGATGTTTGGTCGACAGCATCATTTTCTCTGCTGGACTTCAGGCTGCTGTCAATGCAAAAGCTGTTTGATAGCTTGGTTCATTTCTTCTTTGTAAATCTGCAAGATTTGTGTGCTTTAAAGGTTGTTTTTTTTCTCCTAAATTCATGACTATGTAAGATTTAAAAGAATACAGTAATCTGTACGGCATGACATGGAAAATCAAAGCCTTGGAGCTCTCCTTTCTAATAACCATCGATCTGAATATAATGATCATCCAGCTCTCACCTCGTTCAGCCGAAGGGAAAGCAGAGGAGTAAATGAGCTGGTGTGTTTTATGGAAAGGTGAACCGGTGGGAGGAAAGAGCTAAACATTAAATTTACCCTGTGACTATCAGCACAATGAGGATTCAGAGTTAATCCAGACTTTCATGCACACACACCAAGACTCTGTTTACCAGTAATCAGATTAAGACACATTGTTCAAATACAACATTATACTTTTATTGCCTGCAGGGCTTAAAGACCTCCACTGGCTTTTCTTTTTCCCAGCACCTGCTGATGTTACAGTGTCTAAAAAAAAAGACAGATGCGCTCCAAGAAATGAACGGAGGAGGGAACAACCTGATTCATATTCTGCTCAGCGAGGTATTTCAGGCTCGGCAGGCCGGTCGTCTCCGTGTCCTCTGGCTGATAACACACTTTGATCTCTCAAATGCCCGGCAGACTACGCATAGCTGCCCATTTGAGGTGTAAACCTGCAGGTTGTAATCTGGGTGTAAGCATTTTTTTTTTCAACTCAATGCAGAATGACTTAAGCAGGAGGAGGCAGGAGATATGACACGGACACAACTGTGTGCACTTCAATACCAACCAGCAGTAAAATGAGCTAAAGTATCTTATTTGCTAAGGGAGGTTTCCACTCGATATTGATGTCAGCCTGCTGTCAGCCATACTTATGTCCCTCAACAGCTGGTTTTCGATTGAAGTGCTCAGCCCAAACAGAAGAGGGGATGATTGCTGCAGACCCAGTAAATTGCTAAATGTCTCTTCTCGTCTTCCTCCATCTTCCTCCCTCACCGATTCCTCCCTCCGCGAATCAGCGATACGAGAAGTGATAAGTTTTTTGGCCCAAGGTAGACGGTAGATGAGTTATACGACGCTCATTACATTCACATGAGGCTCGACTGTGTGAGTGATTATGCAGAAAAGTTTTGAAGTTAATAACTTTGAGGTATTTCTGTTTCGGGTAATTGAAAATTGCAAGTCAGCACCGTCTTGAGAAAATGGATAACGAGGCCGTCGTCCAAGCCGTCCAGGAATGCAGATCCGAAACTCGTCCAGCAGCCATCCTTTTCACCTGATCTGGCATCCTCAGATTTCTGTCTCTTACCCAAGATGAAAAAGGAGCTCAGCAGTCAGCGTTTTTACGGGGATGATGGCATCATTGCTGCCGTGGACTATTTTCTGGAGGTCCGTGACGTCAACCTCTACAAAGAAGGAATCTGTTAAAGCCGGACTAAGTGTGTAAATTTAAGAAGGGACTATGTTAAACATCTCAAATTGACTCGTTTTACCTCAGGATATCAGCTTATCAGTCACTCTCATTGATGCAAGCTCTTGGTATTTTGCGTGCCAGCTTTGGCAGAGCGTTAATCACATTTGAACATATTGATTTAAGGCTTGAAGAATGACTTATTATGAATTCTCAATGAAGTTTTACCCCGCTCTTCATCAAACAGAGGGATGACTGTGTCCTCATGAGATTTAGTTGGCTTTTTGTCAGTCAGACACTTGAAGAGGAAAACTTTTCTTCATGTTTAAATAAAGTTTACTCTCAGAAATGATTGAGTGCGGTTAAGTTGGAGGAAATAAGCACATTACAAGTCTTTGACGGATTTGATTCATATTTTACGACTCTGCGACTTTTCATTGTGGGTGTCTTCCTGCTGAGCATAAATCAAACAGACAAAAGCACCAGTTGTTCATGTAAATGTTTTAATGCCTCTCTGTGATTGGTTGACCTTTCCCTGACCCTCAGCCAATCAGGTGGCTCCCTCAGGGACCATTTTAGCACCCTAACCTCTGTTCACCTCAGTCGTCCAGATCTCTCCTCCCTTCTCTGAACCGATTTTCTTTCTTTTACTTTATCTCTTTGTCACTTCATTGTTTTCATTCTCTGCCTGTTGAAATATGTTTTATTTATAGTTTAAACCTACAGCGTAGATCATTTTTTCTCCACGTAGCTCTTTAAATTATTTCACAGTGCCTCTGTAACAGGCGGTCAGGGGCTGTGTAAGCTTATCTCCATTTTTCTGTCAGCTCATTCTTTTCTATCATTCTGTGTTTAACCTTTTTTTTTCTCTCCTGTCAGTGTGACTATACAATCCGCAGTGATTTACAGAGCTAAATGTGATCGCTGCACATTGTAAGATGTGCTTGTTAAAGGGCTTGTATAGGTCACTTTGCTGTTTTTATGTCCGGAAAAATGATGTCATGTGTGTGTGTGCATTCACCACTGCCTGCTGCCAAGTGTCTGGCAAGGCTTTTGTATCAGATTTCATTCCTGTTTTCCGGATAGTAAAATGTGTGTGTGTGTGTGTGCATGTGCGAATGAATAAGAGGGAGAGAGACGGATATAAAAAGTGAGAGAGTTAAACACATAAACACACACACACACAAAGAGGTTCAAACCAGAACAGGAGCATTTAACACTCACTCTTTTTTGAGTGTGTGTCCGCCTTTGTATATTGTTTTCATGTGTGTATTTATACATGTGTGTGCGTGTGTGTGTGTGTGTGTGTGTGTGTATGCGTGACAACTGTGGCCGGTCAGCTATGCTTCCACGAAGGAAAAGATACACACATCACCTCGTTCAACAGCATCACAGGTCCGAAAACATTCGCACAGCTTTTGTGTCACACAGTGAACAAATCCCTGGCCTCGCAACTATCTGTTCCACCAGAACTAAGATTAGTCCTCTGTTACTGAAACAAGAGGGAGAGATGGAGCGATGGATAACCACAGGAAAGATAGATGAGTAATAAAACCCCGATTTGAGATTAAAAAGCAGTTGTAAACTTATGAACTAGCTTATCTTTGCGGCTCATCTTTCATATGACTGTTTTTTCTTCCTCGGGGAGCATCACTCCAACCTAAAATCATCCTGTAAATGACTTCTTTATTTAAAAATGCAGCATTTTCTAACGCCAGTGTGGCTTGATGGATAATTTGTGTAAACTTGTGACAGAAGCTCAACTGTCTTTTAAAATCAGTGTGTCAGACTGGCTCCAGTGCAGATTTTTAGTGTCCCGTGATGTTCTCAATAACTCTTCTGAAGATTTTCCGCCTTGACAAGTTCAAAATCGTGAATCAAATGCCAAATACTTAGAATTTGTTGGATGGGAAATCTTTGCTATTTTTAATTTCACCAGAAAGAAAATAGTCCTTCTGTAAAAGTCCCTTACTTGAACCCATGCTTGCACTTTTCGCATAAACAGACTGTCTAATAAACTCAAATGCATTCGGATAAATAGGAAGGAAGGAATATCAAGGCCACAAGATATATTTTTTTTAATATTTATTCAATGACTGATATAACCAGCCCACTACCTGCACAGTGTGACCACATGTGGCTGTAAAGAGGAAAAAAAAAGCAGAAAAAAGATGGAGGAGGATGAACTGAAGGAGAGATATGACTGTTTATGTTTCCTGACTGTCCACTGCTCTGAACCGTGCGTTGCCATGCTGACAGATGTATACATTTATCCACGTACACACAACCGTATAAGGAGAGAGATCAAAAGGTCACTTTGTGTGAATGCAGTGACCATTTATGGACATGAAGAGTGTCCTTTTACTGTACACTATGTTGGAGATGCAGTTAAAAACCAATTGTTGTGCATCTGTCTTGCTGTATTTGTTATTGAAATACATTTTTTGGTTTTGCAAAAAAATGCTAATTATAAATGTCTCAGATGTCATAAAATGCAAATTAAGAAGTCCCAACAGAAACTATAATTAGCACTAAATCACTCTCATCAATACTTAAAAGCAAATCTTTTCGATGTTTATTTTCCTGCGGCTGAAAAGTGAATCATTCGAAAACCCTGCAATATATGTGATTAACAACATGACATTACTGGCACTGGTAAGCCACTGGATTTTTAATTAAAATGCTCACAGCAGCAGTGATTTAACAGGAAACCGGCGTGTTAGTCCACCCTAAACTCATAAAACTGTCAGTCATTGGTTAGGAAATGAGTTCCTGCTTTCTGACTGGAGGTCTTCACGGGTCCAGAGAACCCGAGTCTCAGTGGATTTCAATTATATTCAGTCGAATCAAGCCAGGTAGGGTTTTATTTACCTGCCATCGGTCTCGTGTGTGTGTGAAAGAAAAGCCTGAAGACATTTAAAATGAACTGAACAGTAAAAGAAGAAGAGTCCCCCTTGAGTTTATGCATGCTTACATTGATCCAGTGTTTATTAAAAGCTCAAAATAAAGTGCGTGCAGGTGTCAAACCAACAGAGGTAGATGGAAAAATAGAATAAAAACAACGAGGAAGTAGGTGTTTAAGAAAAAGAGGAGTGATGTTGAACAGGATCTCTCCCTCTGTCATCTCTCTTTCTATGTGTTTGTCTTTTCCAAATATCGGACTTGTCTTGCCTGCGGGTATCCGTAGGCTAAGTCATGGCAGCTCATGGCGGCAGAGCCCGCAGCTGCCTTGGAAACCGTGCCACGCTGGCCACATGTTGCCGTAGCAACAGTCCGACCTCTTCCTCCTCTCGTTCCCACTGCGGTGCAGAGTGGAGCGGTGAACCGGCAGCAGCACCAAAACTAACTGAACTCATGACTCCCTCGTGTTAACCAAACATTTCTCTTTCTTATTTTTGACAATTTCGGTCTCTAGTTTCCTCTGAACTCTCATGGACTCACATTTGTACTAATAATAAGGAAAAATGGCTGAATGAGAGACAAAGGAGGAGAGTTTAAAAACACATGAAGGAAGGAGAAGAAGAAATAAAGGAGAAAGATGAAGAGATGATAAAGACAGCAAATGAATAGAAGTGAATTGAGAAAGAGACATAAGAAGATATTTTCTGAAGACAGTGCATTTCAAATGATGTGGTGTGTTCAGGTTTATTTACTTCAGCTGATAATAAGACCAGAAACAGGAGGGAAAAACAGTTTGGTTGTAGTTGGTGGTTTTTATGCACAGATCAGTTTGAGATTTCAGGATGTTTTGCTTCATATCATGTCATCTTAGGCAGTAAAAATGTTAATTTAGTTGAGATTTAGTGGAAATTAATGTAAACTAGTGCACATTTATTTAAATAATCCTCTATTTGCATATTTAATTTCAGAAGACATGAGATACAAATAAAAATAAAAATCATATTAAAAGTAATCAGCTGGGAAAGTTTTATGATATTCTAAGTTTTTCCAGCAATTCACCTGTAAAATCTTACCTTAGAGCACTCGCATGGATTATTTTTCTTTCTTTTTTGAATTAACAGTTAGAGGGAGACAAAAAAAAAAGTTAGAGAAAGGGAGGAAAAAAAAAACCTAAAGAGTTACTGTCAATGAATTATGCCAATAAAGCTTTGTGAAGCAAACTCGGAGCGGAGACGCAGAGAGGCGGTGAAGAGGGAAGTGAATGGGCTTCTTCACTTCATGCCAGTTCATTTAGAAACTGGAGGGGAAATAAAGGAGATTTGGAGTTTGTGTGTAAGTGGCAGAAAAAGAGGTTGGAACTGCCAACTGGAATAATGTGCCACTGCTAAACTTAATCAGCGAACAATGGGAGCGAAAGGAGGACCAAAAAAAAAAAAAAGAAAGAGGTGGGGGGGGGGTTTAGAGGAGAAGGGGATGAAGGAAGCCACTGAATCTGCAGATTGAGAGTAAATGTCAACCGGGGTAAAGAGAGAAAAAGCAAAAAAAGAGAAAGGATTTTTCTTCCCTCAGAAGTTTGTGAAGGAAAATGGCAAAGAGCAAGCGGTGGACAGAGAGACACTCAGGTTTATTGTACAGCTTCCAGCCCTGTGAACAGCTCTGCCGTTTGCTTTTCCCCTGCTGCCTTTTGTGCGGTCGGACTCGGCACCGGCACTGGTACCACCGTTTCCTGCCACCAAACGAGAGCCCACTGCTGCAGGTCACACACACACACACACACACACACACACACACACACGTTCACGGTCATGTTTTTTACAAAAAGCTTGAGACATTAAAAATGTGAAGCGCTAATCAGCTGTTGTTATCTTAATCACTGTTTCTCGATCCTGCTGAGTGATTTAATGAGTCCGTCTCTGTTGGAGACTTTGCTCTGATTTTCTTAAATGAAATCATTTTTAAATCTGACATTTCAAAATAAAAGAGGGCGTTTCTTTTCTTAATTCACTCATTTCAGTCAATTCAGAGCATCTTGTATGTTTTTTATTTCAAACAGGACAAAACACTTGATTGCAAGTTGGAGCTCAGAGGTTTTCACGTTCTAACAATGCGTTTAAAGTTTAAAAAGAGCTACTTTTTGATTAAGTAACTAACCTAAAAGTAAAAAAGAAAACTTAATTGACAAGTGATCAAATGCAGAAACAGCCCAGCAATGAGTTCTTTAGCACCAGAGACACATTCAGAAAGAAATCAGGAGCTCAAAGATTTCAACTTCAAGAGGAATTTGCCTCAGAAGTCAGTAAATATCTGCAGTGAAACTGGTTTCCAGTTCACAGAGTGCAGGTTATCTTCTTGTCGTGAAACATATCGAAGCAATCTGTTACTTTCTAGCTGTGGTTGTACCAGCTGCCTTCTCTTACAGTCTGTAACCTGCTCGCTTCCCTTCCATACACTCATGTACACACGCACATGCACACACACACACACACACACACACACACACTGACCCGCAGACACACACAAAGTGGCTGATTGAGCGTGAAATCAAAGAACGAGCGAGAAAAAAAGAGGGGAAGCAGCAATTACGCATATGAGCATATAACTGCATACACACACACACACACACACACACAAACACACACACACACGGTGATGAGGTGGAGAAAAGAAATCTAAAGATTGAGGAGTAAACTGATTTCTGCTGTTTAAACACATTCTGCATCCTGAAAGGAGGTGATGGAGGGAATCAGAGAGTGAAGCGTGAGAGCAGGGAGTGAGTGAGGGAGGGGTGGGGTTAGTGAGGGGTGGGGTTAGTGAACGGAGGTGTAATAGACTGATCCTCTTCTACTTATTCAGCAGAAATGGAACGAGCTTCACCTTTTCATCGCTTCAGTCAGCCTTCACGGTGACTCTCAGCCAATCAAACGCCTGTAACAGAGTCACACATGTCAAGAGAAGCAAATGACATTTTTTATCACGCTGTGTTTTAAAATTGGACCAATCTCCTCGTTTGATTTGACTGATATGAGAGTGATGAGATGCTATGCGGTAGCCACGGAAACCACCGATAACCTCATGTCCTCATCTTCCTGGTGTGTGTGTGTGTGTGTGTGTGTGGATCTCTTTGGAGATGAAGATCTGCATCTGTGCAGCTGTATCTTATTTTTCAAAGGGAAGGAAGAAGCTGTCTCAGAGACGTGAAATGCCAAAGGCAACAGTAAAAGAAGGAGTGAGAGTAGGAGGACGGTTACGGTTTCATCTGGGATCTACAAGAAAATCACTCTTTTTTTAACCACATTCACAATAAACTCAGTGAATTACAAGCTCGTATTTGAACCAAAAGACAACTAGAACCATGTCCCTTTGGACTGATGTTGTATTTGTGATCAGAATATACAAAATATCCATCTTCAATGAGCCTGAGGAGCTTTTGTAGTGCAGAAGCTGTCATGATGTTTAAACTGGGTTTTGGCTAATTAAAACAACATGTTAGTTTTGGCCAATATCTCTGAAAAAAATGTTGTTTTTCCTGGTAATACCTTTTTAAAAATAGCAAACCTTTTCTCGAGAACTTGAAGCAAAGTCTGGCTGAGTCACACTCATCAGGAAAATCATGCTTTTTTTTTTTTCTCCTGATCTCACGGGCAAGAGATAAGAGAGTTAGATAAATCGGGTGGCGTGGGAGACAAAAAGAGAGTCAGAGATGAATCTGCAGGAAATGTAAAACAGAAATAGTGCATATGGTGTTTAAATAAAAGCGTTCAGCTCGTGTCTGTCTTCATGAAATCTTCTGTCCTACATTTTGACACCAGTGTTCAGATGTTTGGATCCCACAGACTCACAGGAGGAGAGCTGTTTTTTTTGTTTTTTTTTTTACTGATGCATGATGGGAGCCAAACTACGAAACCTCAACTTGAATGTTCTTTTTTTTTGACTGAAACTCCTCTGAAAGTCCGTGTCACTTTCCTGTCACTTTGGGGGAAACGGGGAGAGAGAGGAATGAAAAGAAACATGTTGCTGCTGGTTTTTGAAAAATATCTTCGAGTCGGAGTTTTTGTCGAGAATAAATATGAAAGAATTTTTCGACGTAACTCTCTGAGGAAAGGCTAAAACATTTGTCTTTAGTTTTTCAAACTGTGAGATAAAAAGGTTTTTTAATCACCTGGGAATGTTTTCATCCCTGTTTTGCCACCAGGCTTCTTCTGATATGACTTTTTTTTTTTTAATGCTTTTTCTTTCAACTTCTGACGGTTGGATTGTTTTCCAATTCCTCATCTGCAGTCAACATGACTTCACATTAGCATATCCTCAACACAGAGCAGCTACAGGAGAGTTTGATACAGGAAAAAATATTCAAGTAATCTCTGGTGTCAGTTGCACAGAATTAGAGAGCAACGTTTCCTTTCTGGAGCCAGAAGAGGTTAAGAATAATGCCTGCATGCGAGCAGCAGTCTCTGATGTAATAAGCCAGACATCACTTTATTTTACTGTGTAATAGTAGTTGATTTTCCACAATGAAAAAAGGAAATGGCTCTTTCTTTTCATCTTTAGAAGTCTTTATTCCAAAGTAATCAGCCCAGAATCCTAAGGAATAGTCTTCACAATAAATGTGCATGTTTCACATAAAAAAACCAACATGGAGAGCCATTGCATTAATAAGTGAGCCATATTCAGGGTAAGGATACAGACATTGCATCCCATCCCAGACCTGATAATACAAAAAAGGCTCATCCTTAAATGTAAAGAAAGGTTACTTAACAAAATCTTGCAGAAATTTTGCTTAACATTGTTTTTTTAGCTGCAGATTTGTATCAAAACTCAAAGTACATTATAGTTGTACTAAATACACTTAACTTAAAAACACTTTTATAATCCCTTAAGATTCATTCAGTCTTTAGCGGACAAAAACCAGCCTCCCTTAACTCCGCGTTGGTGCAGTGTGTTAAATAACATGAAGCTTTCTCTCTGAGGTTAGGCCTGTTGTCTTAGGGATGTTGTGGGAGTAACAGTCGGTAGAAAGAAGTTGTTTTCGCTTGCACAGTTGTGGCTTGTGGCTCCAGAGGCCCTTCAGTCCACTTGACTGTGCGTCACTCTCCATCAGAGCTGATCCCATCGAGCGGCTTACAGCTCATAAATGGCCTGGAAATGATGGAGCACTGCAGCTGGTTTGGCAGCACCAGCTGATTAGCATTCATATCCTCTCCTGCTCATTTACTGCCTTTCTCTCTCTCTCTCTCTCTCTCTCTCTCTCTCTCTCTCTCTCTCTCTCTCTCACACACCCACACACACACACACAAAAACACACACAAAAACACACACAAATCCACACACACA
>JAQMCX010000244.1:0-13565 GCA_029814765.1 Acanthurus leucopareius | reverse complement strand
ATCTATCTATCTATCTATCTATCTATCTATCTATCTATCTATCTATCTATCTATCTATCTATCTATCTATCTCACCTACAGCAAACACAGGAACAACACTGTGACATTGTGAAAAGTATGTAAGACCAAAATCTAAACACATTTTAAAGATTTTATCAATTTTTTCTTTGTTTTTTTAAGTATGAAGTTATTTTCTGGGTGAAATCTGAAGAAAAAACAGTGAAGAATAAATTTGGTCAATGAGACATTTTTATTTTTTGCAGTAAAATCAAAAAAATACATCAGGTTGTTTTTTGCTTTCAATGAAATCCGACAACTTCCGGTCCCCGCTTGTTGCCTAGTGACGCTGTTGTTGGGTCGCGCGCACGCGTCCGTCGCGTGAACGCGCCTCTGAAGACTGTCGCTTCAGAGCGAAAAGACAGAAATCATCAGAGATTTAACTCATCTGAACGCAGTGAAACCCAAACTTTAGAGGCGTCTGTTTCTCCTCAGGTCACATGAAAAACCCGGAAATAACGTTAACGTGTGTTTTATATCGCTCAGAAATGTGCAAAGAGTCCGTTTGTATGTTTAAAAGCATGTTTTGGAACGGAAAACATTTAAAATTTACTGAAATTCAAACTGCAAACTCTCCAGCTAAAGTATCAAATAAAACACATTTATTCCACTGATCAATATTGATGAAAGAAAACAGATTTTTTAACATCTGTTGCACAAAGTTTATCTCAGAAGTGTCGTCAAGTTTTAACTAATGCTAATGACTACTTCCGGTTAAAAGCTTTAAAACGACTTCTGACGACTCGACGTGTTAAAGATTTTATCCAAGAAACGTCGTAAATATTATTGATAATGTCGCTCTTTACGTTAAATTATCATATTACTCTATTAACTGAACACGATTTCCTCCAGAATATGATTTGTACTGTTTTGTGCAGCTTTACTTTGAAGGGCAGTTCATCCCGTTTCCGGTAAATCCGGTCCGTTGACGCAGCGGATCCGGCCGCCGTCGCTCCTCTCCCGGACATAAAAACCTGTGATTACCGGTGAGATGCTGACACGATGACGAACTTTGGAAAAACTCCGGAGTCGTTTTAAAGTTGTTTTTATTTTCATCCAGCTTCCGTTAATGAAGAAGAAGGTCGTCACGAGCGGAACCTGATCAATAAATATGATTACAGAGAGATTTTAAATTGTATACGCTAGCTAACATTAGCTGAACTTTAACACTTATTATTATTTATTCTGCCTTTATTTGTTTGTTTATGAGACTCAAACAAACATGTCGGAGGAGGAGAGCATCTCTCTGCTGGACCTGCTGAACCGGTCCATCGGGGCTCCTCACCGGGGGGCCGTGGACTTCAGCGCCCTGCACGCGCTGCTCCACGCCGTCCTGACGCAGCTGGACATCCGGGAGGCGAAGACCCGGTGGAGCGGCTCTGCTCCGGGACACCGGGGCCCCGCCGCTCCGCTGGGCGTCCCGGCTCCGCAGCGGGGCCCCCACACGGAGGCAGCGGGGATCCGGGCTCAGGCGGACCCGCCGGTTCTCCCCGGCGGCGAGCAGCAGCACCGGGATGCGTCCCCTTCATCTCCCGCCCCCCCGGACCCGCAGACGAGCCTCCGGTTCCGGATCCAGACCTGCGAGGACGACATGTCCAAGGTGACGGCACCGACCCGGCTAAACCCTTTTACACAGCAGCTTTTATTCTGCAGGAGTTTTACTGGAATTTAAACTAAACACAAAGTCTTTCCTGTTTCTGTTTTTTCAGATTAAAACTAAAACTTTTTATCTCTTTCAAAAATCAAAAAGCCATAAAACTGCAGAATAAACCTCCACAGTGACACAATCTGATGTTTTATCATAAAATATTATAAATATTTTAAACAGTGATGAAATTCAAAGTAGAATAATAACTCAGGCATTTTATTTTGTGTTTCTTTGAGCCTCTGATTTAATTATTTTCTAAAACAGATGGTTTATTTTGTCTTCATTTGTTTGCAGGCCAGTTCAAAGCTTCAGGAGTTAAAATTAAAACAGATGATATTAAATCAGTCACAATTTTAATGCTCAGGTTGTTTTTGTTGACCAACAATCCAAAACTCAAAGATAATTAATCAAATTTCTAAAATACAGTAAGTCAAAGAAAAGTTTCAGTTTCTATCATTTAAGAAGCTGAAAAAGTAAAACATGAGGGATTTTATTTTGAAAAATGATTGATCACTTATTAAAAGCAGCAGGTCATTTTTCTGCTTCACTGTTGGAAAGAAAAATAGAAAACTTCAGATGAATTTCACCTGCAGCCACGTCAGTGATGTCACAGCAGGTGATGAGGACACCTGCTGTGACATCACTGACCAGGATGTCATCGTTGGTGAAACTACTTCACATTTTTCAGAGCAGCTTTTCTGCATGTGGACGAGTGTTGCTCCTCTCCTGCTCCTCTCCTGCTCCTCTCCTGCTCCTCTCCTGCTCCTCTCCTGAAGAACTGAGAGGATCCTCGGCGTCACGGACGACAGCCACTGTAACTCTCCTCCTCCCTCGCTGGCGTGCTGCGGCGAACATTTCAGCACATCATTAAGCAGCTGCTGACAGCAGAGGACAATGGGAGACGGGCGCCACCCTGACATCTCAAATGACCTCTGCTCGTCTGCTCGTCTGCGTTCAGGTTTCTGTCGGCTGCGTCCGAAACGGGACAGAAACAGGCGAGAATCTCCGTCACGAACAGGACGAGAGCGTGAACCTGAGAGGAACGCCGCGGCGGTTTGCACGGTTCCACCGCAGCAGGTCAGCGTGTTTTTATGACGTCCTGGACTTTCCATCACCGTTTCTCTCTCTGCTGATCTCACCCTCTCTGCCCCCCCTTCGGGTGATGGGGGGTAATTAGCCCCCCCGGAGCCGACTCCACCTGTCAGCGGATGAAAGGCCCTCAGGTGAAAAGCAGGACATCAGCAGGTGCAGGTGATGCTGCATCTTTCAGAGGCTCACCTGAATCATTCATGTGTTTTGTGGGCATCGTTCGGGTCAGCTGGCATATCAGCTGACTCAACTACGATGAGGTGACCTGGCATGCCCCCCCCCAACCCCCCAACCCCCAACCCCTCCCCATCCACCTGTCCACCTGTCTGTCCCCTGAACGCCTCGTCCCGTCAGAAACATAACTGCATTATAAACCAGCTGTCAGGAGGTTCAGGCTGCTCACCTGTTCACCTGCCAGAGGACTCGTTTCCATGAAACATCTGTCCAGCTGCAGAAGCCCCCCCCATCCCCTCCCCACCCCCACCCCCCCTCGGCTGCCTGGTTGACCCTGAAAACAGCTGAGTGACATTTGGAGCTTAAACTCAGTTAATGGCTGACTGTTAAAACGAGGCAGCAGCTTAAAGAGTAACAGAGCCGGAGGTTGAAGCCGATTCTGTCCGGGAGGTCGACTGTTTGTTCGCTGATCTGAGTTCAGTTTGTCTTCATGATGAAGAACGAACGGTTTGTTTCTCTGACGGAAGCAGGAGACGAGACTTTACTTTCAGGGTTTTCCAGTTCTGGTTTATCATAAAGTTACTCTGCTCTCTTTTAGTATTTAAAGTAATCACATTACCATCACGACTCAGTGAAGCTCCAGTTTAAAGCTGATTTCAGTAGCTAATGAACCTTTCAGTCGATCTAGCAGAGAAGAATTAACTATTTTAATAACTGATGAATCATTTAAGTTATTTTATTTCACTGAAAGCAGGAAATGTCTCAAATTTAAATATCTGCTAGTTTAGTTTGTAATTATAATAAATTAAAAAGTTTTAAATTTAGTTCAGTTGGACAAACAAGACTTTAACTTCAGAGTTTTTTCATCATTTTCAAACTTTTACTTTTCAAAAACATCAACGTAAGAAAATAATAATCAGATACTTTAATAAAAAACTGATTATTGGCCTTTTAAATGATCACATCTTATCAATAATCTCCTCAGTCGACTCTTGAGACCAAAGACTTGCAGTGATGATGATGATGAAGATGAAGATGATCTCTTGTCCCAGAGTTCATCACAGAGATGCAGATGTTTTGTTTTTTTCACCTCATGAGAGCAGAAACGCAGCTGATGTCGGTGATGTTTTGTCTGAAGTGATAACAGACGTTTCCTGCGTCGGATCTAACGAACGTTCCGGTCGGCAACATGTTTACGTTTCTCGCCGTGTGACCGAACTGATGGACGAGCCGCCGGCCGTTCTGACGCTCTGTGGGGTCGCAGAGCGTCGCTTCGTGTCCGGACACGTTCACACAAGTTAAACAGCAGCTCACAAGCAGCTCAGGAATGTCCTTTGTTTCACTCACACACACACACTCACACACACACACACACACACACACACACACACACACACACACACACACACTGTGTAACCGTTTGCTCTGCCAACAAACCCTGACAGTCTCACAGGAAATGAGATAAGCTGGTTAAAGAGCAGATTTTCCGCCTGAGAGCTCACGTGAAACGAGTGTAACAGCTGGATTTGTGTCCTCTGTAACATCTGGATCAGATCAGCTTCCTCCTCTTTGCTCTCCTGTCGCAGGTGTGACGGACGTTTGTCAGCGCCGACGTCCTGAGATCCATCAGAGCAAACTGAATCTCTTCAGCGTGAAACTGCAAAGAGAAGTTTTTTATCTTCATTCACACTGAGAGGCTTTAACTCTGTGTGTGTGTGTGTGTGTGTGTGTGTGTTGTTGAAGGCCATGAAGCTCATCCAGGAGCTGCACAGCCACAAAGACAGTGTGACGGAGGAGATGAAGGAGCTCCGCCTCCAGCAGAAGGTGAGATGGTTGCTGACACAAGAATCCTCTCACCTAATCATGAGATTAACTGAGATTAAAAGTTTCCAGAAGAAGAAACAGGAACGTGGAAGAATCAGAAAACTCGTAAACGACATTTTCTTTTATAATAAAGCTGATAGAGAAGCTGCAGGAGGTTGAGAAGATGCTGCTGTCAGGTTCTGATGGTTCTGATGGTTCTGAAGGTTCTGATGGTTCTGATCTTCCTGAACGTGTCCGTGTTTCCTCTCCGGTTTCAGGTCGTTGATGCTCAGGTGGAGACGCTCACTGTGGTGGAGCAGTGCTGCCACCGTGTGGACGCTCTGGAGGAAACTGTGGTGAGTCTGAGAAGGACAGTTTATCTTCAGCTTCACTTCCTGCTTTTCCCACTTCAGCTCTTTCAGACCTGAATCAGATGAAACTTCTTCTTATGATTTTTAAAGCTCTCACAGTGACATATTTACTTAAATCAATGAAGCTTCTTCTTCTCTGTTCTGTGACAGAGATCTCTGACGGACTCGCTGAAGAAGTATCCGGACCCTGAGGAGCTCAGTCGGTGTGTGACCTGGGACGTCCTGCAGGGGGCGCTGCTGAGCGGCAGAGGAAGCACTCAGGTCAGATCCAGCAGTGGTTTTCATGACAGAGGTGTGCATGTCCACCATCAGGTCTGAAGGTTCAGGTCTGAAGGTTCAGGTCTCTCAGAAACCTTCTGGATCTTCTCGGTCTCCTTCACCTTGTTCCTGTCTCTCAGGTGTGTGTCGGCTCAGAGGTTCGTGATCCGACCGCAGGGATCGAACTCACAGCTTTCGACAGGAACTTCTCTGCTGTGCCGCCTCACTCCGGCTCGCCATCAGCTCCTTCTTCTCCATCCTCTGAGGCCCAGGCAGCCATGGAGGCTCCTTCAGGGCTCCTGACTGAAACCAGCAGCAGCTCCGAGCGCCACGCGGCGGCGGTGGAGGCCCTGAGGAACCTCGGCAAACTGAGGGAGACGTTCGGCGAGCTGGAGGCTCGAGTTTCCGCCGTGGAGGAAGGAAAGGTGGAGCAGTCGCAGCTCAGAGAGCTTCTGGATCACAAAGGTGACACACGACTGAGAACTTTTATTCAAGCTGACAGACTTTAAACCAAAATACTTCCCACATGAAGGAAACATCAGAGCAGTTTCTGTGTTTCCTGCAACAACAAGATCTACAGGTTGATCAGAGTTTCTCTCTCCTGCTTCTAAACTAACTACTTCCTGTTTGACTGCTGCTTGTTACAGAGGATTTAACAGATTTAGCCTGAAAAAAGAAATCAGTTCTGAGAAATGTTGTTTCTCTGATTTAAATAAAGTCTTGATGTTGTTTTGTTTGTTTAGTGTCTCAGGACGCGTCAGGTGACCTGATGGATCATCTGAAGCAGCAGAGAACTTTGATCGACAGCCTGACGAAGGAGCAGCAAAAGGTGTGTGAACCAAACACTCGTTCAGAGGTGATGACTTACGAACCGCTGGGTTTTCCTGCGTTCTTGAACGCAACATCAGCACTGAGACGAAAAGCTCTGGTTCTGATGATACAAGAACCGAACAAACTGAAACAGAGAAACCCCAGAGCTCAGACTCTGTGTGCGTGTGTGTGTGTGTATGCGTGTGTGTGTGTATGCGTGTGTGCGTGTGTGTGTGTGTGTGTGTGTGTGTGTGTGTGTCAGAACGTGGAGCTGGTGAACGACGTGCAGCAGGCGATTCTGCAGCTTCAGGCCGAGTCTGAAAAGCTCCATGAAAGCAGCAGGTGTCTGCACGAGGACGACCGGCGCCACATAGAGGTCAACAGAGAAACAGCATGTGGTCATGATGCGTCTTCTTCTTCTTCTTCTTCTTCTTCTTTGTCTCTGTGTTTTCTTTAATATCTGTCATCAGACTCACTGTTACTGTCAGATGAGGCGACAGTTTGACATAAACCATCTCTGTCTTCATCTTGTTTCATATTATTGATGCGTTTTGTCTGATTCTTTAAATCCTGAAGTCAAACTGTCGAGTGATTTACAAGAGAAAGAAACAAAACTAAAAACGCTTCGTGCAGCAGAACTTTGCTCCTCTGCTCGTGTCTCCTGCTGATCGTGAGCTCCATGTTTCTGCAGGATTTGTACAAGACGACGGAGGAGCTGCAGGAGAAGAAGGCCGACAAGCAGATGGTTGAGAGTGAAATCGTGAGTCTGTTCATTTGAGCTTATTGAAGGTTAAAGAACGTGGAGAGTCAGACAGATGTGCACAGATGTGTGCAGGACGGAGGATTATGGATCATTTAGTTTCTCATGTGGAAACAGACTCTGATGTTTGTTTGTTTGTTTCTGTGAAAGTATTTTAGAAGAAGGCAGATTGATGAAACTTCTGCAGATGTTTCTTCTGCAGCAGTAACATTAATGTTCCCCGTGTGAAAGGACTCGTGTGTACGAACTTGACGTCCTGAACGAGTTTTCTCTCCTGCAGAAAGCAGATAAATCGGCTCTGGAGAGCAAAGTGAGTCGCCTGCAGTTCGACTCGGTGACGGAGCAGCTGAGCTCCATGTTCCACGAGCTGCTGAACAAGGTGACGGGGCAGGAGCAGGACTGGCACAAGGTCATCGACAGGCTCTCCTCTGAGATGGAGTGCAAGGTAAAGCCCACGGTTCCACCGGAGCTTCCTGCTGACGGAGGAGGACGTCTCATTGTCTCCATGTGCTTCTCGCTGCAGCTGAACAGGATCGAACTGGACTCGGTGAAGAAGCAGCTGGAGGGTCGCTGGAGGAACATCCACGAGAAGCTGCAGGCTCAGGGAGCTCCGGAGCACGAGGACGCCGCCGCTCTGAGGAAGTGAGTGTCAGATCCATCAGCTGCATTTAAATCCATCAGCTAACCTGCGAGTTCAGAGACTAAGAGCTCAGTTTGAAGCAGCTCAGATGTTCTCGGTTCTTCTCTTCGTTTCACACCGAGCAGCATTTGTCAGGTTTAACTTTTCAATCCTCTCATATCGTCTCAAACCTCCTCGTCTGCGTTAAAATCCAGAACTGAAGTGAGTTTCTCTGTTTGTTTGAAGACAACTGGTGGACAGGTTCCACTGCCTCTCCTGCGACCGTCCTGTGGTGAAGTACAGCTCCGGGCCGTGAGTCCACACTCAGATTAACATGATTTACACAAACACATTTACGTTTTAACCGTCTCACTGATCGTTTGTCTCGTTACAAACTGATCTGAAGTCAGATTTTCTCTCTTCTGCTCTCTGAACTCACTTGTGTCGTCTCTCCGGGGAACTTGAAGGCATCTGGTGAAGCTTCCCTCCACTCCTGGATTCCCGGCACACAAGTCCATGAGGCCGTTCACCGTCTTCGCTCTGGAGCAGTTCCGGCAGCATTACAGGAGGTGAGATCGGCTGCAGGTTCCTCTGATCACCAGCAGGTGGCGCAGGAGTCCCACAGCGTCACACTCACACTTTCTGCATGTTTCTTCTTCAATCTGAAGCAGGCAGCTGCAGCCAATCAGGGACAGACAGACAGGTCATGTGATGGTTCAGAATCATGTTGATGTTGATGCTTCGTGTTGATCTTTAACGTGAAAATCTGCTTCAGCTGTGACGCTCAGATCCTCTGATGTTTCTGCAGCGAGCGGATCTCCGAGCTGACCAACTACAGCCACCTGACCGTGTCTCGGAGCTGCGGTGGCAGTCACACCGTCACCTCCGCCAGCCAGCGACGCACCGGCCTGCAGCCCATGAAGCTCCACGGTCAGACGGAGCTGGACGGCGTCATTCAGGTGAGACGAGCGGGAGTTTATTCAACCTTCATCCTGGTTCTAATGTTCCATCAAACATCTGAGCAAGATGTTCAAGCTCTCCAGTCCTGGAAAGTCATGGAAATTCAAGACTTGTCAAAACATTTTTGCAGACGGTGAGACGACCTGAAGTTGTTTAGAGACGAGACAGAGCCGCTAACAAAAGAGAGTAGAAGAAGAATAAATTCACACCTGGAATGTGCAGTTTTCAAAAATATTTCTGTTTTAAAGGAAAAGATCCTTCAGATGTCACAGACTCTGTCCCTCTGTGTGTGTGTGTGTGTGTGTGTGTGTGTGTGTGTGTGTGTGTGTGCTGATTGGTCAGTCAGAGGAGGTCGGCATCATCGGACTGGACGGGCACATTTACAAAGGGCGCCTGAACGCACCAGCTGTCAGAAATACAGAAAGTAAACTTCCCACAATCTCGACCAAAGAAGGTAAACTCTTCCTCTGTTAACATCCGTTTAATGTGAGCGCGGCGCCGTGTGATGACAGGAAGTGAGGTCATCGCTCAGGTGAACTCAGATGTTCTTCTCTGATGGCTGCAGGTTCGTGCAAAACCAAAGACAAAGCCAGGTGCTCCCTGTCCACCAAACCTGCTGCGTCCCCAGAGGCTCCGCTTCAACCCCCCCACAGTGCCAAGAGCGGACAGTGCAGCCGCTCAGGTGAGTCTCACACACACACACACACACACACACACACACACACACACACACACACACACACACACACACACACACATACAGGTAAAGGTGTGTACCTTTAATCTCTGTCTGAGTCTAAAAATATAAAAACATCAGATGAAGATTAAGAGACTCTGAAGTCAGGAAGTAAATGACGTCACACTCATCTATGACATCATTCTCCACCTGCTGACCCCCCCTATCACCCCCCCCACCCCCCCCACCCCACCCCACTCCCCCAGCCTCCAGCAGCTCGGGTCGTGATTGGCCCGTGTCGGCTCTGGGCTGCACGTCACACAGCTCCTTCACGCAGGCGTCGGCTGCAGCAGAGAGCCACAGGGAGCCGCAGGCCGACGAGCCGCTCAACCTGTAGGGGGCGCCGGAGAGCCGGTGACCTGCATGTCCACAAACCGTCCGTCAGACTCTGAGTGCGGCTCTTTTTTACTGAAGTCTCTGTTATCAGACGCCCGATTTATTTGTATGAACAATAACATCAGTGATAATAAACCTGAGTGCTGCTTCGACTTTAAACAAGTTTAACTTCACAGACTCTGAAGCTCTGAAGCTCTGAAGCTCTGATGTTCTGATGTTCTGAAGTTCTGATGTTCTGATGTTCTGATGTCGGCTTCATTAAAGGAGTCTGATGTTGAAACAGCAGCATGTGTGTGTGTGTGTGAGCAGCTGTCAGCGCCGCCTCACTTCCTGTTTGTGGCTACAAACCTTCAGTTTCAGCTTCAGTTCAAAAACACGACCTGGAAGCTCAGACGTGGATCTGATTCCTGCTGATCAGGGATCTGTGACGCCATGTGGACGCCAGCTGGTCGCAGTGATGCAGCTCCACCTCCTGTTGTTCCCTCCTGTGGCCAGCAGGAGGCGCACGGCCTGAGTGTTGCATCATGAGGAGCAGCAGCGTGAATTTCCTGTTCCTGGAAACATCAGGCTGCGAGCAGGAAGGACAGCGTGATGAATAAAGATGAGAGCAGAGGAGGGAGGCGTGAACGCGACTGAACGGCTTCGTTACTTCCTGTCATGTGACTCCTGAAGCCGCAGAGCTCATGTGTGAACTGAAGTCTCAAATTTAAACTGTTTCACTGTGACTTTTTATAATCTTTATACATGTCTCAAGAGAATATTGTGCCTTTTTCACTTCTGCATTTACTTTATTCTTTTAGTTACAGATTACTTTTCACATGATGAGTATTTAAAAACAGGTTCCAAATATTTGTGTTTCTACAAAGTGAGTGTTTGATGGAGCTTTTGTCACATTTCACTTTATAAAGTATTTCACTTCAGTATAAAGATCTTAACTTCTGAGTATTTTTACATGAATGTAACTTGTTAACTTGGATGTATCCGGATACTTTCATCTGACTGTGACTGGACGGTTCCTCCTTTGTTTGTGTTTGGGCTCATTGATGCTGAGTTTCGTCAGTCTGTCACACGTCCGACCGCTTCCTTCCTTCCTCATCAAACCGCGAGTCTTCGTGTTTCTCAGCCGTCCGGTGGCTTTTCCCGTAAAAACCCCAGACAGCTGTGATGAAACGCCATCGGCGGTGAAAACGAGCCGCACACAGAAGTGATCATACCTTGTTTTATTAAACATATAAATACAAATTCCAACAGAGGAAATGAACACAAAGTACTCGAGAGAAAATCTCTATAAAAGAGCCATGAATCAGAACAGAGTGAGTCTGAGGAGAAACACCACCATCATCCACGCGGAGAGAAAGAAACGTTTCATGGAGAAAAAAAACTGTTAAAGAAAAAACATCCGCCTGTTTTTAAAGAGTTCAGGGCGGCCGAGTCAACACAGGCTCCCCCTGCTGGCCGAAGCCTGCAGCAGACGGCGGCGACGCGTCACGTCACCGAAACTCATCGTCCACATGTTCGTTTCACACATTCAGCATCTGCTCGTCCACATCTGTCCACATCTGGAAGGAAAAACCCTCCGAGCGCCGGATTTAAAGGACGCGACGCCGTTTCAGAGGAAAGAAAAACACTTTTCATATCAGACGAACTGTTTTCTCACCAGGTTTCTGTGTTCGAGCTGTTTGATGAGCCCGCTGACTTCCTGTCACTTTGGTTGGCTGTAAAAATTTGAGGCCCTTTAACTGTGTGAAGGACACCGAGGTAATCAGGCCAATCAGGGATCATTTTCAGGATCAATTAACCTGATCAACATTTTTTTACAGGAAATCCTTCAGTGAAAACTGAATAAAAACACACGTACGGTCCTTTAAAACAGGCCTGAACCTTCTGTTACCACCGTCAGACTGACACACACACACACACACACACACACACAGACCTGTGATCAGTGATGGACTCAGACTAACAGCTGAGAGCGACGCCTCCGGACGCGTCACACTGACGGTGAACAGAAACAGGAAACAGCTGATTGTCTGCGTGAAGCTGCGAAGAACTGAATCTGTCTCTCTGCGTCCCGTCGCTCCCTGATGTCCGCAATGACCACTTCCTGTTTCTGGTTTTCACCGTTAAAACTCGACACGAATCTCCTGACGTTTGAGGAGCTGAAGACACGGAGCCCGACGACTCGTTTCAGACTCGTGTCTCGGTTCGTGTCGGTGGAAACGTGGCGCTCTGCCGTCCGATCGACCGTCTGCGGCACAGATACATTCAGAGCTCAGAGGGCCTCGCCGTCCAGACGGACAGAGGTAGGAGTGTTTGAGCGTCTGAAAGGTTGTGTGGAAAAATCACTGAGTTGACCTCTGACCCCCCACAGACAGACAGACAGGCAGGCAGACAGACAGACAGACAGACAGACAGACAGACAGACAAGACAGACAGACAGCTCTTGTGTGTGTGTCGCCTCTCGGTGTCAAACTGAGTTTTTGCAGGAGAAACAGAGAAACGTTGCAGCGTCGCTCGTCTGAACGTGTGAAACGATTCAAAAACAGAAACAGACATAATAAACATGGCGGCTCTCCGACCTCACGTGACCTTTACAAGATTCAAATTATTGCAAACTTTCACATCATTTCCTTTCAGTCCATCTTTCTTTCTGCCGTCTGAGTCTCTGTGTCTCTTAAAAAAAGGTCTCAGTCCAGCGTCACTTCCTGCCGTCTGAAGGTTTTTCCAGAGTTCAGAGTCAGAAGCTCCAGATGTTTACTGTCACTGATTAGAACTGGAGACCAAAATATGAAGCCAAACTGCTTTTATTGACTTGAAAAAGTGACAAACTGAAGTTGGTTTGTGATTCATCAAAAAAACACAGAAGAAGAGCGAGCGCCGCCTGCGTCTGTGGGTCAAACGCGTCGCTTCGGCCTGGAGGTTTTTACAGTTTCAGAGGAAGACAAACAGCTTTGATTTCAAAATAAAAGCATCTCTGACAGCAGACGTGAGGGAGCGGCGGCGTTCAGATTTGGTTCAGGCGGAGCTTTGGATTAAAAAACATCCTGATCGGAACTTTTCTCACCTTCAGTTCGCATCAACTTCACTTTAAAACTCACAAATCTGAAAGCATCAGGTGTCTGAGAGGCGGCCGACTGTCAGAGTCCAAAAACATCTGGATCACGAAACGTTTCCGTCTGCTGCAGCACGAAGACTTTCAGCCTGTTTCCTGAGTTACAGCTGATTTCCTCTCCGGACAGAAACTTCATGCGTCTGAGCTCCGAACGAGAGAAAGGAAAAGTCCTGAAACCTGCACGTCCGTCAACATCTGCACTGACCCCCGTCATGAGAATCCAGCTGTGGAACGAGACGTGAAACTGAAGAGAAGTTTGTCTTCACGAGCAGCAGACGGAACGTTCTGGAAAGACCTTCAGAGCAGCAGGAGGAGGCTTCTTCATCCGTTCCCTCGAGACGCTCTGACGGGCTGCAGGTTCACGGCGGCGCCTCGAGCTTCAGTCTGACGGCGTGAAGCTGCATCATGGCGGTGGGACGAAGCTCCGGCTCGACGCTCACACGCTCTCGGGAACACGTGTGTGGAGGCGTTTCCTGCGTCGCTCTCCGTCTCTGCTGGTTATCGCCGACCTGCTGCCACGTCGTCTCTGAGAGGAGAAGAAGAAGGAGCACATGGCTGCTCTCCTGTGGGAGCTCCGTCGGGTCCTGGCGGTTGCATCGGTGATGAAACAGGAAGTTCCTGCGTCGTCAGTGACCCCCCCCCCCCTCGGTTCTTCCTCGGCTGTGACGACTCGTGTCGAAGACGCAGAGAAAAAGTCTTCAGTTAGAAAAACGAGAGGAAACTTCAGAGTCTTTGTCTTTTTCTGTTTCCTCTCCTTCATAAACGGGGCGCCGCCGGGGGGGGGGGGGGGGGGGGGGGGGGCCGCGGCGCGGGCGGGGGGGGGGGGGGGGGG
>JAQMCX010000243.1:0-13594 GCA_029814765.1 Acanthurus leucopareius | reverse complement strand
GTCTTGTTCTCACATGTTTATGGGTTGATCCTCCACTGAGGGTAAGGTTCTGTGCTTCTTTAAGACGGAGGGATTTCCGGGGAGACTGCAGAGACTGCTTTTTTCCCAATGAAGCCTTTGACCTGCCATTAAAAAATGCAGAAGCCCCCTTCTACTCAACAGATTCAGACCCAACTGCAAAAACAATTCATGCTTCCAACTATACTGCTTTATGACTTACCTCTTGACATCCAGCTTTGGCTTTACTGACTGCCTCAGATCCTCAGCTGCCTTCTGACAGAGAAAAACAATAATTATCCCACTGTTTCTCTCCATGGACAGCAATCCTAAATATACTACAAGGTATACTAATGGAAGAAGACAGAATTGACATTACCTTTGTAAACTACATTGTAAAAAAAAAATTGAGAATAACCCATTAAGACCAAATTCGACACCTTTTTGAAATCCCATGTTCAATGTATCTGTGAAGTTACACTGGGGGGAGATAACAAATGAGTATGAGAGAAAGAAAGAGAGACAGAAGGAGAGAGGGAGAGGACAGTAGGGAACAACAGTGAAAGAGCAGGAGGGAGAGAAAAAGAGAGAACGAGAGGAGAGTAGGGGGAGACACACAAAGTTTGAGAGGGAGAGAGAGTGAAATGGAGAACAGCTGATCAGTTAGTACTGGTTAGAGTTCCAATTAACATGTCCACATACTTGCCATATCTTCAGAGAAGACAAGAAGGCTTTCTTCTGTGTGATGTTCTCAAGGCGCTGGAGTTCGTAAGCAGACAGTCCACAACATGCATCCTAGTGATCCCCCCCCCCAAAACAAACAGGAGAATCCAGCTGATCAGAACCAAGAATCAAAATGACCTAACATTATCTGGAAGGCATTTCTTACTAAAAACTTCCAAAATATATGTCAATGAAGTAAAAACTGCTGGTTCATAAGAACTATGAAGTGTCTGTGTCCTCACCTTGTTGTTTGGGCAAGAATTGTCGTCCCTGGCATAGTGGGGGCGTTTAGGTGCCAGGACCCGGCCCACTTTATCCTCAGGCCCTTCTGGACCACGTAGATTAACTTCCTACAAAGTGACAGCACTACCACCATTTGCCTTGTGGGAATTTCTCATTCTAAACAAACAACCCATTGGACTCAATGATGAACTATTGGTGGTCAAGGTCAATGTCTCCTCATGTCCATCCCATTCTCATGAATGCCACATGTTATCAGGCACATCTGGATGGAAATTAATTACATCTGGCACAAAGGACAGTAGGCCGACATACTTACCACGTATTCTTTAACCAGTGTGTCCAGGTCTTCATTGAGGTAGATGCTCAGACAGCTCAGCACACAATCACGCCTCACGTTGATGTCTTCATTCTGAAAAAAAACCCCCACATTATATGATTCCATGCTTGTCAGTGTCAGAGACACACTAACACACAGGTGCCGAGGCTAACCAAGTCACTGACATTTCCCTACTTGACCACCCCATCACCTTGTTTTACCCCACTCAGGTAAAGTTCACACAGGTCTAAGCCCATTCAGTAAACAGTAATTTTGAAAGGGCCAGAAAAACATTTGAAACATTTCACATATGAGCTTTCCCATACAGCTAAGTCCCACAAACCATATGCTTATCAGATTAGACCAAAAAAAAACCCAAAAAACATACATTATCCATCTGGGCCATTATGGCGGTGATCTTTCTTCCTGCAGCTCCACCTTTGGCATTAAAAATCTTGATCAGGGCGTTGGTCTGACGGTCCAGTTCTCCCAGGAATTTGGAGGTCAGAGGTACAGTTGTCAGTCGCATAAACTCCAAGTTGATCTGTAAAAGACAACACAGACAGGATACAGATTTTAACAGTTCGTAAAGAGGGTCATTGATAGACCAAGTTACTACACTTCAGATTCACACTTACCTCACTGACATCAAAGAGTGCTGGCCATCTGTTTTGGAACTCTGGAATCGCTGGCTCCTGGAGAACCTCCTGCCTCCTGATCGAGAAAGTATGCTGCATCTTCTTCTTGATCTCAGCCTCATCCTTTTTCTTCTTTTTTACCTCTGTCAGTAGAGCCACCCTTTCCGCCTCCATACTCTCTCTTGTTTCACCTTTGGGCATGTTTGGACAGAAATTAACTTCTGCCTTCCTGGGCTTCTTGATGTTGGCTGCTGGCTTCTCCTGGCCTTTCCGTTTATTCTTCAGAGAGTTGACCGCAACCTCAGGATGTCCAGCTCGGCTGAGAAGAATAATAATTTTATTTTTACATTAAATGCAAGTCTATGAATCTGTTGGACTGTCATTTAATATCTTGCTCCACCTTGCGCCGGCACAAATGTGTTAGAGCAAAAGACTTGGTGCTTAGGATGGGAACAAAATAGAGCCCATTAAATAAAACACATACCTGAGCTTTGATCTGAAGTTCATCATCTTTATTTTCAAGTAGTGCTTCCAACCACAGTAGCCACTGCGAGTGCCTTTCTCCAATAGACATGGGTGGGACTGTATCAGAGCCTTGGCCACTTCTTCTAACTGCTCATCCTTTGGATATGCTGTATACTTAATGATTTCTTCAGCTAGGCCCTCAAGAATATCGGAACGTGTTTTTGGGGTAGGAGACAGCAAAGTTCCATGTGCATTGAACTCATTATTTCCGGTGTGGAGCATCATCTCAGCACAGTATGAGAAGCGAGGAACAACAAAAAGTTTGGGCCAAGAACAGGACCGGGTCTCGGGCGAAGACAAGATGATGGTATCATTGCTGCTGTAGGAGTCTGAATCATTTGCTTCATGTGATGAGGAGCTGACACTGGAAGGAGTACCTGGGACTGTGGTGCTGGCATCGGAAAGAGTACTTGGGATTGTGGGGCTGGCATCTCTTTTAAGTGGATTAGAGCTGGTTGTCTCAGAGGGTATGTACACAACTTTCACAGTAGCTTTATCTTCAAGTTCTGAAGTTGACAAGAGGTTCATAAACTGATCATCCATTTCTCTGTCTCTGTACTGAAGTCTGAATGGCTCAGTCATATGGAAGAATGTCTTTATTTGAAGAGTGAATTCCTCCACAGTGTTTGGTATTCCAGATTCAATGGTAAGTTTTCTTGCATCGTCTTCACCTCCAAAGAAGACTCTGAAAGTTACTCGTCCTGCCATCCTGCTTTGCTAATCTAAGGTGGAGACACAAACAAACAGAGTGGACAGGTATTAGTCTAGTTATTTAAATACTAAACCAACCAAGCAGAATGCATGGACAGGAGACAGTATTAGCCTATAACTGATGAGTTAATGAAGACAGAATGTTAGTAAAGGGAGAACAGTTGGTAGAGAGAGGATGGAGTAGGAGAAGGAGAGAAGGTTAAATAAGAGGTTATGAAAGAGGTGGCTTGTTGGGAGAAAAATACTAGTGGTTTGGAAAGAGAAGAGGCTAAAAAAGTGAGGAGAATGGCAAAAGAGGTGGTCAGTGGAGAGGAGGCTAGGACAGCTAGGAGGAGGGTAAGAGAGGTTAGCAGAGCAGAGGCTCCGAGAGCAAGGTAGAGGGTGAGAGTAAGGAGGAGCATAAGGGAGGAGGTTAGTAGTGAGAAGGCTAGAGGAGACTTGGATAGTGAGGAGGATGGGTGAGGAGTTAAGCAAAGAGTGGAAGCCAGGAAAGGAGACTAGTGAAGAGTCTACCCTCCACTCTCTTCTACCCTTCCCACAAACTCTCCATTACAGAAGAATTTTCACAGCACTACAGTATATGAAAATCATACCTTTGATGACGATGTGTCTCTTCAGGGTCACCATACGTCTGGATCCCACTGTGTAGGCCACAAGTGGGTAGCAATCTCTTAGCTCCTCAAACTGAACAAGGGCAACCTTTCTATCTGGTGACAAAGTCAACTGAAAGGCCCTGAAATGATCCTGATACCAAGCAAAATATAAACGAACTATGAAGCTCAACTCATCTCCCACTATACACATTTGTAGAATCTCTGAAAATTCAGGCATTCCAGCAGTTGAATCACATACAACCATCATTCCATTTCTGTAGTTGATCCCTCTAGTTGTGACATTCTTTGTGAGATTAACTTGACTAATGTCTGGATATTTCTGTCTGAGAGCCACTACAACCTCCTCATTCAGAACATCAATAGGGACTGTGGAGACATTAGTCACTTCCAGATTTGAAGCACTGAGACTAGATGAGTGCAAGTGATAACTGATTAATTGCTGGTGTTTGGTTGCCAGAGTGAGTGCAATATTCCTGAAATTATTTGTGTGTCGGGCAACTTGTTTAAAAAAACTATGTTTTGCCTCAAATCTTATTGTCCATACACCCACAAGAGGCCCAAAGCACATGATCAAGTGTGGATAGTGCTCAAGATAGTGGTGTTTAGGTTTCAGTGTCTCACCTGGGATAAGCTCGCGTAGCCTCTGTCTGTGCTCAGACACTTTCACATCAAGGTAGGCAATTGTCTCTTGGGTGTGAACAGGTGCCACAACTAACTCTACGATTTCCTTCAGGTCTAGTATCACTTGCCAAGCAAGCTCACCTTCTGGTATAAGGTCTCCTATCAGAAATGGGAGGAAACGTATAAGGCACCAATTCTCATGGGCGTTGCCACCTACTGTCTTCCTACTGGAATAGGTGTGTGGTATAAGGTGAGGCCGATTCTTTTTGTCACTCCACTTGAAAGGAAACTTGAGGATACATGTGTTAAGAGACTCAAGACTAAAGTACTTCTTGGAGATCAGAATGCTCAAACACAGTGCTAGTTCAAATGGGACAATCCCCTCAAACAAATCGTGCACTATATCTGGGGGATAGCCTGTGCTGACGTGAAAATGATTAAGATGCTCAGTTAAAGGGCAAGCTCGCTTCACTCCAAAGCAACTCGTTTCAGTGTCCTGTGCAGTCTTTAGATGTGCTTCATGTATTTCTTTGGTTCTAAGAGAAAAAGCACCTGAATAAACATCAGTTGACTGGATCTCTTCTTTCTGAGCAGTACAAAATCGACAAATATAATGCCCAGAAAAGCTCTCTATAAAACCAGCCAAAGCGTGGGCTCCCAAATTGTCAGCAATAACACTGTGCACTGTTCCTTTGACAAAAGTCCCAAGCTTTGAAACATAGACACCATGCTCTTCTAATGTAACAAGATCGTGTAATAGTGGCTCTAATATTTTTCTATACCCATATGTCTTTACATCATTACTCTTGCACAAAACTGCTAAATAAATAGAGGTAAGTTCTGAGTGAGAGCCTGGTCCCAAGTTATTAAGAATCCAGTATATGCTACACAACTTGTGCTTCTTCCGTTATGTGCCCAAAGGATTACACAATTCAAAGTCATCAATGTATAAGGTTAAACAAATTTTTAACTCATCACCTGACAAGAAAGGGTTTTCTTTGAAGTATACACCATCTCTTAAGGAGCGATACTGCTGGTTTTCAAGCTGGTCTCTATTACTGTCCTGTGTTCTGTGGCTATCAATAACTCTATTAAATACTTCAGGAGAATCGAGTATCTGCTGCAAAGATCGCAGTAATGGGATATATTGAAAGGACCTGCTTGTTTTTTGATCAAGAACAAACTCTACTGGCTCAACAACCTTAAACACTTCTTTATAGTATTCTTTTCTCTTATAAGCTGTTGCAAGGGGGCCACCTTTTCTCAGTCATTTGCCAAAGGATTAGATTTACACAGCGCATCAGCTAATTCCTTAATAACCAAGCTATCAACCTCTATGTTTTTGCTTTTGAAAAAATATGAAATACTGCTACAAGTTATTGACACGGACACAGTACTCAGCAAGAAGTGTAGCTCATCAACCAATTCATCTATTGCTGTAGATGGAACATGAAAAATGTTTTCCAACTTCAATAGAACAGAGCCAAGTTTTTTTTCTACAACTTCAGGAAGGTCCTCTGAATTATCAATATCACTTTCTGCATCTGCGTTTGACAGACTACCATCTATGTCCACAGTAAATGTTGGCCCCTCATCTGCTGGACTAGACTGAACACTGACTTTAACTACACCTGCTTTAAAATCCTTTAGATTGTGTGGATTATGTTTACGATTTTTATGTGAGTTAAAAGTACCATATATGTTTGACTGATATGTACATCCCTCAAACATACAAGTTACACTTTCATACTGCCTAAGGTGTTGATTAATATGACTAAAGTATTCCTTCTCTGTTGAAAGTTCTTCACACCCACATGTCTGACATGAGAACGTAGTGGACTGAGCACCTGCTGTTTCTAACTTGCTGTGTGTTCGATATGTGTGACTCAAAAGTTTCTTCCAGCTTGTGAATGTGCAAGGACAGTCTAGATATACACATGGATATCGGCCTGTCTGGCTATGGTGGAAATGTCTCAGCCTAAAATGTTTTAATAACTCATACCTGGTAGATAATGAACTGTCACACAATTTGCAAGGCCACATTTACACAGCACCTGTGAATGAAGACAAAAAACAACAAATCAATTAGGTTATTTGTAAAATGAGCTGCCTTTCAGCTTAAGTTTTGTTGTTAGGGTTTAACAGCTTTCATGATGTTAAAAAAAAGGCAATCGAAAAGCCAGCTCCTTTTCAAAGTGCATAATGTACAACAATACCTGAAAAAAAAACATACATCCAACCTTGTCTTAGATTAGACAATTCAATTCTTGTTCAGTTCTTTGGTTTAGCTAATTGCAGTTGAATAGCTCAGTTTACTATGTGAAAATCATTACATCATTGACCTACACAAATTTTTCCTACAAACAACCTTTAGAGAAAATATCTAGATCACTGATGCAATTCAATGGACTGTAATGAATCCATGCTTTCATGTTTACACACACAAACAGACGGACAGTGAGCCGGAAAAATTATGTCATAGCCACTACAAGAAACGGAGAAATTAAGCGCACTGTAAAAGGCAGCATGACCAGAAACGTTCAACGAGCAGGGAAGCGCGCATCACGAAAAAAAGGCGGGGAAAGAGGCTTAGCGACGACCAAACTAGTTTCTAAAACACTGCAACAAAGTGATTTGTATTCATGACTGAGCTCACGAAGCACATTAACTCTCCCTTCCCCAAAAAAGTTTAATTGTAGATTTGCATGAATCACAGAAATGTCATATTGTGCATTCAAAACGCAGAATTTGCACCTACCAAAACAACCCCATTTAGTTCTCAAGTTGTCTTATAAGCAAACTGATGTAAAATAATTAGTGCTGTCAAAGTTAACGCCTTAATTTTGCAGATTAATTTAAAACATTTAACGCATTAAGAAAATAACGTAATTAACGTTGTTTTGTTTACTTCCGGTGGCGCCTGACCCATAACCTTTGGTCGCGTGTGCAGGCACACCAGGCAACCGGAGCCATCTTGGCTAAAGCACAATCTATGGCGCAAAGATGGATAACGACGGACTTTTAGGCGGAAAGTTTCATTTGAAAAAGCCATTAAAATAGCATTTGAATTTAAATATACTTGCTTTGTGTTGATTCTACATACATTTCATGATTTTTCATAAATAACTACCCGCTACAGTCTTGAGTAGAAAAAATGCGGTTAATCGACAAAGGGAATGCTACCCTGGTAGCTTAACTGCTGATGTTACTAGCAGTCATTAACACTCTGGTTTGTTTAGGCAGTATCAGGCTGTATTACCAAGCTAGCCAAGATGCCGTAAAATAGCTAGCTTGTTAGCTATGATGCTAGCGGGCGCCAGTATTGTCCGGTACAAGCGACGTGACCAAGATGAAACTGCTTAAGATAATCACGAATTACGTAGATTTTTATCATAAATGAATTGATATTGATGTGATGTGATATAAACTGCACGATTAGGACACATTTGGGAGTAATTGGACACAGGATATCTGAGATTGCTTACCATTACATGGACGACTGCTGATACCCACAAGGGCCTGAGTGCTGGCGACAGCGGAAGTGCAGGACATCGTTTCCGGTTTCCCCATTTCACTTCTCATAATCGAGGGGCAAACTCTCCACTTCCGCATTGAAGCCAACCAGGAAGTAAAGAAACTTGCAAGTCCTCGACTGGCCGCTTGAGGCTGGCTCCAAAAGGGAGCAAATTCCCATTGGAGCCCATGTTAAAATGACCAACTTTAGAGCAGAAATAAACATATTTACAGCCTGGTTCAAAAAACGATTTTTCGTCTACAGCTTCTCTACCAACTCATGAAAACTCTGAGGGGGGGGGAATTTTTTTCCAACTCATTTGTTTATTTTATATTTAAGCTTAAAATTCGGCCATTTTGCATAAATTAGGGCGTGGCCTCATTGATCGACAGCCTGTTGACGGCTAGCCGGGAGCTGTTAGCTGAGTGGGTGTGGTGTCCATCCTTCGACCCCGCCTTAGCCCCACCTCTTTTCCCATATTTGTTTTTTTTGTCATTTAGGGCGGAGTCAGGCGCAGGCAAATGGCGGCGCCCAGGATGAGCTACAACAGATGCTAGCTAGCTAACTCGATAGCGTCTATGACCCATAAATGTTGCTTAATTACGTTTCTGTATTCTGGGTGAAAGGACAGTATTTAAAAAACCTGCACAGCATTTTCCCCTCAAACTGCTCATGTGACACCGTCAGGTTAAAGAAGGCCTGACTCTGTTGGTGGAGGATGGGTGGAGCCCTGAGTCATGCTGATGGAGGAGTATTCACAGTCATTTTTGTGTGTGCCAGGAAGTGTGTCGTTGTCCGTCGAGTCGCCTGCTGGGTTCTTCTGGATGACGACGCTGGCGTAGTGGAGCTGATCTGACGGAGGGCTGACGGTGGAGTAAACGGACAGCAGCGTCTGTCCGGAGTTCGCCTGCTGGTTCTGCATCTCTATCTCCTCGTAGACGCGATCTTCATGGTTTCTCTGCAGGAGAAGACGGGGAGCAGTGTGACAGATGCAGATGTTGTTCTAAGAATGCAAACACACAAACAAACAAACACACGGACACACAAACAAACAAACACACGAACACACGAACACACACCTCTGTGTTTTGTCTGACATCCGTCCTCTGCTCTGATGATCCTCCTGCAGCAAAACACACCGAGAGGAATCATTTAAATAGATAAAAACAACAAGATATTTAATTTGTCTGCATTCAAAGTTAAAGTCAAAATGTAAAGTTTTAATTTCGGTTTGAAAAATGTTTGCTGCTTTAATTCAGTTTATCAGCATTTAAATGATCTGATCCGTCTGGATTTTAAACAGATCCGACTTCCTCCATCTCTCACCTCGTGTCCTGAGGAGTTTCCATTTGACCAGAAGAATAACGACCACGAGTGTCAGCAGCATGGACAGAGAAGCTGCCACAGGGCTGATGACACCTACGACTGAGAGACGACATGAAACTGTGAGCAGAAGTTCACGGTCCTGAGCGTTCATGCAGAAACCAGAGGGTGTGTCGGTGTGTGTCGGTGTGTTTTGTGAGCATTAATCAAAGTGGTGAAGTCACCTTTCTCCACAGGGAGGTCATGAACTTGGGTTGTATTTATTTCTGTAGCAGGATTGGATTTTTCATCTTTTTTTACTGTTGGTTAGATGGATGAGACAAAGGACATACATGAAATCATCAGTGCATGCAGATGTTTTAAATTCAGGAAGCTTGTCTTGCTCAACTTGCCACCTCTATTTTTACTCTGCACACACTTTGTTCTGCTTAAAAAGAACTGCAGAGATGCAGTGACATGCAGTGAGTTGCACTGACATGATGAATCGTCATACTCACCGACAGTCAGGAGGGTTTTGTTGAACCTATCATGCTGCCACGCTCTGTCGGAGCCGCACCAGTACGTCCCAGAGTCGACTCTGCTCAAATTTTGTATGTTCACACTGAAGTGCATCAGTCTTTGATTGTCCCTGATGCTGAATCTGCCACTAGAAACAACTTTGCTCCCTTCTGTTGTTTTTATCAGGTCCTCACAGTGAAAAGGATCCTCCCCTTTGCACAGGAACTTCTCGTTGCTCTTGTGGTCGTCTGGATAATAACACATGATATTTGCAGTGTTCTTTGTCTCATTTATTTCTTTGGTTGGTTTAATTTCATCCCAGTCTGCAAAATTTAGAAAACAGAGATCAATGAGACATTTTTCTGTGTGTTTAAGCTCGTTTTATATTGAATCAAGGTGATTTAAACGAATCAGTACTCACTCAAAATGAGCAGGTTGACTTGAGCTAAACAGACCCGGTCAGATCCTCCCATTGCACACTGGTATCTCCCAGTATCGTTCATGGTCAGTCTGGAGATGGTCACCTTGTAGACTCCTCGCTGCTTGTCTTCTATCAGAGTAAACCTCTTTGTCTCTGTGCGTTTCGCCTGGTGGGTTTGTATCAGAGGAGAACATGCAGAGTTTGGATCTTCTCTGCAGAAATACCTGCTGGTGCTTTTGTCCTCGGTCGGGTATTTGCAGGTGATGGTGACAGAACCTCCGAGAGGCGCCGTCCGATTGGCTGATGTGCTCACACCTGCCACAGAGTTGGAAGTATGACTGAAACTGAAGCTAAAGGAGGAACTTCACTTAAGTTGGCATTTGTTTATCTGCATCTAATTGTCTCACATTTCAGCAGCTGAATTTGCTTGTGAACCAAACAGTTCTCTTCTGGGTTAGAATCAATGTCATGAAGTGGAAAAAGTAGATCCTCTTTTAATTTATATAATTTAATTTCACTTAAAGGTCCAGTGTGCAAGATCCAGGGTGATTTGTTCTGATGATTTGTTCTGGTGATTTGTTCTGTAGGACCTTAAAAATAGTCTTTTACAATAAAAGATCATGTATTCATGCACATAATCCTTTAGTGTCAGGTTTTAACAAAACAAACCAAAAGGCAAAATGAAAAAATACAACAGTTTAAGGAAACAAAGAACGAGTTTTAACCAGAAAAAGCTCATCAAACACAAAAAACAGAGAGAGAAAAAGTAGAAAAATGACAGCAGAGCAAAAACATAAAAACTAACAGATGAAAGAGGAAGAGAAAAAGACTTACATGCAGACGAGAGAGAGAAAGACAAACAAGAGAACAGCTAAAACTTATAAGTAACCAAAAAGAGGGCAGGAAAGCAACTAAAACAGGAAGTAATTACAAAATGTGATGATTAAAATAAAACATGAAATAACTTAAAACACAAAGCATTACTCCTTAAGAATTATACTTACAAGTGTTGTGAACACGCCCTCCTTCATTTCCTTTCACAGACAGTAAACTCACACAAGCTGCAACAAATGAAATGTGATGATAAAATACATTTCATCAGTATAATACAGATACAGACAACAAGTTTATGCCGCAACATGTTTCACTTTTATCAAAGAAAATCAGAATATACAAGAAAAAAAAGTTACCCGTCACTAAGAAGATGAAGAACCTCAGAGAAACTTCCATCGTCTCCAGCTTTTTCAGTTAAAATCCTACTTTATCACATATGAAGCAGCTGATGTGGCATCAATGTTCTCTTCTCTGATGTTTCTGTTTCACTCAACTTCTCCTTTCTGGTGCAAAGCTAAAGAACATTTGCATCTTTTTTCACATTTAAAGCGTCACTTATCTGCTGCTGCATCTCATGATGAGCTCTGCAAGTGTAAAAACTTCAAGTGTTAACCAAAAGACATTTTTAATAGTGAGCCTCCTCTCTTAAAGTAACAGTCTACAGCCAAACAAATGACAGTCCCTGTATTTGTTATTGTAAAAACTCACATGTAATAAAATTAGATTTTATACATTGAGATATTTTTCTACTTTAGAAAAGAATATTAAATCTGTAGAGTTTATGAGTTTTAATAATTTTGTAACCTTGGTAGAATCAATTTGTTCATCAAATTTGACAAAAACAATTCCCCAAAACATTCTCTTCAAAAACAGGACTGAGTTGTTTAAGCCTGTATGTGTTTAATTTCAGTTTAATTTCAAAGTGGCCCCGTCAAAAATACGCCAAATTAGCCGTTAGCAGTTGTTGTTTGCAGTGTACTCTTGGCTGCACAGACGATTAAAACTGGATTACTTTAATACGCAAGAAAACTTAAAATGTGATTATTCTCAGTGAAGTTCTGGAGTCATAAAGAGAAATTTTTTAAGCAGATTTATGGATTTTTAATCCTGATGGACATCAGATGTGACACAGTTTCTTATGAGAGTAAAAAAAGATAAACTTGGATGAGTTTCACCTGTGCTGAAACAAGGTGTAGAGCTTGGTGAAGTTTATCTGGTTTATTGGAGAAAAGGTTCATAAAACACAGTGAATGAATGAATGAATCAATGAATCAATGAACATATTTTGAACATACACAAGAAAATATCACCATTTATACATACATAAACGATGACTATAGAGCAACAAACAAAACAACAAATAAACAAAAACAAGAACAAAAAAGAGAAAAAGCTCCATACGTTCGAAAAAGGAGCAGGAAGAAGTAAACACTTTTAAATTCCTCCCCCTTTTTAACTATTCCTCAGTTTGTGACAACATTTATTCTATATAATTAAGCATATAACAAATATGAATATACCTAAATAAATATACCATATGCAGTAAATACAACTGAACAATCAACACTATTTTATTCCTATCCTTCATCACTCTGACAGTTAACACCCTTCCTCTTGCATATACTTGTTCAGAAATAGTTTTTAGTACCTTTTTTTAAAAACATATTAATGTTTGTACTTTGTTTTATCACCATTTCAAAATTATTCCATAAGGTCACCCCACAGCTCGCGAAAGTTTTTCATGTTTGTTCAAACCTTTCGTTCTTTAAAATTTAAGTCTGCCCTTAGGTTATATCCTCCCTCCCTTTCTGTAAACATTGCCCGTATATTATTTGATAACAGATTATTCCTTGCTTTATACATCATTTGCACTGTTTTGAATTTAACAAGATCCAGAAATTTCAACATTTGTGTTTTTATAAAAAGTGGGTTTGTGTGATTTCTGTATCCTGTGTTATTTATTGCTCTTTTCTGTAATGTACATATCGGCTGTAGAATGCTTTTGTGGGTGTTTCCCTAGACCTCGACACAGTAAGACAGATATGGCAATATCAGTGAACAGTATAAAGTATGCAATGATTTGTAGTCCAGAATGTGTTTTGTTTTCCCCAAAATTGCTGTGCACTTTGCCAGTTTTGCTCGTAGGTATTTTACATGGGATTTCCAGCAGATTTTGTGATCCAAGATCACACCAAGAAATTTAATTTCCTGTACTCTTTCTATTTTGGTATCATCTATTATCAGTTCTGAATTACAATCCTTTTTGGGTCTCCCAAACAGCATGATCTTTGTTTTACTTAAATTTAATAATTCATTTCTGTCAAACCATAGTTTTAGTTTGTTTATTTCTGTTTTGATTGTGTGCGAAATCTTATGCAAATTCTCACCCGAACAAAAAATGTTAGTGTTGTCTGCAAACAAAATAAATTTCAGTAGTTGTGATACTTTCCATCCTCATTGATATATAATCACTGATATATAATATGAATAGTTTCAGACTTAATACTGACCCCTGTGGTACCCCACATGTAATGCTCACAAAATCTGATTTGTGATCACCTATCTGTACAAACTGTTGCCTGTTTCTTAAGTAGCTTGACAGCCAGCTCAACCCAA
>JAQMCX010000242.1:0-13615 GCA_029814765.1 Acanthurus leucopareius | reverse complement strand
GAAATTGCAAAATGCTTTCAGTTGTTAACAGCAGTATTAGGATGTTGCATTTTGGTAATTACCAACACCACTGTGTACAAGACAAATAGTAACTTTCATGGCCAAACTGAAAACTAAAAGCACCACCAGCTGTCACTTTAACTGTTCATGCCCTTTGCTGAAATGACACTTTCCAAGTGTGACAACACTTTAATTTTAATCCACACAACCAAGGGGATTAATCCAGGTGAGAGAATTGGTTTTACGAAATAGCAGCGAGAGGTAGCATAAAAATATTAAATATTCATTTTCACTTCCTCCCCTCCCTGTATTTTGACTGTCAAAATAAACCAAAAACCCCAGCAGCAAGAAGCATGCTCTCTTCTGACAAAAGCTCATAAGTAAAGCGCCACAAGTAAAATAATTATTATCATTGTTATTATTATTATTATCATCATTATCATTATTAAACACCATGGCATTACTAACATTCAAATAAACTTTGCACAACACAGAAAAAAAAAATCTTGAAATAGTAATGCTTGCAAAAATCCTTGTGCTCCTATTTGTTTTGAATGCAGCTCTATATAATTTGTTACATGAGATGGCTACTCACCTTGATTGATGAACTCAAAAAAGGTGAAACCTGACTGTAATCTGATGTACTTCCTGGCACTCTGGCATTTCACCTTCAGCAACATGATGACGTCTTGAAACTGCACCTTGTAGAAAAAGTGGAGAAATCTAGCTGTTTAGCTTTCTCAGGTGCAAGAAGTTAAGTGAACTTCAAGTCAAGCCAAGTGACCAAAAAAAAATTAAAAATGCTATTCCAAGTCCTCCAAACAAAGCTATTACAATATTAATTCTGAGAAAAAAGGTTAAATTTCAAAATGACCTGCACTATGGCAAAACGAAATAATTCAGGCGGCATATCATCAGTGCAAGTGTTAAAACAACACTCAAATCAACACCCATCAACTCAAAATAATTTTAACTGGAAAATTAAAACGAATTCACACTATAGATTTTGCTGTGTAACTTGTGACTGTCAAATATGTCGAACATCTCCAAGATCTGTGTCTTTCTGAGATTTGAACATTGTTGCGTCTGCTGTCTTTTGAGAATTCCTGACACTCTCACACTGCTCTGTTCTGACATGCCTTTTTTTAATGTGTCTTGTCTTGCACAGTCATGGTCTTTGAAATGACACTTGTTGGCATGGTGATAGTTTCCTTTGCATCTTCCCTGTGGCCTCAACTCCTGAATGCTTATTCTTCTTATCCCTCTAAACTGGTGTGAATCTCTGTTGACATCTTTTGGGCAAAGTAAAATCATTAGCAGGGAATAGTATCCTTTTGCAGGCTTTTGTTTCTTATTTAACTCATGAACCAATCTAATAATAAATAAGGTTGTTGTGCACCTGTAAAAAATCATGAAGGTAACTGAGAAGATCCCCAGTTACCCTGCATTGGTTTGCTCTGCCAAATTAAGACTTTACTATCCAGGGGTTAGCAAGTATTGGTTGACTGATGTCATGAAAAGTATCACTGAAAAACTGGTTCTAGTCTGACTGTGTGAAAAAATGATCTTTTCACAATACAGATAACAAAAAAAGCTTTACAGTGTGAGTCTAACAGAGAAACATGAGGTTAATGTAGGCTGAAAATTATGAGCAGATGGTATGAAAAATTATTCAGGCATATTTATAGCAGGAATTTTACAATTTTTATAATTCAGAGTAAAACAAAATTTGAAAGCAGTAAAAAACAGTCTTAAGCTAGAACTAAAAAAAATATGATGTCTTTTAGGAAAATCTAAACTGAACTAATTTGAGACAACATTGCCTGTGCAGAAATTTAAATTAAAATAAAATATAAAGAACAAGATTTTTAAAAGATTTTTGGAAATAGAATATCAGGTTAATTTATTTTCATTATGCAACACAAGGTTGAATGATAAAATGACAGTCGCAACCCCTTCATTCTACACAGATATATGATTTATATACAAGTTTTGAACAGAAAGCATTTAGTAGCACTTTTGAAATGTATTTTCTAATGACATGCATCAAAATCATTCTGACATATTTATATGACTCTAATAAAAACAGGCTAAAACTATGTTATATAAAACTAAATGTACAAAAACGGAACCTTTCTAGAGACTGAAAAAAAAATCAAGCAAAGACACTGAAAACAAAAACTAGGCTGATAAGAAGCATAAAAGACAAAATTAAATAAACTTAAAAATAAACAATAATCTGAAACTATTTTATTTTGATATAGTCATGATCATATTATTCCTGTTCTGGCAACTTTCACGCTGACTCCCAGTTCGTTTATGAGTTTTGATATTTTATTGATTAAATCTAAAACTCACTTTTTTCTTTCCAAGCCGCATGCCTTAACCCTATTGTTGATTTATCCCAAACCAGTACTGCAGCCCCACAGCTTGCAGTCTTTTTTTCTTTATTATTCTTTAAATCCTCTCTTTATTAGTGAGGTTACAGGTGAAACAAAAGTCTTTGACAGTTTGCCTAGAATCAAGAACCTTTACATGACTTTTGCGATAATACTGACTTTTTTCATACTGTATACATGGTTCACGGTTCCTAGACATTGTAACCTACTACCCTTGTTAAATGCCTGATTTATTATTGATTAGCACCATGAGATTGAGAGGCAGTCAGTTATATTCTCATGCTCTGACTCATCAGCTGCTACAGCAACAGGAGACATCTCCTCCACCTCTCCTTGCCTCACTTGTACCTTGTTGCCTCCATCCTTTTTCTTTTTTTTAAAAAAAAAAAAATCCTATATCTATTGCCTGAAGTCTTGCCTTTGTGACTGGGCTAGCGAGTTACCAGAAAAATGCCAACTATGACAAGCCTCAAAACTCTTAGTTTTCTCTCTTTTTCTTTCTCACTCACATATGCACTTGTAGATACTTTGTTTTTTGTGTTTTGAAATCTGGGGTTCATCATAAAACATTCAGGGCTGCAGGATGAAATGCTCAAGGTTAATGCTACCACTTCTGCCTCACACACAAGCTTAGGTTTAATGAATAAGAGAGGTCTATAGCAAGAGATTCTCAAACATTGAGATCATATTTCTGAGGCACACGTGATGCTAATTGGCAAATTGTATGCTGATTGTATTCATAAAATACACACATACACCTTTTGCCACACATAAGCTGGTATTTTGAAAGAAGGATATGCGACATAGACTATATCAAACCCTTCTAAGAGATGCCGAAGCAAACGTAAATTCTATATTCGTACCCCTGAAAAAATACTAATGCTGCCAGATTAAGTTTGTATGGAAGATATTTTGCCTTTCATTTCTGAACATCTCTGGTTTTAGACAGATTTCATTAATAAATTGCTCTAGGAAAGCTTTTAATGCACACTTCCCAGATAAATAGCTAAGAGAAGCACTATTAATTAGTTATCTTAATGGCATGTCTGTTTTTCCAGACTTAAAGAAACACCTTTTTTTCTCTTCAGAATCGGCTCAGGTGAGAGTGAAGTCCGACTGATGATATCTATCAGTCTTGTCCACAACAACCCAATATACAATAGGAATAATGTTTTTAATTGAGAATGATTCTCCTTCATTTTTCAACGTCTTATTCATGAAAACTCTGTTGTGTAGAATCTGCATTGGATTCCACAATGATTGTACATTACAAAACCACATTATGCTAAAAGGTTATCAAATGTGGTAACATAAATACTCTGTTTGCTTTATTTCTTTTCAAATGACAAGACTCCTTCTATTTCCATTCCAAAAAGCATTGACAAGAGTGGGGGCTGAGTCCCATCAAATCTGATCCTAGATCCGAGCTGATGTGCAGTAAGAGTGTCAGTGTGTTCCCAATCCCATACACTTCTATGAAGCACAGTGTGTACGCTGTGTACTCACCTAGTGTCACCTCAAGCAAACTTTAGACCAGGCATGCAGGGAGCAGCTGCAGGTGGAGAAATGAGGTGGATGTGATGGGGTAAAAGATATAACCACGGAGTAAAACACTGCTTAGGCTGGTTTAGGAATTTGTAAAACATTATTCATCAATGAATAATTCTTTTAATCATTCTTTATAAGAACACTGAAGACACCCTCCCTTCCTTAACTACGTCTGTTTGAGATTAAAACTGATGGTCTTTCTTTGTTTTAATATATGATTTATATTCCTCCACTTAACATATGTTTAACGTCAAAAAAGCAAAGACCCACAACCTTTACAGCCCAGAAAAACGAGAGAAAACAACAGGCAGAAACAAACACTGCGCAGTGTGACAGACCGTCAGCTGTGATGAGCTCTGCTCTGCAGCCACAGACACCAGCAGACTCTTCTCCTCTGCAGCCCCTCATTTCTCTCACCTTGCCAATATTTCTGTCTCACACAGTATTTCAGGACTCTTTCTGTGACTTTAGATTGACTTTGAATCGGAGGCGTCCTGGAATGTAAGGAAGAAGAGGCTCCTGATAAAGAAGAAACCGGCTTATTACTTAAAAGTAAAATAACCTATTCTTAAGTATGCATGAAACGACTTTGTAACAGTAAGGAGAGTTAATGCAGGTTTATTTCTTCCTCCCCCGGTCTATTGAGGTCATCATTGTAGCTGGAGAATATCAGTGTGATCCGCCGCAGACGGAGCTGCGCAGCGCCGGTCTGAGCGGACCGTCCGTTTTCATTCCAAATGATCTCATTTTATTCAATTATGAACCAACACATCACAGACAACGTTTTAAAAAACTCAGTTAATCTGTAGATTATCTAGACAGCTGCGACTCAAAACACCTGGCGCTTTTTCTTCTTCTTCCTCTTTTTTGCTTATTTGTTGTCAACAGGAGACTCCAGACATCTGCAAGTTACAGATCATCTTAAGTCTCAAAGGTAAGTCATTGTCTGGTTTTACATACAAACACATGAGCTACAAACACACTTTATTTGCGTCTTTTCTCACACAGAGTATTCTGACTATATTGAGCTTTGGCTTTTATTGGGCTGCTGCTGCGCGGACACTAATGCTTTTCTACAAAGGTTACAGGAAATTCATCAAAGTAAAATAACGACGTGCTTCAGATTTCCTTACATTAGTTTTCCAGCAAATGTTTATTTAATTTTCTTTCAACCAAAAATTTTTAAAAGAGGGAACATAATGGCATAGACTATTCAAACCCGCATAAAAGTCTGTAATGTGTTTTTACGTACCGTAACAATTCTTATACAAAAAAGAACGTTAGCATTTATGTATTTATAGGTGGTTTATTTATTAAAAATTAGGGGTGCACAAAAAAATAGTGTCTCTCAGGTGAAAAAACATGTCAGTTTTAATTATAAGGCTTGGATGTGTCAGCGTTCTTTGGGTGAATTACATTTACTAATTTATAACATAATTTAATACTATTTCATCATTCTGTTGGGAGAGACATCATGGAGGAATCACGCACGTTATCTGTGTTTTGAATAAAAAAAAAACACTTAAGCCGAAGGTGGTGACTCAAAGATGTCATTATGTCAAATTACTGGTGTGTTTTTATATGCAGCAGTCCAGTCTTAGTGCATATCTCAATCATTGGAACTGCTTGTCCTAGCAATGCTTCAGACACTGCATAACATCCCCTCCAATATACACACATACAAAACTTAATTAATTAACACGTTTTTTTAAATGATAAGCATAATGTAAATACTACAATGTGCTATGAAACAGAGACTGAACTTTAATTAAGGTTGCAAGAAGCAGCACCTCAGCAGACAATGAGTGTAGAAACAGAGGCAGGCGTTGAAGCTTTTTGTTTGAAATCTCTGACATTAGCAAAGATTCTTCAAAAATCTATGGTCATACAGAGAGTACAAACAAAAGCAATCCTGTCTCATCAGCTGTCGGGCAGGGTCTGTGTGTGAAGTCACAGGTTTGGACCACAGAGGAGCTGATGGAAGAAACACCTCCTCATCCTCTCTGGCCTCCAGGCAATTCTTACGCCTCACTGACAACAGCAGAGGGAAAGGCCTGTTGTTGGGGTTTTTGAGAGATTATGAGTCAATTCATCTGATTTTGCACAGCTGCCTCTGGAGCCACAAAGGAGCTTTATACAGCATTTTTCACACATATGTAACAGTACTCTCAAATATCTCAGTAACATTCTGCGAAATCTAACTTCTGCAATGTGACATGTTTGAGAGTGTCACAAGACAGGCAGTTAGAGGAAATAACTGGAATTTTAGTTCTAGGGTTCAATATGTACCATCAAGTCACAATATCTTACTTTTATGAAAGTGTAGGCAGTTTTATTACAAATTTTTATGTTATAGCAACAGTGTGGCTGCCAATTCGACTATATTGGGTAAAAAGCCAACAGGTGCTCTCATACCATGAACCAAATTAGCTTAGAAGCTAAACTGTGATGAACTGTAATTTGGTGAATTTTTAATGCTGCATCATTGATGTGGACTTAACTTTGTCTGGCCAGTACTTAATTTAATACTTGGTAGAAGTGGTTTAACCAGCACAAGGACTTTTTCTAATGTGTTGTGTTCAGTAGCAGTCAGAGGACCACGTAGTATACGAGCTGTAAACAGAAAATGTGTGATGAAAAGTCAAGCTTATCCCACAGTCTTGCTACATTTCATGCTTTGCAGACAGTTATTGAGCATCTTGGGCTTCAAATAAACATTGAAAAGTGCCATTTTAATGTGTCATTTTCTCTTGTAATATGTAGTCATTATTAGTAGCCTGACCATTTTACATTTCAGAAGTCTTCCCAGAGCAGTCAGTAATGGGGAAAACGTCAAAAGTGTTCCAAATTTCCAACATTCACATGCATGCTCCATAGTTCAAGATGAGTCGATAGAAGTTTTATTAAGTTTTACAAGTCTTTTATTGGGCATATATAAGGAGGTGTTAAATTGCTTGCTTGGATTGGTGATGAATCCTAACTCTAAGGCTTGTAAGGCAATAACCAAGTGACACTCCCTGCATGTTATAATAGATATGAAAATGTCTATTTAACCATCTCTTGGAGAGTGTCATTTACTCTTTCTGGAGAGGAGTCTCACCTGCTTTGCCAAGTCAGTTTTTCAAACTTGAGATCAGCTCTAGTGGGCTCTGTTGCCTTCACTCAGGAGCCGCAGTCCTCTGTCCAGCTGACAAGCATGTGTTTGAATGTTGTTGTAGTGGTGATTGCTTGAACATAACTCAGTTTATCAGTCTCTTTTCTCTGATCCTAAAAAATTGTATGCTATGCAGCTGAACTTTAAGTTGCCATTTTAGTATAAAAAGTAGTTGAAAGAACCACTACAGGAAAAAAAGTGGAAAGGTCTTAAGTATTAAGTTTAAGACAGGTGTGTGTTTGTGTGAATTCGGTAACTAACGGCTCTTTGTTTCACTGCATACAATAGTCTTGATTATGTGAACTCACAGGTGTGCACAGATACACAAGCAGACTTTGTTCATTGACAATTGAGTAAATTTCAGTTTGTACCCTGATGAATATTGTGACCTCAATTCATGGAATTTAACCCAAGTCTGAAAAGGAACAGCTGTGAAACTTCACATGTAGTTGTGAAATAATGTGCCATAAAATTAAGAGCAGCTGCAAAGAAATTCTCACCAAAAAATATTACTTATATTGTAAGACTGTGGAGAATGAATATCTACCATAGATTTTCTCTTCCTGAACTGAAAGTCAGACGGTGTTGTAAGGTCATTCCTGACATTAAATTGTTTTCTGCTTCAAGAGGCTTGGAACAGTGCCCTTTGTTTGAGATATTATTTAAATTCAGATGAGTTTTATACGAGTAATAAGGCATACAGCTGTGCATCACAAAATGTGTGCATATTCCAGTGAAATAAAGGATGACTGCTGTCATTGTGCTCCAGTTGTTCCATTATTATCTATCAAAGAAGCAGCACCAGGGGTTGCTATCCAGTCTGTCAGCCTGCTGTTTAGTTTAAGGAAAAGCCAGTTCAAATTCAAAATGATGTTTGAAACACATGTAGTGTGAAAACTATTTCAGGTAAAGCTTCCCCACTATGCTGCATATTACTGCATATATACTGCATATATTTTGTCCTTAGGAAACACACAACATGTAAGGAACTGCTGTTCCTTTACAGCCTTCACATCCTATATGAGCACAAGTGTTTTTCATAGACTGTATGAGGGTTCAATAAACACACAATTTAATATTGAATTAAATTAAATCATGCTTTTTAATCAGGCATGTTTTAAAGGGAGAATTAAATGGTGACATGTAACACAGTCACTCTTTCCGGTCACTTTGGTGGATGGCATTATGAGCACATCTACAGGGCGAATCAGGGCTTGTGTTTTTTATCTGCATAATCCATCATCCGCAGAGTACTGCAATGTGACTGCAGTGTGCAATGTGGCCATTACTATTAAGCGTTTCAAACGGTATTGGACTCAATTGCTGTTTGCAATGTAGTGGCATGGTATGTATTTATCAGCTATTGTTAGCTATTAAAGCTAACATAGGCACAGAGGCACAGACAGAGTCTTGACCAGAGGTTTTATGAAAAGAATGTAAAGGTGAAAAGGTGGTCATTCAAACAGTCAGTGTGACTACCTTTCTATTAAATTCATTTTGAATATTTTCATGCCCCCACCAGTGCTACTCAAGCAATGAAAACAGAAAGAGCTAGAGGAGGAGGAGGGAGAGACAGACAATGTCCACACAGACACAGGTGTGGACGAGTGATGTGTTCTCAGTGCTGATTTGTGTGTTACACTCTTTGCACCTCCATTGAACCTCCTTAATGAAGTACATTTGTGCATGCCCATGCTTCTGTAGACACACTTTGGCAAACAAAAGCATTAAATTAATTTAACACTCTTAGCCCCCAGTAATCCATCAGCTATTGAAGAAGGGACCCATTGGCAAAACAAAAATATTGCAGGTAATGGAAACAGAAAGTCTGCTTTAAAAAGAAAATCCCGTAAGGGTAAAATAAAACTAGGAGCGCACAAACAGAGTTGAGATATGAATGCAGGGCTGAGGAACAGAGGCAGGACCAGAGAGCAGAAAAGGTCAAACAGAGACACATGGAATTAATCAAAAAAGGACCAACTGACAAAGAGGAAAAACCTTGAATTAAATAGACTGGGCGCAAATGAATTGATCCACAACAAGTTACAAAGGTGGGAAATGATGGGAAAAGGCAGAAAGTACCAACAGGAGCTTGATGAGAGATGCAAAATATTTTACAAAAATAAAAAAAGATATGTCAAAATTAAAGCAAACCATTAAACATGACAACAACATTGCTAACACTGCAAAACACTGACAGCTTTATCCTGTGAGACTAAACTGGCATATCGATTCCTCTGTTTGGCCCCGAGTAACTGGTATAAACAAGCAAAATAATTATACGAGTGGGTGATTCAATTTATTTCCTTTGTTTCCCAAGTTGAACGACACATAGCACCCTGCCATTTGAGTATCACTGCTCTAATATGACAGACAGTTCTCAGATCAAAGCTGCCTTCAACATGGAGGAGCAGTCACATCCTGTAAAAGAACACTCGATAAAATAAAGAGTTCTGTTGCCTAACAAGAGCTGCTAACATGCCTGTGATAAATGGCACCACGTAAAAGCACATTTTTTCTTATTTTCAGATTCAGGCTGATGCTCTCAAAGTGAGTACAGGACATGTGACACCCCTGAAAATCTGAAAGAACAGACTCAATCATCTTCCGATGAAAAGGCAGCAGATTACATTCCTCACACTGTCATTTTCACTGCAGAATCAGACTTTTCAAAAGCCCAATATGACGGATGGACACTGTCTGTAAAGATTAGTCTGTCTCAGGATGACAAACTGAATAAGGTTCTAATGAAAAGGGACCTGGAGCTTGAAAAACCTTTTCATTGGAGTCATGTTTCACTTTAAAACAGACTCCACTGGGACTACACCATGTTTGGGTCATTTAAGTTTGTAAGTCATATTTTTCTGTTGAATGCCCATCTCAAGGTCCATCAACTATGGGATTATAAAATACCTGCAAAATAAAAAACCCTACAAAGTGGAGTTCTTATGTTATGTCTTGCCAACATGAGCTTGGTTTTTTGGTTTTTTGTTAATTTAAAGCTAATCAGAAGTTTTGCTATTTGTGTGTTAAATGAGAAACAGGTTTCAGGATGGTTGCAATCTGTTCAGATGGCCTATCAGTCTGGCTTGCAGGTATTATGATTTTTATATGTGTTTCAGTGATGTGTTTTCTCACATTCATCAGTAATGTCATGCATACCTTTTCTCCTGAGCTTGACATTTCTTACTTCCCGAGGGAAAGCTGGAATTAATCTGTCTCAGTCTCATGCCTGTAGGTGGCCAACAGAGTCAAAGAACACTCTGAATATTAACAAGGAAAGTTCAGAAATGTATACATATATTGCACAAAGTCTAAAACTGACCTGAGGTCATTCAGTCGACGATACTATCAGGACAACTGCAGTCACAAGACATGAATATATTTAGAAAAGGACTGAATTTTATTTTCTTGACTGGAAGATCCTATTCATTCACTGTCAGTATTGCCATTATTTGCAATTTGCATTGATGATTTTTGTTGTTGAAATGTAGATTAAGAGCAGTCTTTTCTGCTTACAGGCTAACATCGGCATGCTAGCATGTTAATAAACAGACTGCTAGAAAATATGTTTTTGTCTAAAAGATAGCACGTTAACATAATTAACTCTAAACAAAACATACAGCTGATTGGATCTTGTTTTGCAGGATTTTCTTTCAAAAAGCAAAGTACTGAAAAAGATCAAAAGAAAAATCTTTACCTGTTGGTGCTAGAAAAAAGTCAGTTGATAACAAAAGTTACAACTTCATCTGGGGGGAAGTGGCCTGAAAGTTTATGGGTTATTCAGCGTTGTCTGTTCTGCTAGTATGAGAAAAACATTCAGTGCTCAGAAAAAAAAACAAAAAACTAAAACAATACAAAGCAAAAAAAAAAAAAAAAAGCAAAATCAGTAGCATTTCAGAAAATACCAAATTGTATTGCACAAACAGGAGTATTAAGTAAAAAAGGATAGACAGAGGGCATACTAACAGCACTTTAGATAAAATATAATCTAGCAGTTTACTCACTAAAAGCCACAATAACTCATTACCTTTTTGCTAAGTTTAATGAGCTGGTACATTAATATTTTAGAAATTCTAATTCTATATGCCACATTGACCAGTCAACCACCTGCTGGACACTATTTTTTTGTTTGTATACATAAGTCCCTTTTTTAGTGAATGTGTCAATATATTACATTTTTTGGTAACTGGAATAATTAATATTAAGTTTGTGTCAACTTCTTCTTGATATCTGAAACATCAAAAATTACATGAAGATGTGAGACTTCCATAGGAGCTAAAGCTTCCATGAATGAATGTAGTGTAAGAGAGGTGATTGATTATTGGAGGTTGAGGGTAATGAAATGGAGAGCAGGACGTGAGTCAGATGTCTGTGTTCATCCGTTTTCTCAGGCTGTTCTTAGGAAAGCTCGCTGCCAGTTAAAAAATGTGCTTACAGGTAGTGCAATCACTTTTTGTATTCATACCACCAAGTTGCCTGTTTGCCTCTATCTGGCATGGGAGTTGTCTTGCTCTGAATTATGTTTAGCCCCAAGAACAGAAGCTCCACATGCTAATAATACACCTGTCTGGGTTTCGTTGGCAGCATTTGCTTTCCCTATTGGCATTTGCCCCACCTTCGCCATCAGGGTTGTCATTAATCCAACAGATCCTCTTGATACTGCAGTCCTGTAATCCTGCCAAATCAAACAATCCGCTGGGCACATGCAGTATTTCAGGAGACTGCTTTCATCTGCAAAAAGGGATATTAACTGATGTCTGCATCCTCAGGAGCAGGACGTCGGTTATCATCATCACTGCAACAAGTTTGTGAATTAGCAGAACATAGTAGAATGTAAGCAGTATAAATAATATTTCTTCCATGTTTTTGTAGGAGAAAAACAACGTGTGTCTGACGAAAGCTGTGCACTCCTGCCTCTGCTCTGTCCTCCTCCATTTTCCCTTCCTCTTATGTTCATTTGAAGTTCATCTTGTGATTAGCAGTCCATTGTTGAGCATTTTTGTGCAGACTTTAAGAATGCCAGGTGATTCATTTAAAATGTGAGATTCTTTTGTTAAAATTTTACAACACAAGGTTAAAAAACCAAAGGGGAGTTCATAGTTCCTTTATGCTTCTTCTAAAAGGTATGTTATAGAAATCCATGATGCATAAACAAAGCTGAGCAGTCTGGGTCAAGATAGTGGTGCATTTTATTCCAGCCAAGATGATGATGTTTTCGTGACCCTTTACAGCTTTGAAACTGTCGTAGCACTGCCCCAGCATACCTGCTGAAACTGCAGGGGGAATAACCAAATTAGCCTGTTTTACCTGTAGGCTATCCCCTGAAAGATGAAACCTGTTCCTGTAACAGGTCGTTAATCTCTCCAGGATGAAAGTCTTGTCTCCTCAGTAGATACATGATTTACCTTCACGGTGCCTTTAAACAGTGGAGGAACACTGCAGAACCGAAGAGAATGACTGAATGTTCTGTCAATCTGCATTTTCAGTACACACCTTATGGGCAGCTTTCTTAAAAATCCAAATAATTTAGCGTTTCCTCATCCTGCAGCTGGCAGGAAGGAACTGCAGACTGTGGATTTAGGTAGGTGTTAAAGCCATCTTCCACACCTGCTGACCAGACTGGTGTGCACACTTTCTGGATGAGTAACTCAAATCTAACCCTAATCTGACCCAGAAGACTCGTTGGGCCCTGTCGTACGTTTCCCGTCGTGCGCCAGTGGTGCATTGGGCGGGGAAAGTTTCAAATTAATTCAACAGAGTTTCCAGGTCAACCGTTGCCACCTTGTTCCAGGAGCAGCAGAGGAATCCTGCTCCTGTGTGTCTTAGCCAAAATACACACACTCCCATACCAGGGGCCCTATCCTACATCCGGCAGTGCGCCAGTGGCGCAGGTGTCATTGCTATTGTACACACGGCGCAAACTTCATTTTTGCCACAAGTGTACGATAGCAAATCCACTTGTGCCGGGTCTGTGTGCCGAGGGGCTGCGGTCTGAAAATGAAGGCGGAATGGAGGCGTGTCCTGGCTTTTTGCTATCGTACACCCGGCGCATTGAGGTCAAATGCGTCAGGAGTTTAGACCAGCCAAAACCTAGTCTAAACGGAGGCGCAGACGTAAAAACAGCCTTTAGCATGTTTGCCTGTGCAGACGAAAAAATACTGTAGAAATAGATATGATAAAATATAGAAATGTTTGCTCTCTAAACGATTTGACTTCAGTGGGGAATTAGCTAAGAGCTGTCTGACACAATACTTTCATTGAGCGTTGTCCCTGTCCAGCCTAATAAACGAATGAATGAATGCATTAATATATAAATAAATAAATCCGTTTAAGTTCGCGCTGGGTGTAAGATAGCAATATGCCTGCACCACTGGCGCACGGCGGAACCAGTCTTTGAATGGGACAAGAGCGGATTCTCTGATTGGTTCATGCAATTTTGGCCAGAGAAACACCCATGAAACACCTATGAATTGATGAGATGATTCTACACAGCTGATTGGACTACCAGCTG
>JAQMCX010000241.1:0-13656 GCA_029814765.1 Acanthurus leucopareius | reverse complement strand
AGTTCACCAGTTTGCCGGCATACTTTAATAAAACTCACACCATCACAGCAAACCCTAAACTGGACTACGAGGATTTTCCTTCAACAGTACCCATCTACCAAGTATCAGTGATATTGGGGAGGTGAGGTGCTTGCGCAGAGCCAAGAGGATCCTAAAGGACAACACCCACCCCAGCCACAGCCTGTTCACCCTGCTGTCGTCAGGCAAAAGATACAGAAGTATCATACCGCTGCCATACCACCAGACTACAGAGCAGCTTCTTCCCTCCGGCTGTGAGACTGCTTAATGCAACATCTGCACTCCTCCATCTTTAATAACTTTATCTTTTTTTATACAATCAATTACTCAATAAAGAGGGAACCACATTTTAATTTCATTATACAACTTGTTATATAATGACAAATAAACTTCCTTGTATCCTTGTAATCAGGCAACATGTAAATGTCCTATGAAGCTGATGATGTCACTGTAGAGTAAACATCATCTAACAGCAGCTTAACTTATCTCCGGCTTCCTACAGAGAAAAAGACCAAAGGTAAAGACACAAGTACAATTTGTGGTGGCTACGCTTCTCCATTGAAATTGACTTTCCAATGGTATTAAGCTATACATGGGTTTTATACTGTCAGTGGTTATAACGTTACATTTACCCGTGTTCAGCGGGACAAAATAACGGTCTTAAAACTGGATTACTGAGAAGTCTCCATCTGCAGTAGGACTGCAATGGCTTCAAGAAAAACTTTGAATGTGGCTGTGGCATTCTCTGTCCCACACCCTAACTCCCCTTATCCAACAACCGCCGACAACCCGAAGCAGCATGCAGCAGCACATTGTTCGGCTTGGCTGTATGCCGCTTCCGAGAACTCAGGTCTGTTACCAGAGCGCAAGGCTCAACAGCCACAGAGGGGCAGTGGTGGCAGCCAGACCAGTAGCATCCCTGGCAAATCAATTTCCTTAACCATTAACCATTCACTCAGATTAAGATAACGAGACATATTTAGAAAATAAACTTAAATCCATTGCAGTATGCCAAGTTAATCTCCTTTACATTACATAGGCATGTTAAAAGTTGGTGGTGGTGACCTGCCACGGCAGTGTTATTCATTTTTTTTCTACGCAGACAGCTATAGTTGTAAAGTTTTGTAAGCTGGATTTTAAAAATAAAATTTATAACGTTAGACTGTAATCACCCCTTAAATAGCCCATTATGTTAAGTTTTGACTCAAATGTATGGTTGTTTAAGAAATGTAACGTTGCTAGCATCATAGCCATGCACCCTGGCTGGAGGACCTGCTAATTAAGGCTTATCTTGCTACAACATAATAAAATATCATCAGAATTTCCAAAAACTTACTGAAAAAAACTAGAGCATGGTATTCCTGGATGGTCTGTTGGTACAATTTATCACAGAGCAAGTCATATTATTTGTCCAATATTGCCTTGTAAAAATATCTACAAAGGATTAAGACAGCCAGAGGGTCAAGTTCGGTGAATTAACCAGCTAGCAGAATTGGCTCAGCTAGGCAGCTCGCCGCTAGCTGTCGCTCAATGTGACCAAGCCCTGATTTATGCAAAACCAGAATTTTAAACTTAAATATAAAATAAACAAATGAGTTATGAAAAAATTCACCCCCCTCAGAGTTTTCATGAGATGGTAAAGAAGCTGTAGACAAAAAAACGTTTTTTGAGCCAGGCTATAAATATGTTCATTTCTGCTCTAAAGTTGGCCATTTTAACATGGCTCCAATGAGAATCTCAAGCGGTCAGTCAAGGAATTGCAAGTTTTTGTACTTCCGGTTTGGGAGGATCCAAGATGGCGGAGTGAGAAGCAGCTTTTTGCGGGCTCTGCTAAAAAAGTATCGTTGTGTCCCAAAATAGTGAATTTATGTGCAACAACCTATAACCTCCATTAGGATTTAAATTAACGCACTATTTTCACCGACAATTTTTCTGAAAATATACCATTTTTAAGTTTTTGGACATTTTTTAGACGACGTGGATGCTAACATGTCAGACCATGACTACAACTTAACTGCTCTCCGCGAGGCTTGTGAAGACAGTGACATTGAAGACATTGAGTTGGATGAGAGTTCTTCTAAAGAAAGTAAGATTAACCCGACTCACACACCAATTAAAAGCCTAAACCCCAAGAGAAGGGGAAGGGGAATGACAACAGTAAGGATAATGGAAATATCGGCGCTGCCATTCTCCAGGCTGTTCAGGCTCTGACTGGGAAAGTGGATGAACAGACTGAACTGTTAAAAACATTTGACAAACGCATCGAAGCTAATACTACGGCCACAAGAGAAAACAAACAAGAAATTCTTCTGCTCAAGAAAAAGATTGATGAGCTCCAAAGAGAAAACAGCATGCTTAAAAACGCAAAGGAGGAACAGGCTTGATACAAAAGGAGATGGAACCTGAGGCTGACTGGTCTACCAGAAAAGGATGGAGAAAACACGAGAGAAATCGTCATCGGGATACTTACAAGAGTTGTGCCTCTATCTGTGGACCAGCTGCAAGACACCGTGGATACAGTCCACCGCCTGGGTGAACAGAACACCACGGCTGCCTCTAACAACAGGCCGAGGGCAATCATCATCCAGGTCGGGATGAGAACCATCCGGGATGAAGTATGGAAGAAATTGAAGGAAGCTCGAGTGTGTAGTGAGATGCATTTTCGCTTCAGAGAAGACTTCTCCAAAGAAGATCAGGAGGCTCGTTCCAAGCTGTGGCCACTGGTTCAGGAGGCCAGGAAGAAGGGGAAGGGAGCATTCCTGAAGGAAGGCTACGCTCTGATTGACAACCGTCATGTGGATCCTAATTGAACAGCTTATATTATTACACTGGTCTATAACAGGCACCATGACTTAGTTGACAGTTCTATGAATATTCAGATACCTCAAGGGTTGTTACAATAAATGTTAATGTTGAATTTTGATAGGGACATATCAGCTACTCATTCCTGCACATCATTTTCTTCGCGTACACTTGTTATCTAGTGAATGTTACCTTTTTTTTCTTTAAATACTAGGGGATTAAAGAACAATGTAAAACGTAAGGCAACATTTCTTTTTTGTAAGGAGCAGAAGAGCAATATTTTTTTTTTGCAAGAGACTCATTCAGTGGATGACACTAGTGGCGGACACTAATTTCTGGAAACAACAATGGGGAGACTGTGTTTTCTTCAGTCATGGGACTTCACATTCAGCTTGAGTAATGATCCTGTTCAACAGGTTTTCTGGAAATGTATTTAACCACACAAGTGACATAAATGAACATTGGGTAATGATGGTGATTGAGTTTAATGATATTAACTATATTTTGATCTGTGTATATGGCTATAACAGAACAGCACAGAACAAACAACTTTACTCTGCCTTGAGCAAGATGCTGGACAAATGGAAAATGACTTATACTACTGACAAAGTCATAGTTGGAGGGGACTTTAATTTGGTCCCTGACCTCTGGATGGATTGTCTTCCTCCAAGAGGGCAAAGTCACTATCATGAGGAAATCGTAAGTGAATTTATCACTAAAGGAAATTTAATTGATTGTTGGAGAATGAGAAAGCCTAATACCAAACAATTCACATGGTATAATTCGGCGAACAATGGTCAATGCCCAAGATTAGACTTTTGGTTAATCTCTACCAGCCTGATAAATGAGGTCCTTAAATGTGAAATATCAGCAACACTCCTAACTGACCACTGTGCTGTTTCAATTTCTTTTCTACTAGGAGGGGTTAAACCTATCCCTAACTCTTTATGGAAGTTTAATAGTAGCCTTCTAGACAATGAGGATTTTTGCATTGAAACCAAAAACTTATTAAGTGAAATTAATCAATTAGAAATGTCACCCTTGAGTAAATGGGAGTGGTTTAAATTTAAAATTAAAGAAGTTGCCATCAAAATAAGTAAATACTCTAAAATCTCTAAAATCTCTAAAACAAAAACAACAAGACATCATTAAGGATATGAATAGATTACCAAAAGTCAAAGAAACACACTTTAAAGTCATAAACAAAATTTATCCTGTGGCAGAACTTCTCAAAAAAAGATTTTGAGGTGGATCAGTGTTCTTTTTGTCGTGATGAAAATGAAACTCTGGAACATCTGGTTTTTTTTATGTCCTATTACACAATGTTTTTGGTGTAACATAAAAAATTGGATTTCTCAAAAAATTAATGATGTTCTGCCATTTGAATTATATCATATTATCTTTTATATGGATCATCTAACCTTGTCTGTCTCAGACACTATTAACATAATCCTACTGTTGGATAAATATCATATCCATTGTGTTAAATGGAGGAATGCTAAGCCTTTCTTCCCTGGTTTTATTAATGATTTTAAGTTATTTTTTTCATCACTTAAAAAGATAAAAAGCAAATATGCCAAGAAATTAAGCATGGACTTTGCTCATCTTCTGCTATTCTAAATGACAATTTATTTTTATTTTATTATTTCGCTGCTCCTTTTTATGTTCAATTTAAATGCCTGATAAAATGTATCTTTCGCACCTTATCCCATCTACTACTATTTGGTGTTGTTTTGCTTTTGCTTTGTTTTGTTTTTGATTCATGAATCCCCTAATGTCATATTTTTTCACCTTTATACTGTATTTAACTTTCATCTGTATTATTATTATTATTATCCTCTTTGAGAGTTTGTATTTTCAGTTGTTCAGTACAAAAAAAAAAGCTTTTGTAGTGTTTGCCGTTAACAATAGAAGAGCTGCGCCGGTTAAAATCGAAGTATTCCGTTAAATTCATCTAATAATTAATGGATTATAGATCCGGTTCCATACACGGTTGTTTCTGGGTCCGGACTCGGACAGCGGTCCGCCAGTTAGTGAACCATGCCCGAGAACATGTTATGATGTATTGTTTAAGATATGAAGTTGAAAGAAGAGGAATGGTATTGAGTTTAAAAGAAATAAACTTAAACTTTGATTTACAAGATATTTTACAAAGAAGTTCTGGGGATAAGTGTTTTTCTGTTTATTTCAGTACCAAAGAAGAATTTGGTAAATAGAATATTAGTTATTATTATTGTTGTTGTTGTTGTTGTCGATTTAAAATGAAAGTGATATTATTCCCAATACACACTCCTTAATGTACCAAAAAGTTGTGTGCCAACCATTGACTGTGTAAAACACCAACCGCAATAAAACATCGAGAAGAAGAAGAGCCAGCAGAAGAAGGGGGGAAGAAGAAGAAGAAGAAGAAGAAGAAGAAGAAGAAGAAGAAGAAGAAGAAGAAGAAGAAGAAGAAGAAGAAGAAACTCTTTGTCGAGCGTACCCGGAAGTAGTGTGAGCATTGCTGCAGAATGTTTGAAAAACTTTTCATTTTGCTATTTTTTCTTATTTTTTCCTACAATGACCCAACTGTTGCCCAGAAGAAAAAAGAGGTAACCTCCCTTTAACAACATAAAACGGAGAAAGTTCAAAAAATCTCGACTAAAATGAGAGACGTTTACGAAGTTGTAAAACGCGGCTAAGCTAACAGCAGAATGAAATTTGCTAACGTGTGGTTGTGTATTCTAGTAAGTAATTATTTAGTTATTAAAATGTTAGATAATTTAATATTTACTCATAGAAACTGATATTTGCTGCTAAGTAACTAGTTGAAAGGAAAGCGTTGGAATAGCCCTATTAAAGAGGGTAGTCTGCTGTCAGATGTAAGTGGATCTTCTTAAACTTGTTTTCAGGACACAGTGAACGTGAGTTTATTTTACCCCCCACCTCACCAAAGTCAGTAACTTCTCCAGGAAAAAGACAGTACATGTGTAGGGGTGTTCTTCAAACACTACTTCTTGTCTAACACCGCATAATTCAAGAAATTTTCTCACTGTCAGACTTCTAGTCCTCTTTTCTGCAATTTTTTACTCATGAGCATAATTTCTCGATTAGTGAAGACAATAGAATTAGTTAACTTAAGAAAGTAACGATTCATTGAATGATGTTATCAAATATATTAAGTTAAACTCTGGGAATTGTCTTTACCCCATCGCAACAACAAGAGGTGAATAGCAAAGAGTGCTCTCTTTATTTACCTGTGATTAACACTGAGAGTTATCACTAGAACTGAACTTCAGCTTGCAGTTCCACAGTTACACCCATCAGCTATAGCACAAACTAGACAAAACCAAATTTTAAGATTAGCCAGCAGCTTTTAATAGTGTAAGTCAGTTCTTACCTTTGTGTATTTCTTACTGCAAAAGGTTGACATTTGTTCAGATTGATGTGCGGTTCTTTAAATGTTGTTCAGACTAGATATGCGGTTCTTTAAATGTTGTTCAGACTAGATATGCGGCATGACTTGCAACTAATAAACTACCTAAATGCAATTTTTTTGCATGTAGGTAGTTTAAGATTAGCCAGCAGCTTTTTAGATTAGCCAGCAGCTTTTAATAGTGTAATTCAATTCTTACCTTTGTGTATTTCTTGCAGCAAAAGGTTAACATTTGTTCAGATTGATGTGCAGTTCATTAAATGTTGTTCAGACTGGATGTGCGGCATGGCTTGCAACTAATAAACTACCTACATGCAATGCAGTTTTTAAGAACATCTTTCACACTATTGGCATGTTAACCAATAACCAGTAGTTAAGCAACCAATATTCAAATCAAATTCGTACCTAATTGTTGGCGTCATGAATGTGCAATTTGGAACCAAAGTTCAGTTCCCCACCCACATATTTATCTTAGTCTTAACTATTACTAAGAGCTACCAATTTACCGGGATTTTTTTGTTGAAATAATCTGGTCAAGGTATTTTAATACAGCAGACTGTCAGAGTGTCTCCTCTGTTCATTCTTTTTTTTTTTTCCTCGTAATGCTAGCAGTTGTCTTTGTGTCTGTAGACTCTATTATCAGAGAAGGTGACTCAGATGATGGAGTGGGCCTCTAAGCGTTCAGTCATCAGGATGAATGGAGATAAGTTTCGTCGCTTTGTCAAGGCTCCTCCGAGAAACTACTCTGTGGTGATCATGTTTACAGCTCTGCAGCCACATAGACAGTGTGGGGTCTGCAGGTAAGGATATGAGCAATATATAATTTATTTTCTGAAATTATAATGTATAGTTTTATAAAAAGTTTATTTTAACTTAAGTCTGTAGACTTAAATAAATCCTTTTTTTTTCTTCAGACAAGCTGACGAGGAATTCCAGGTGCTGGCTAACTCCTGGCGTTATTCCTCTGCCTTTACAAACAAAGTCTTCTTTGCATCTGTGGATTTTGATGAGGGATCAGATGTCTTTCAAATGGTAAGATAACTTTAAATGACTATTGTTTTATTGTTTTTATAATAAAAAGGCTTTTTTTCTAACTAAACATCAGACTGCCTTATTTCATTGATCAGCAGACCTTAGGCATAAGAGGAAGAGTTAGTCAATAACTTTAACTTTTAAAGTGTTTGATTTGATGAGAAACAAGAAGATCTTTAAATTTAAAAGGCACATAGTTTGAGACATAAAATTAACTTACTTTTAAGTTATGTTTATGATTTTATTGAATTTTTATCATTTTTATTGTCAACTATTGATTTATTGATTTATTATTATTATTTTTTTAATTCATAAATGTCTTTATTTTGGACATGGTGATAAAGCCAGGTACAGATAATATCTAAAAGTCTCCTCAGCTCATTTCAGTGCATACAGAGATAAATAAATCAACCCAGTGGTCACAAAATGCTCTACTCCGATGATTTAGAGAGTTCCTATCTAGACTTTGTTTATTTAACTGCAGGATTGCTGAGGCTCTTGAGGAGCTTGTTGGTGTGATCACTGACCACTCCTTGCATCCACTGCATTTTTTATGCAATGGAAAATGTCCTGGAGGTTTTTGATCCCACCCTATAGTGTAGTTTTCCTATTTTTAATCCTTGTTTGGTGTGTGTGAATACTCCCTTAAGATTGTAAACCAGCTATGTTGTAATCTATTCAGTCACATTCAGTCACAGAAATTCTGTTTTTTATACGGTACCATAGAACATACACCTTGGTACAAAAATTAAACAATCTGAACAAATGCACTGTGCATAGAAGTTTCTTGAGAGGGGCGCTACTGAGCGAAGGAGGAGTGGGACAAGTTTCCTGATAATTTACTATAGCTCTGATAATTTAATATTTTAACTACAAAAATACAGCTAGACCTGCTGGTAAAGTATTTGCAAAATACAATCAACATTGAAGAACTACAGACATTCGACTAAGACAGAAGAAAACCCATGCCCAGAAGCAAGATAGGCGAACAGAGCTAACAAGGCCCAGACGAAGCCTTGTCCTCACCTGACCACGAGATGCCCGATGAAATGAATCAAGAGGAGGACCCACCCAACAGAGCAGCCCTAGCTACCATCATGTTACTCCGTAACGAGGTGACACAAATCAAAAGTGATTTATGTGCTACCATTGACATCCGCATTAACAGTGTAAATGTAGACTTAAGAGAGGAAATAATGATGGTCAAACAAGACCTTTGCGCATCCATATCAGTGCTCAAAACAACTTTGGCATCACACTGCAATACTGTCAGCTAGCTAGAGAAATCAGCTACTTTTCACTTCATCCCTTCATCTGTTGCCAAAAGAGAGTGGAGAATGCTTTTTACCGAAGCCAGGGAGATCCTACGCAGACAACCCAAATTTAAGTATGGACTGCTCTATCCCGCAAGGCTACTGGTTACCTACAATGGTGTACAGACTTCCTTCATGGACCCACAAAAAGCCTAGGAATATATGGATCAACCCTTCAGATCACGTCCAGGCACATCAGCTGAAGGCGTACTTAAGTGAAGTACTGAGCTGAAAAAATTTGGCAATTGAGACTCATACAGTTGGTGGTAAGCGCCAGCAGGCTGATAAGTTGTTACCCTGTTGCAGCTAACCAAATAAGTGATTCCAGTGAGAATGTAAACACAACTGCAAGCTGGCTAAGATTTCTCCTACACTCTCACCACCAACTTTGGAAAAAAAGTGATTTATCTGTGTAATCCTTTTTAGCCCTGTCATATTTTATTACAATAAAATAAATGCTTTAAGGAGGCAATGATAACAGTGGCTAAATTTTTTAGTTAGGTGTCATCCTGGGATAGACTGCTGTAAAATTTAAAGTTATAACATGTTCAATTGTTACACTGGGGAAAATGCTTTGATATTGATTAAGATAGGTAACGTCAAATTTTGAAACAATCGCTGACACTCACAGATGCCCGTCATCTCAGTATTCTGGTTTCTTGTTTATTTGGAAAATTATTGTCAGTTTATTTCCCATCTGCATGCCTAATACTCAACTGCCCAAATGTATGTGCATCATGTTTGTTAATAGCAACTCAGACTAAGGTTTAACTGAAACATTTTTGTTATCTTTAAGTACAGCATATAGTGAGATCAATTTTCTCACCAATCAGTCCCAGATGTTCTCAAATTGTTCTTTAAAAATTCATAACTTCTTAACAATTACCTCAATCGATATGGTTGTTATAGTGCTGTTTGTGATACTCTTACTACTTACTGATCTGTTACTGATCAGGGAAGTTATAAGTGCAGTTCTAGTTTTGTTTTTCTTCCCATAGTGAACTCGTGCCTTACTCAATTTTGTATTAGCAAGAAATATTATTTTTGCTATATTTGTCACTTTACTGGTATTATTATTTTCCCTTAGGTGCAAGTAGCAGGGGGTTACTTGGGGAGGAGTAGGATGGATTGGGAAGGCCACTTAAGTGGGTTGGGAGGTTACTCACTCAGGAATGAATCTTTTTGATTCAACACAGTGGAAAAACACTCAATGGCATGCAGTACAAATGCAAGATAAAGTAAATGATCAATCTAGGGACAGTAAAAGAGGTATAATATTCATGACAACACTAGAGGACTGAATAATCCTGCTAAAAGAGGCAGGGTGTTGGCTCCCTCAAAATCCTTAAACTCAGATTCAGGAAACTCATCTGAAGAATGTCTCCCATAACAAACTCAGAACGAGATGAATAAACAAGGTATATCATTCATCCTTTTTCTAGAAAACAAGAGGCATTACAATCTAATTAAAAAAAGGAATACCCTTTATTCAAAAAAAGATGACCGCAGATAAAGAGAGAAGATATCTTATGGTAGTGGGAGAAATACACAATACTTCTCTGACTCTGGTAAATCTGTATGCACCAAATATCAATAACCCTTTTTTTTAAAAAAAAAGATTTTTGCGTTAATGCCAGATATTTCACAAACAAACCTGATAATAAGTGGTGATTTTCACACCCCTTTAGACCCGTATCTTGACAGATCTTCTACCAAAGAATCTCAAGAAACAACTCAAGTGCTGTTTCTTGAGATTTTTTGAATTTCTAAATACATTCATTAAAAATACAAATATCTTGGACATATCAACCCCTCTGGTAGGGGATAACTCATTCTTCTCCTCAGTAAATAACTCATTAGCAGGATTGATTACTTCTTAGTAAATGCAATATTGATGCCCTGCGGAACAAATCCTAAATATCATACAGTTGGGATTTCAGATCACGGTCCCCTCACCTTTTCATTATATCTTTGGAATATTACCACACAAAGAAGGATCTGGATATTTAATCCCCAGCTACTGACTGAAATTGAATTCTGTGAATATCTGAGGACCCAAATTAATTTGTACTTAGAAACAAATGATACTCCAGAGATCACCCCTGCCACATTATGGGAAGCTTTTAAAGCCTTTCTAAGGGGCTGTGTGATAGCATTTGAAGCCACAAGAAGGAAAAAAACAGCAACATGAAATTAGAGGAACAGATACAACACCTAGACAGGGTCAACTGTTTCATTCCCCCTTCTGACCTATACAGAAAAGCATCAAATTTGAAATATGAATATAATAAGATTCTCCCAACAAAAATAACACGAAACATAGATACTTCAAATTTGTTGACAAAACACAGAAGAATGTATAAAATTAAAACCATTAATAGAACTATACTAACAAAACCCAGAGACATAAACAATAGGTCTCGCCAATTCTATTCTGATCTATACACATGAAGGTGCTTCACAAATCCCTGGATCATGAATAAATTTCTTAACAAATGTAATCTTCCTACAATAAGTGAAGAAGAATGTAGGGACCTTGATGCAGAACTCAATAATACATAAATTAAAAAAAACCATTGTGTTACTTAAGAGTGGGAAGACCTCTGGTCCAGATGGACTTCTGAGTGAATTGTACAAAAAGTGCAACACCATTCTCTCACCGTATCTACAAAGAATGGACATGCAAGCCCAGGTAGATGGCATTCTACTGTCGACCTTGGCTAAAGCTATTATCACAGTGATATACAAATAGGACAGATATGTAAGAAGTATGCTCTTATCTACTCTATCTCTTCTGAACTTAAATGGAAAGCTAATTGCTAAGATTTAGGCCAACAGACTATGTGCCTTTATGGATAAATTAATCCAGATCCAGATCAAACAGGTTTCATACCAAATATGAACTCCACCTTCAATTTAAGAGATCTATTTAATATTACATATACTAAGAGAAAGGGAAGTGAGGACCTGGTTATATTTGCACTTGATGGTGAAAAAGCTTTTGACTAGATCGAATGGTCATAATCATTTGAAGTCCTTCAGAGATTTAACTCTGGAGATATATTTATAGCATTGATTAGACTTCTTTATAAAAAACCCAACAGCACACATTGTCACATACTGTCAGACACTCTCCTTGCCCTTTAAATTATACAGGGCAACAGGGCAAGGTTGCCCCCTGTCTGCATTAATATTTGCACTTATCATAGAAACTCTTGCTCAAAGCATTTGATTGGATCCCCATATTTATGGATACACCACTAGAGAAACAACAAGAAAAATTTTAATACACAGACAATATTCTTCTGTACATAACAAAACCTCAAATCGCTATATCAAAAATCTCAGGAAAAATTCATTTGTTTGGTATATTTTCAGAACACAGACTTAATTGGAAAAAAAGTATGCTGTCACCAGCAAATAACATTCCATAAATACTCTAGAACATTTCCATTTAAGATAACCACAGAGAAATTCACTTATATGTGAATATAATATTCATCCCTTTATTATGCCCCATCCCATTATAAATTTTCAACCTCTGATAGATAATTTGCAAAGTAAAATTTAATCCTGTAAATCTCTCCCTATCTCTTTACTTGGCAGAGTTTATGCTCATAAGGCGATCTTCCTCAACTATTGTTAATAATTCAAAACATTCCTGTTTTTCTGAAGAAAACATTTTTAAGAAACTGGATTCAATTATAGTACCCTTTTTATGGAATTAAAAAATCCACAGGATGAATAGAAAATACATCTGCAAGCATAAATCTAAAGGCAGATTAGCGCTCCTGAATTGCATTTTAAACTACTGGGCTTCTGCCATTTAGTCATTCACTTTATGGCTAGATACCTCTATCTCGCCACCTTACAGGCTACAAATGGAGCAGGACGACTGTAATCCATATTTTATAGTGGCAATACTACTAGCTCCTACACCCACTGATAAATCAACATACAGTCATAATTCTATCATACATAGCCTAATATGAATATGGAAAGAAATTAAAACTCACCGCAATCTCTTACTCATATCTTTTGTTTTGCCCATTGCAAAAAAATCCAAGTTAATCCTATCTAATTTGGATAAAACCTTCTCCACACGGGCTGTTAAAGGAATATTTAGTGTACGAGACTTATATATTGAAGGCACTTTAGCCCTTTTTGCACATCTACAAAAGCAATTCAATCTCCCAAGCACCATTTTTTTTAGGTATTTACAAATAAGGGATCATATATGAAAAAACACTGGAAAAGATTTAAAAGTAAAGGACAATTGAAAATAGACAAATGCCTCAAAACCTTGCCCTATCATGAAAAATTCATCTCACACCTATATGACACTGTATTAAGAATAACCTCCCCCTCCTCTGAAAAATGTAAGACCTGCTGGGACAATGAAATTGGTATTCAAGCTGTGCACAAATGCTCTAATAACAGCACTGTCTTATACAATTTAAGATAATACATAGACTCCATTGCTTCAAGGAAAAAAGACAGCATTTATCCAAATGTATCACCTGTATGTGAGAAGTGTCAATCCTTAGAGGCATCCCTTTTTCACAGCTTTGTATCATGCCCCAAAGTTAAAGCTTTTTGGAATGATATCTTCAGCAATATCTCAAAGGTTACCAACTCGCAATTGAAACTGGATCCTTTACTGATTAACTTTGGTACAACTGAAGAACTAAGAAAACTCAGCACAACTCAGCAGCAGTTTCTCTCTTACTGTCTCTGTAAGAGACAGTAAGAGAGAAACTGTTACTCATTCATGAAAAGAAGCAACAGCCCCTTCCTGCAGAAGATGGATATCTGATCTTACAAGTACATTGCATCTGAAAAGGATAAGATATACTGTATATTAAATGGAAAACTCTCACGATATAATAACCCTTTGAATTTTACCTTGCAAGAGGAAATCAATTCAATTCAATTTCAATTCAGTTTTATTTATATAGCGTCAAATCACAACAAAGTTGTCTCAAGACAACTTTGTTGTGCGGAACTGAAGAAGCTTCTTGGATGAGAAGTGAAACGTCTTCCCAAAAATTCAACATAGTCCAGTTGCCTTGTTTT